>VXBP01002019.1:0-130251 GCA_013400115.1 Rhinopomastus cyanomelas | reverse complement strand
CTGGAGTTTTGTGTCCAGTTCTGGGCTCCTCAGTTCAAGAGGGATGTGGAGCTGCTGGAGGGAGTCCAGCATAGGGCAATGATGATGATGAAGGAGGTGGAACACCTCCCTTATGAGGAGAAGCTGAGGGAGTTGGGTCTCTTGAGCTTGGAGAAGACTGAGGGGTGACCTCATTAATATCTATAAATATGTGAGGGCTGCAGGAGAAGATGGGAGGATAAGCAACGACTTGTGCTTTAATGCCAGCTAGTAATCACAGGATGTCCTCCGAATGTGCTTTGTGTGTCGGCAAAGCGAGGGACCCTTGCCCTGCGCTTCCCCAGCTGCCTCCCCAGCCCCTCTGAGAGAGCTTCAGCAAGCGGGGAAAAGGTCTGAGCGCTGTGGTTTTGATGTGTCACATCCATCACTGCTTCAGTCAGGAGAGATTGTGTAGATGCTGACAAGATGCTTTGTCTGTGAAACTGTTTTAAAGCACCGGGATGCTTCCAGGATGAACGACTGCCTGGAAACGGTTGTTATGGCAAACGTGGGCAGGCGGCGGTGCCTGTCAGAAGTGATGAGCGTCGGGAAGGCAGCGGGTGCTTTGGCAGGTTCAGTGGGGTCAGAGGCTGTGTGTGGCCTGGGAGAGGCAGGGACGCTGCTGGTGCAGCAGGCATGGACACACGGGGGTGTTTTCTACCAGGATTGATGTAAAAGTGGTGCATAGATGCTCAGCCGTAGTCACCTGAGAACAAACACAGCCGGCGAGCGTGTGGGAAAGTCATGTTCCATCTAGAACCAGATGATCTCAGGCTTCTGCTGTTTGTGGGCCACAGCTAGCAGTGCTGCTTTGCAGTCAAGCCAGACCATCCTTCCAGGCTCAGGTGGAAAATGTCATCAGCCCTAAAACCAGCAACACCTGTATCTCTCTGTTTGTCACGAGGCAGATGCACTCTTTCTGTCATCGTTAGCGTCAGGAAGGTCACAGTGGGGCAGGGGTGGGTAATGAGCTGCACTCTGCCTGACCCCAAGAATTCATCTTTCTGCCCTAGTGGAGCACGAGAGGCACAGTTTGAAAAGCTCATTATAGCCAAAGAACCTTTGGTCTGAGAGGCCAGGACTAGCTGCTGGACGAGGAACTGCCCAAAGATGTACAAGCCACCAGCCCTGTATGACTGGTGATAGAGCGCTGACTGTTTGCAGAGGGGGTCCTTGCTGGGTGTAGAAACAGTTTTTGCTGGAGAGTTCAGACACGTCTGCTGTTCAGAGCAGACGAGAAAACACAAAAATCAACATCCTTAATGAAATCACATTTCTCCTGATCTACAATGGACCTTTTTGCTGCAATCACTGCCAAGTTTTCACTTCCAGCTTGAAATGAGGAGGGAGGTGGAAGGATTTGGTTCCCAGACCTAGACACCGAGAGCACCTTGGTCTGGGCTTGAAACTGCATTTCGTTTCCAAATGCTTCCCAGAAAAGGTTCTTTAAGGCTGAAACCTTCTGATTTCAAAAGGGGAGACCTCGTTGCTCTCTCCAACTATCTGAAAGGACACTACAGAGATGTTGGTGCTGGTCTCTTCTCACAGGTCACTAGTGACCGAAGCAGAGGGAAGGGCTTCAAGCTTCAGCAGGAGAGCACTGGACTGGCCATCAGGAAGAAATTCTTCCTGGAGAGAGTGATCAGGCACTGGAATGGGCTGCGCAGGGAGTGGGTTGAGTCCCCATCCCTGGATGTGTTTAAAAGTCGCTTAGCTGTAGTGTTGGGGTGACCTTGCAGAGTGGGGTTGATGGTTGGACTCGATGATCGCAGGGGTCTTTTCCTACCTGAATGAATCTATAGTTCTGTGACTACAGCACACTGCACAGACTTGACACAGGCAGTGGTGAATAAAATCCTTTGAGCACCTGTGAAGTGTAGGAGAAGAAAGAGCAAAGCTCATTTGTCTCTTTCCATTGAAGAATTTTGCATTTTCTCCTTCGAGCCCACTGGTGTTTGCAAAAGGACTTTCTGGCCTATGCTCAGCGCATCACAGCTGCTGCAGATTCCAAGCCACCGCCGAGTAAAGCCCGGCCTTGGAGATGCAGAGGGGGATGTGCGTGCCCTGGGTTACAACAGACATCCTTGATTTTTATCTCAGCTGGATACACTCTGGGCATCGACTTTGTGTTTCTATCGTCTTCAGAGCTGTCAGAGTGGCTGGGGACTGTGGCTGATAAATTCCCCTTGTCCCCACCTCTGGGAAATGCAACAGAGAACCTTTAGAGCTGCAAGGAAACCATCGTTGTCCTGATAGAAAACTATCACCTCAGTTTGAAGTCACAGCCACCAATTTACACAAAACTTAGGGTTTCACACAGTTTGACATCACAGCCTGAGGCACCGCGTCCTGGAAAACATTGGGGCTGACCGGCTTCACGTCACTTTTTTAAGATTACAAAGTTCAGTTGCCACTTTATGATAAGGGAAAAATTAGCTCTGCTGCTACATCTCAAGATGTACATAGAATCATAGAATCATCATGGCTGGAAAGGACCTCCAGGATCATCGAGTCCAACCTTTTCTCCTAGACCCTAGACCCAACCAACCTCTAGACCCTAAGCGCTAACTAACCTAATCCCTAAGCGCTGCACCCACTTGTTCCTTAAACACCTCCAGGGATGGTGACATCACCACCAACCTGGGCAATCCATTCCAGCATGCAGTCACCCACTCAGTAAAGAATTTCCTTCTAACATCCAATCTAAACCTCCCCTGACACAACTTGAGACCATTTCCCCTCGTCCTATCATCACTAATTGGAGAGAAGAGACCAACACCAGCCTTGCTACAACCTCCTTTTAGGTAGTTGTAGAGTTGTACATCTCAAGGTGAAGGCTTCTCCTTCTTCTCTGTGCATCTCTGCCAGATCCTGGGCAGCCTGAGATGAGGACTGTCTTCATTTCAGCAAACCTTGGACTTTCCCTGTGAATGGAGCGAGCGGTTCTCCGACAGAGAAGCAGCGCTCCGTGTTGGCTTCTCCTGTCAGCCAGTGGGGTGAACTGAAATGAAACTTGTTCCTTTAGACAGACCAGTGTTGAGAACAAGTAGAATTTGCCTCTGTGGACTTTGAGCAGGGAAGTGGGGGGTAGGCAAGGGGAGAAGTTTCCTAATGACCAGCCAAACTCTGCAAGAATTAGTAGGTATGGATTGCTTTCACTGGCTGACCCAAAGGGCTGTGGAAGTCATTGCAAGTCTCATCACTGATTTCCGAGGGTGTCATGTTGGGTAGAAGAGGCATAAATTGACTTTGCGAAGTCAATGGGGAGGTATCGACTCCGTGCTGCTAAACACCCAGCCCTGTGTTTCCTGCTTCAGGATCAGGAGGCTGTGAAGTGAGCAGTTGCTGATGAGGAAATGAGGCACTTTGGAACTCCAGACTTCTATCTCTCTCCTAATTAATCCCCAGGAAGATTTTGATGCTCATTTCCCTCTTTCTGAAAGTTTTCATTCCAGAGATGCCCTTTGCTGCGGCCAAGGAGACCCACACACTACAGTGACTGCAAAAGGCTGTTTGGAGAACGACAGCAAAGAGGGTTGAAATCCTGAGTTTTGAAAGTTGATAAATAATTAAATGCTTTTTTCTTCAAATCACCAGCCTGTGAAGTGATTTTTTCAGGGTGAATGTGGAGAGTGTCCAGGTGCTTGGGGATGGACCTGTTTAGAATAAGCAAAGCTTGCCACCTGCAGAGAAAATCTTCTTCCCTCTCACTATGAGGTCACAGGCAGCTCCACGCAGGTCATCACAGCAGCTTGTTCCTCAGATACCACCTGGCTAGTAACCTGTGTTTATCAGTGGGTTAACCTTAGCCCTGGGTGTCGATCTGCTCTAGGCTAGGTGAAAGTGGTTTGCTTTTCATGCTGGGGAAAAGACACAGTCATTAAAAATAGTCTCCACAGTTGGGTTCCAGGTGATGTCCTGCTGGCTCTTATGGCTTGTTGCCTCCTGATAATCAGTGATTTCCTGAGCACTTCTGTGAGTGAGTGAGAAATGCTGGGTTTTCTTCCAACAGTGAGTTTCCCACTGACTTGGTTGCTAGGGGAAGCTTCAAACTTAACCCCAAGAATGACCTCAAAGTTCAAGCAAGAGAAGCCAATATGTATTCAACAGTCTTGTGTTGTGAGGACACGACTGTTGCTGGCTGTAGGGCCACGCCATGTCTCTTTGCCCTGTAGCCCAGAGCCTTGGGAGTGAGAAAGATCTGTTGACTGTGCTTGGTGGAAAGGGCAGGGGCTAAGCTGCCAGCTGCTCGGTGCAAGGGGACCACTAGTTTGCTGCAGGACTTGCACCAGGAGGTTGTCTACACTTTCTTCTCTCCTCTTTACCATAAAGGAATGCACAAAAAGTGGTTTTGTTCAGCCAGAAAAATAAATGGGAAGAAAGAAATGTTATAGTAGGGAGCTTTTCACATTCTGGTCCTGCAAGTGTAATAGAAACTATAATGGGATCTCCATCTCCTTGCCAAGCTTCAGGATTTGGCGTGGTCCTCTGTCATCAATATGCAGCTAATGACTCAAGCCATTAAATTAGCCCTGGTGCCTTTTCCTGCTGAGTAGGAGGAAAATGCTTGTACTGGCTGTTTTGGGGGTGTACGTGTGTTTGTCTGAAAGAACTTTGAGTTTAGAGACATCACTGTTTCCAGATAAATTACGCTCAGAATTTTTTGGGTGGTGGTTTCCTTCCCTGCAGTTGCTATCCTTGTGGCAGAGGTAAGGTGGTTCCCTGGTTGCTGTTCATCTCCCAGCCCTGACCTGCTGGGGCACACCATGGTTTGGCTCTGCTGTCTCCAGTGAGCCTCCTACTGATGATGCTAGAGACCATCACACTCCTATGTGCAATGCTGACACGTGCCTACCAGAGCTGACATCCCAGAATTACTTGGCAAAGACCCAAAGACACTCAGGAATTGGCAAAGGCTCTCAGCTGCCATTTAACACAGCAACGTGTTGACAGCAGAACGAGAATTCCCATGTCCACTGAGTCATCCAAGAGCTTGCCTTGGCTTAGGGATGGGTTCTTCTTTCTTTTGTACGGGGGACAGTTGGGAAGCAGATGACAATGAGTCTCTCTTCTGCCCCTGGTTTTGGTCCCAAAGAATCACCTTCCAAACGAGAAGGTTCATTGTGGTGACATTGAGCCTAGTTCTGTCACTGAGGCTTCCAACGTTTCAGAGTGAACGACGCGGCAGGAGCTTGTGTCCACAAACGCTCACACACTCAAAGCTGTATGAATACACAGGGGATGAGGGTCATTAAAGTCTACAAATATCTGAGGGGTGGGTGTCAGGAGGATGGAGCTGGGCTGTTCTTGGTGTCATGTAGTGATAGGACGAGGGGCAGTGGTTGTAAGCTGGAACACAGAAGGTTCCACATCAATCTGAGAAGGAACTTCTTCACAGGGAGGGGGACGGAGCACTGGAACAGGCTGCCCAGGGGGGTTGTGGAGTCTCCTTCACTGGAGATGTTCAAAACCCACCTGGATGTGTTCCTGTGTGACTTGGTCTAGGTGATCCTGCTGTGTCAGGGGGATTGGACTGGATGATCTTTCGAGGTCCCTTGCAGTCCCTAATGATTCTATGATTCTATGCTTGCTCCTGGCTTTCACTGGAGGACTGAGATCTTTAAGGAGGACACCTGAACGTGCAGCTTGATGTCTGTGCAGCTGCTGCTCTTTGCTCCCACCCCTGCTGTCTGCCTTGAAGGGTTTATTCACACAGTGTTGTCAGACCTCTGGCCACCCTGGGCTGTGCTGTGTTGCTCCCAGAGACGCAGTGCTGGAAGGAAGCACCATCCAAGTTCTGTGAAGGTTTAACAGTGTTTTTTTGACCTCAGTGCAGCAAGCCAGACTCCAACCCTGGCAAATGCATTTCTCGGTGCATAAACTGAATTAACCCGGTTGTGATACTGACACTGGGAGAAGTAACTTGCCTGAGCTGCCTTACAGAGCGCTGCGTGTTATTCTGGTGCTGTCTACGAGAGATAAGGAAATGCTGCCTTAAAGGGATTTTTCACTTTGGGGTTTGAAAATCACTTCAGGAGAACATTTCTACCCTGATCTGAAGACAATCTCACCTTTTTGTCTCGACATCTGAAAGTCTTTCTACATTTGGTCAAAATTACTGGTTGGTTTGTGGAGCTGCTGGAGGGAGTTCAGCGTAGGGAGACAGGGATGATGAGAGAGGTGGAGCACCTCCATTATGAGGACAGGCTGAGGGAGCTGGGTGTCTTGACCTTGGAAAAGAGGAGAGAGTGAGGGGTGACCTCATTAATGTCTACAAATATTTGAGGGGTGGGTGTCAGGAGGATGGAACTGGGCTGTTCTCGGTGTCATGTAGCGATAGGACGAGGGGCAATGTGTGTGAGCTGGAACATAGGAGGTTCCACATCAATCTGAGAAGGAACTTCTTCACAGGGAGGGTGACAAAGCACTGGAGCAGGCTGTCCAGGGAGGTTGTGGAGTCTCCTTCTCTGGAGATGTTTAAAACTCTTCTGGACATGTTCCTGTGTGACTTGGTCTAGGTGATCCTGCTGTGTCAGGGGTATTGGACTGGATGATCTTTCGAGGTCCCTTCCAATCCCTAATGTTCTATGATTCTATGATTCCATGATTCTGGGTGTCCTTGTTTGAAAATAAGCAATGAATCTCTAAGTGCCTGCTCTCCAGTTCTGTTCTGCTGGTGTCTAGAGAACAAAGGAAATATTTAGATGGAGAAAACTCTTCACCTGTGCCCCGTGTGGCTCCAGGAATGGCGCTTGAGCTAATGTTGGGATTCCTTTGAAAGCGTCACTGGGAGACTCATTTTCTCTCTGAGACTGCTTCTAACGTCTTTTTTAAGAAGCACCCAAACAGCTAAAGAATAATGCAGATCTCACTGAAGCATTTACAATGGGCTCTTTTAGAAAAGAAGACAAGGATTTATGGCCACTGAGTACTTGTTGCAGTGAGTGTGGAGAACTGTGGCTCCCATAACAACAAGATTTATGGCTTCCAATCCATCAGCGCCCGAGCTGCGCACAAGATTGTTACGACGGGAACTTTGTCAAGACGATGCAGGTACCTGAAGGTTAAGTCTCTGTTTTCATGAGTAGAAGTTACAATTGGAGGAGTTTTGGGTATCAGAGAAGATTTCTGAATTATCTCTCGATTAAAAGGAAAAAATAGCTCTTGCAAGAGGATTTATTGGGAGGGAAGGACAGCTGAGGACAGCAACACTGGTGGGGCAAAATGCACTCGAACGGCGCTGTCAGGCCGGTGCTTGCAGAAAGCTCTTCTTCAGGACTCTTCTTGGTGACCACTGGATTTCTCGCTTTGAGACTCTACCAGCTGTCACACTGAGCCTGACGCAGGGCGCCCTTGGCTGTGACAGGTGACATCTTCCCCGCTACAGCTGGGTCTTTTTTCAGTTGGTGTCATCACCACTTGCTGTGGTGATTAGTAATAAATGTCGTGAGAGCTAAAGGTTTGGCCCACGGGCTCTGTGCTTGTCAGCTCTGCCCGTTTAACTGACTGTCCCTTGCTGTACCCCNAACTCGCTCTCCCCTGCTCCCCCCCCCCCCCCCAAAGGGCAGCTCTGCTCTTCTATTTGTACAGTGCACAGAACAGTGTGATTCTGGCTCTGTCTTTCCATCCACACTGTGGTCAAGCTCGATCTCGTTACCTTTCAACTGATGGGAACAAGCCTGATCTTCCCGTGCCCTCGCACAGTGATGAGTTTTGCTTCAGAGCCGCTCTGTTCCAGCACAGTTATCACACAGTATCACAGTATCACACAGTTAGAGCAGCCAGGCTATAAAGGAACTGCTGAAGAATGCCTTTGGAATACAGATGTTGGAATCAATTTTATGGGAGTTTCTTGCATCAGGGTGGGGCTTTTCTCAGCAATCTTCTGCAATGTCCTCTTTCCTGTGTAGCCACCTGGGTTTTTAGGAGAGACATTTTCTCTGATGGGAAAAAGAGGATTTGGCACAAGTGAAAGTTATTCCCTCTGTCTGCCTGTTGGCCAAGAGCAGGAAACTAGCACAGTGCAGGTTAATGTCTTCTGCCCATGGAGAAGCTTCTCCGTGCCTGGAAGAGCTTTGAAGGGGATAAGTGTTCAGGTTTAGTCTCTCCAATATGTGCATTTCACTGAGTGAGGGCATCATTCTTATCCCCCCAAAACCCTTCAGAAAAGCAAGGTCACCCTGCACTGCTCAGAAATACCCTGCATGATCCTTTGCCAGACTTTTCTTGTTCTGCACCAGCTCAGCCACTAGAAGATTATGCTGTTGGGCTGCTGCCTTCCTGCTTTGATCCTGCCTTGCCCTGACTCTCGCAGATTTTCTCATCTTGAGTACAAACTTCACTCCATCTAGATGCAAATGTGCAAGTGCGAAGTCATTCTGGGCTGGCTGTGTAGTTACTGAGGAGCAAGATGCTCCCAGAGGCCAATTCATCTTCCCTATCCTACATCCACTTCCCAAGAGAGGCATCTCCTGTCCTTCAGGGCTGCCTCCTTCTCTCTGTTAACTACAACGGTGGCTGCGCAGCCCTGGGTGGTTTTTTTTGGCTCAGTCAGAGCAGATAAATGCCTCCATCCGCATAATTAGCAGGAAAACATCCACCCTGGTCCTACACGAGGGCTGCAAACCTACCACTGAATTCCCAGGGGCCCAGTTTAAAAGTACACTCCACTCTGCTGAAGTCTGAAGTTATCCTAAATAATTCCTCTGGCAGTTTAATGGTGGATGTTTTGCTCTAATGCTTCCTCTGTGACATTTGCAATGACCTAGTTTATTGTTTTTGCAAATAATAATTTGTCTTAATTTTCTCTTAAAGCAGCAAGAAAAAGAGTAAATGAGCAAAATCAGAACCTGGTAACCTTCCTAGATATTTTAGGTCAATAAATTACCTTCACACGTAGCATCTCCTCTTTCTGCTCCAGCGGGTGAGGGCTCTTTAACTCTTGTTAAAACAGCAGAGATGAGTGATTGCAGTCTGAAGATGGAAAATATTGAATAATGCAAAGATCTGTGGATTTTGTGATTGTACTTGGCTGGGGGAGAAAACCCTTTGATTCTGTCAGAGCCAGAGGTAAGGAAATCTTTATCTTCAGTGAGGACTATCCCCACTGTTGTGCCAGAAATTGTTCTAATGAAGCAACTGTGCACCACAGACAAAAGTGTTCTGGTTGGGCTGTGCTGGGGCTGGGCATTTCTGACCTGGTTTTTCAGTTTAAAAGTGCACAACAGAGAGAGGATCGTTCCATCAGAAGGCCAGGAAACCTTCTCAGAAACACCACGTAGCCCTACTAATGCAGCTGATGTTCTGGATGCAGGTCTGGAGACTAAAGCCACTGCCCAAAGTTGATTTTCTAGAGAGAGACTTGATTCTAGGAAGTGCTTCACGACAACATTATTCAAAGCACAATGATGCTTCTCAGGAGAAAACCTGGAGTTTTAATGAGGAAGAGATGTTCCTGGAATGAGGCTGACTTCCCTGATCGTGTTATTTTCTCCAGACAAATAAAAACCCTCAAAGGCAGAGATTTCTTTTAACAAGACGTCAGAAAGTTCTGTCAAGGAGTGGAAAAGTTTCAATAGAACCCAAGTTTGCTGCTTGTGTTATTTCCATTCCTCTCTGCCCTCTTTCTGATAAACTCTAAATCAGATTCTCCAGGGCCCATGTCAGCTTCTCAAAACACTAGTTTCACGACTCCTTCCTTACAGTGGGTGGTTTCTGGGTCTCAGGTCTCACTACTCGTGGTTACCCATCCATGCAGCTGTGTTGCCTCAGCTGCTGTGTCCCAGAAGCACCACCCCCAGTGATGACCATTGCTCTGAATCTCTGCACCCTGCCACCGTGACCACGGGCTCAGCCTTGGCACTGCTTTTCCCTTTGGATAAACAGGGGAGTATCTGACACTGCTAATGTTCTATTCCCCTGTCAGCCCAGGAGAAAATAATAATTACACCCTGCTCTGCAGGACTGGGAATTATAATCAGCACCAAAGCAGGATCTGAACATAATTAGGAGCTTGTTTTAGTTGCTGTTTTAGAATTTACTGCACAAGACATTGCCGGTGTCAGCGAGGACGATTTCAACCAGTAAATCTGAACGAGACGTATCGCTGCTATGACTGCACTGCAGCAGCACTTCAGATCTCCACCGTTTGCTCCACAACAATGAAGACCAGAGGATGCTGGAAACCATCCATAAATGAGTCGCGGGCACTGTCGTGTGGTCTGAAAAGGTTGTGGTTTTCAGCCCAGATGCAAGGGGTTTGTCTGCACCTGGTTCTTGTAAGGTTTGGGGCTCTTCATGTCGCTCCAAGATGCAAAGGAAAGTGCATCACCTCTACGTGAAGTTGGAAACGTGGAGTGTGAAGAGGCACCAAAAGCAGATTTCTCAGAAGGTGGTTCTGCTGCCTTGGTCCCAAAAAGGACATTTAGAAACGGAGCTGAAGAGGTCCAAAGGATTTGCATTTCACATGGACACGAGTCAGTCTCATGAGATATTTTAGCAGTTATTTGACCCTAGTACCTGTTCTCCTCTCTGCACTTGCCTGTGTTTCACAGGGCCAGATGGTCTCCAGCATCTCCTCAAATATCCACCTCTCTGCTTCAGTTACCATCCGGCTTTCAAGGGTGCCAACCCCAGGTGTCTGCCTGGCGTCTGGCATCAGGGTGCTGTCCATGGCTGATGCTGGAGCTCCTCTCATCTTCAGGACAGTGACTCTTTCAAGGAGGCAGTGCTGGGCAATTTGCCACAACAGGAGATACTGAAGACGACAGGAGCTGTTGATGCCACAGTCACGGTGGATCGGTGCTTGGGTTTGTGATTGCACTGCCCTAAGCCAGGCAGTGAGCTGAAATAAACACTGATCAGATGTTTGGAAGCCTCAGCAGCTAGAGGTGGGCAATCCCATGTGTTTTGTTTGCAGGAGAGAGGTGCTGATTACACGATGGTCCCGCAGCTGCCCCCCACAAGCTGGACACAGTGTGCTCTTTCCTGCCTCGGCACGCCGCACGTTCTCTCGTTGACTTCCAGTCTTTAAGCTGCTGTTAGCTTAAAAAGCTCCCTTGTTCACTTCTGATACAGACTCAAGAGCTTTTCTGGCTGAGATGAATTGGAATCCATGTAAAAGCAATCAAATGCCTTGTACGGTGGCTTTTGACTGGCTCCTTTGAATCTCTTCTCCTAACTGCATGTAACTTAGACGCAGTCTAAGGTCCAGAGCCTGCAGTGCTGCTCGTGGGACTGCCCGGGCTCCGTTAAGTGTGTGCGCGTTCGGAGCTGGCTGGAGCTCTGCCCGTTTCTCCAGCAGCAGCAGTCTAGGCAAACGTGAGACGGCAGGAAAAGACTTTCCAAGTGGTTATAAATTCCATTTAACGCGAGTAACTACAGCGGCGGTGTAATTACAACATTGTGAAAAACAGTCCTTCCAAGCCGAGACTCTGTGTATGCAGTGCAGGAGAAAGGGACCTGGTGGCCAGCAGGATGACCATGCACCAGCAATGTGCCTTTGTGGCCAAGAAAACCAACAGCATCCTGGGGTGGTTCAGTAGAGGGGTAGTTAGATCAAAAGAGATTCTCTGCCCTGGTGAGACCAGTTCTGGGCCCCTCAGTTCAAGAAGGACACATAACTGCTGGAGAGAGTCCAGCGCAGAGCCACAAACATGATGGAAGGAGAACACCTCTCTGATGAGGAAAGGCTGAGGGAGCTGGGTGTCTTTAGCTCGGAGAAATGGAGACTGAGGGGTGATGTCATTCATGTTTATAAATACGTGAAGTGTGGGTGTCAGGAGGATGGGGCCAGGCTCTTCTCAGTGGCATCTGAGGTGCTTGATGCCTACTTTGTCTCAGTCTTTAGCAGCAGAACTAAGTGTTCCCTGGATAACAGACCTCATGAGCTGGGAGACAGAGAGGGGATGCTACAAGAAGGGTGGAAAACTGGATCCAGGAGACTATACACCTGTGAGTCTGACCTTGGTACCAGGGAAGGTCATGGAACACATCATCTCAAGTACCATCACACTTCACATACAGCAGGGGATCAGGCCCAGCCAACATGGGTTTATTGAAGGCAGGTCCTGCCTGCTGAACCTGATCTCCTTCTATGACAGAATGACCTGAGTATTGGACAAGGGAAAGGCTGTGGATATTGTTTACCTGGACTTTCTAAAAGCCTTTGTCACTGCTCCCCATGGAATTCTCCTTGATAAGGTAGCTGCTCAAGGCTTGGATGAGCACCCAGTCTGCTGGATAAAGCACTGGTGGAACAGCCAGGCCCAGAGAGCGGTGGTTGATGGAGTTAAGTCCAGCTGGTGGCCTGTTGCTAGTGCTGTGCCCCAGGGCTCGGTGTTGGGACCATCTCTGTTTAACATCTTTATTGATGATCTCGATAAGGCCAAATGCCAGGTCCTGCACTTGTGCCACCACAGCCCCCTGCAATGCTACAGGCTTGGGGAGCTGTGGCTGGAGAGTCATCTGGCAGAGAGGGACCCGAGGGTTCCAATAGACAGGAAAATGAATATGAGCCAGCACTGTGTCCAGGTGTCCAAGAAGGCCAATAGCATCTAGGCTTAGAAATAGTGTGGGCAGCAGGAGTAGGGAGGTGATTGTCCCCCTGTATTCAGCACTTGTGAGGCCACATCTTGAGTATTGTGTCCAGTTTTGGGCACCTCAACACAGGAGAGATGTGGAGGTGCTGGAGCAGGTGCAGAGGAGGGCAACCAAGCTGGTGAAGGGCCTGGAGAACAAACCTTATGAGAAGAGCTGAAAGAGCTGGGGCTGTTTAGTTTGAAGAAGGAGAGGCTGAGAGGAGACCTCATCACTCTCTACAACTACCTGTAGGGACGTTGTGGAGAGGTTGTTGCTGGTCTCTTCTCACAAGCAATTAATGAAAGAACAAGAGGGACTGGGTTCAAGCTACAACAGGGTAGGTTTAGACTAGATATTATGAAGAAATTTTTCACAGGCACTGCTTCACTTTTTCACAGGTGGTCAGGCACTGGAATGGGCTTCCCATGGAGGTAGTTGTGTTGCCATCCCTGGATGTGTTTAAGGATCATTTGGATGAGGTGTTGAGGGATGTGGTTGAGGGGTGAACTTGTAAGGTAGCGTAGATGGTTGTACTCAATGATCCCAGGGGTCTTTTCCACCTAGAGGGGTTTTTGTGATCTAACAATAAGACAAGGGGCAATGGGTATCAGCTGGAACACAGGAGGTTCCACATCAATACGAGAAGGAACTTCTTCACAGTGAGGGTGACAGAGCACTGGAAGGGGCTGCCTAGGGGGGTTGTGGAGTCTCCTTCACTGGAGATGTTTAAAAACTATCTGGACACGTTCCTGTATGACTTGGTCTAGGTGATCCTGCTGTGTCAGAGGGATTGGACTAGATGATCTTTCAAGGTCCCTTCCAGTCCTTAATGTTCCCTGATTCTGTGTGATTCTGTGATTCACATGTTGCCACCTGCAGACTTCTGCATCACTCCACCTCTTCACCTTGAAGCAAAGTGCTCAACAGTCTCTTTAGCCAGAAAACATTGACCCTGCTAAACACATCAGGCTTTCTGGGTCCTGGTCCCTTGTTGGTGGTAACTTCCTCCTGCACCTTGCCTAAAGGTGAGAATAAACGCGTTCAAGTGTTGGCAATTACAAATCAAAATGTCACACCAGAAGAAAAATGCTCTACACATACAAGTTCTCATTTCAAATCGATTGGAAACTTCCAGCAGGAGAAATGAAAAATGTTGGGTCTGCTTTCACGAACACAGACCTTTTCCAGTTACAAGGTGCAGAACGAGCCGTCACGACCGCAAAACAAATGCAACGGGTTTTCTGACCGGCTCTAACTTAGTAATTTCAAGAGTAGCAGATTTGCTGGGGGAAGACTAATACTGCAGGGCACCTTCATCAGTCAGAGAAGCACCGCGTGCGTCAGCTGAAGGCTGAGGTGACTGGTCTGGTATAAACGCACTCGTACGCGCCAACCAGACTCTTTCAGTACCGAAGTGGTTGAATCGTCCTGCTCAGTGACGTGGTTTGTCTTACTGCAAAAGATGAAAGGAAGGATGGATGTTTCTTCTTCCTGTCTCTAGCTGAGGCAGAAATCACAGGGCGCAGCACAGAAATTATGGGGTGGGTTCCTGTGTCCCTTGTGTGATGCTGGAGGTCAGGCTGATGGCGATGACAACACTTAACTTCTGCCCTGAAAAGACGTGTCTGTGAAGATGCAATCAGAGCTTATGGGCCATCGAGTCCACGTGCTCAGGAATGGTTTTTTTAGTGGTGTAAAAGACATTCTCAGCAAGAACAAATAAGCTGCAAGTTCTGCAGTCTGCAGCCGAGCTTGAAAATGGGAAAAGTATGAGGAGAGAATCCAAACCTGCTTAATCGCCTCACAAATCAAACATACGGGCAATAACTCCTGTTTAAGGGAAATTCAGATGAGAAATCTGATTACTGCTCTCTGCAGGGGAAAGGCAGCACTTGATCAAGCAGGGGCTGGCTCTTCCAAGTGATCCGAGTGCCAGAACTCCTCGGGAAGGTCACAGCTTTCCCACATTTCAGCAGTTTGCTGCAGGTCGGGGTGGGATCACCAGGGAGGACTCGAGCTGGTGTAGCCCCTCTCATGCGGTGGGGTCATATCCTTTGTGTGTGCTGAGCCAAGGCATCTTATGGGCCATTCCATGGGACTTCAAACATATTTTGTAGAAGCATTCTGCACACATACCAAACGTATTTCTTTCCAGAAAAGCAGCTTGAGCATTTATTAATGAGACAGCTGATGGAAAGCTTCTACATAAATAACACCTAAGTGAAAATCGAGTTGGTGTTCAAATGTGTCCCAGAATATCCTGCACAAAATATCTTGCCCTAAATATGTTTTCAGTAGGAGACAAAACATGTTTGGCTCAGTCTGTGTATAATGAGTGTTGTATAAACCTGCTGCCATCTTCCACAGGCAGATCTAGCCTCTGCTGGTATAACGCGAGGGACGAGGTCTTATCTGATGGTCTCAGCTTTACAGAGAGCATTCTGAAGGGTGCATAAGGGCACAATATTGACATAAAGCATAAAAATTTGGATGCAGGCAGGGGCTCACATGTCTGCATAGACATTGGGGTTTGCTTCTGATAGTTCTTCACTTGTTTCAGTGTCCATTTGCATCTGCTCCATGCAGCCCTGTGTGGAAGATCACACCGCGATGGGAATTCAGATGCTGCACATGCAATAGTGCATCTGCAGCTGTGGGTGGGAGCAGGTGCTGGACAGTCTGTGTGGAAGTGCCAGCTCTCAGCTCATTTTATTCTAACTTGTGTCTTTTTTATCCCCCGTTTCTGATGGCCAGAGTTATTTTCCTTCTTCTGGAGAGGACAAGATGCTCTTTGGCAGTGATCAGTAGGAGGGCTTGTCCGCTGGGCAGGAGACACTCATTGTGGGGCTGGTCAGATTGGTTGCTCCAGCATCTTCCTTTCTTAACTGAGGGGGCTGGTCCAACCAAATGACAGAGCAGAGGTGGAGCTGTTTTTTATGCAGCAGCTGGGAGGTGAGTGTGGGAGGCTAAAAGTGACAGATGGCTGTGGAACATGAAGGACGGGGTTAAATCCCCTCTGTGTGGTGCATGGTGCAAGGGTGAAGCGACTAATTTTTTTTTCTTATTATTATTAGAGGGATTAAATGAATTTAATTGGTGCTTTAGCCTTGAGCTGCCCTCAGTGTGAGAACTGCAGAGCAGATAGGGCCAGCACTGACTGCAGAGGCAGTGAACTCCAGCCTCTCACCTTCCCTGTCCTCCCAGAAGAAAACAAACAAACACTCTGCTAATTAACTGCAAAGCCCCAACTGCCATGAGCAGTGCTGGGAGCCATCAGTCAGGAGAAAGATGTCAGGAAAAGGAGGAGGCTGAAAAAGTCAATCCAGCTGGGCTGTAAAGTCTGCCTGGTACTGATGGACAGGGCAAGCTGGCAGGAAGGAGCCAGCTCTGACTCCTGTCATGAGGCCTTTCTTGCGCTTTTTTGGTGGCACTTCTAACACCTGAACTACTGAACTATAGTGTTGAGGCACTATCCTGGGTGTAAGGACTCAAGGACACCCAGTGGTAGATTTAGACGTGATCCCCAGTTTGGTTTTAGGCCAACTCGAGTCTTTGGAGAAATTTCCCTTTCCTTATAGAAATTCAGAGAGCATATTAGATGGAACTTCTTGATGTGGACGGTGATGGAGCATCAAAGGGGCTGCCCAGGGGGGTTTTGGTGTCTCCTTCTCTGAAGACATTTAAAACACTTCTGGATGTGTTCCTGTGCAACTTGGTCTAGGTGATCATGCTGTGGCAGGGGGATTGGACTAGATGATCTTTCCAGGTTCCTTCCAATCCCTAATGATTCTATGATTCTGTGATACTATGATTCTCATCCCACTGTAGAGGGTAAGAATTAAGTTGCAATGACCTGGGCAGTCAATCACCTGCCCTCTGTGCCAGAAGCCAGTCTGGGACAGGGCAGCTTTGCTAGTGCCAATTCTGCCACAGGCCATTGCAAGGTGATGGCATGTGGACACGGTGCCTGGGTCACCCTGCCAGATCTGCACAGAAAGTTGTTTTGCTCTGGGCTTCCCTTGGGCTGAGTAATTGCTCTGTGAGTTTGTCATCCGCTGCTGCATGAAGTTGAGACTGCCCAAGCAGCCACTGAGGTGGCTTCTGTGCCTCAGGCTGTCACGTGCCAAGCTGCATGGCTGCATCTGATGCCTCAGTTGCTCCACCTGGGAAATGGAGAGAAGAGTTATGTTCCTCATACCTTTCTGGGAGCTGTAGCCATGGAGGGCATTACATGGGGTTTGCTGTTCTCTTTCCAGAATAGAAGAGGTCAGGATCCTGTCAGCTCCCTGCTTCCAGGACTCAAACCCTCTGCAAGCACGAGGAAGAACAGCTCTCCTGGCAGAGCAAAGATCTGTGTTCTTTGTTGGCTGTTCTGCGCTCTGAAGGAGTTCAGCACACTTAATCCTTGAAGAACACCTAGGCTCACATAGCCCAGGGTGAAGGTCCTGCTTTTCACACACGTGCATGTTCCCCATGGGTTCTGGGATGCCTGGGGATATGCTAAAGCCAGATAAAATACACATGTTTATGCTGAGTTCTTCCCATGGTGCAGAGACATGTCATGATGCCCTGTTGACATGAGTTATCCAGTTAATGCCATGAGATCTCTGATGTACCCTGTCTCTCAGAGGTCTGCAGGTACCAGCCTGGATTTCCTGGGACCATTACATCCATGTGATGCCTGAACCGGGCAAAGCTTGTCCCTGGCAGCTTTTTTAAAGTGCCTGCAGCTCTGTAGGTTTGCTTCAGCTTCTGGAATGTCAGCTGTTCACGTCCCCTCATCCAAAGCGCGCTGCAGAATGCTTGATTATTAGAGTTCTTGTTTTTGTCACCAACCCTTCAGTCCTGACATCCATTTCCAGGCCAGTGCCAGCTGCTGAGAAAGGCCAGCAGCCACTATGCCCCTCAGGGATGATTTTCTTTTGGAGATCTGCGCATCCTAAGGTTTTCTCAAGCAAAGCCCCAAAGGGTACAGAGACCAGTGATGACTTTGGGAGACTTTGTGGGAAATGTATGAGTTTTGTGCTGTGTCAGGGTTATAGTACAGTAGCCCAGGTACCTGCAGTGATGTTTTTCCTTAAGTGCTCTTTCACTCTTCAAGCCTCTCTCATGGCATCGCTGCTGGCACTCCAGAGCTTCCACCGAAGTTCTGCCAGGGCTGTGCTGGCCACCAGAGCCTGGAAGGCAGCAACAAAACTGTCTTGATTTAATTGAGCTGGTGGCTTTGATACTGAGCCTGACAAGAGGCTGCTGTGATGAGCCAGCAGAGTCTTCTGCAAGTACATTTTAGCTCAGGAGAGCACCTAAGGGCCTCCAGCTGTCCCAGCACCGACTTAGAAAGCAGGTATCTTCCTGGCTTGCAGAAGCTGGTCCCAGTAATAGACTTTCACAGCTGCTTTTCAAAGACAATCTGTCTCACATCCCACTGAGTGATTCCGCAGAGATCTTCATCACCAGGGAAGACCTGGAAGTCACTGATAGCTCTCTAGAGAGTAATAGAGGAGTGGCAGTGAGCTGTGAGCAGCCAGTACAAGATTGCATGTCCAAAACATGGTACTGGCTGCAAGTCTTGAAGAAAACCATCTCAAGACTCTCCTCTCTGGTGGGTCCATCTTTTCTCTGCTGTGTCCAGCAGAATAGACAGGGGTGCAGAATTCAGCTCATCTTCCTCCATTCCTTCCCTAATCACAGAACAACAGAACATTAGGGATTGGAAGGGACATTGAAAGATCATCCATTCCAATCCCCCTGCCACAGCAGGACCACCTAGGTCAAGTCACACAGGAACATACCCAGGCAAGGGAGCTAGCAGATGGTCCACAGGGGGTGTGGTGTCTTCAGCGCAGAGAAGCTTCATCCAGGGTTTATCAAGCAGAGTCCATCATGTTGTAGAGTTGATAAAGAGCTCTGGTACAGAGAAGTAGTTTTGCCAAGGTGGCAGCAGTCTTCCTACAGATGCATATTACTGGGCTATTGTGAATGCCATAGGTGAGTGGTGGTGCACAAGGGCAAGGGACAATTGATTTCATCTGACTGAAATTCACTCGCAGAGCCTATCACTACATCACGTGTGGTGTTATCCTGGCTGAGTTGATTCAGTCCACCTCGGGCCAAGTGCCACTACATAAACCTCATTTCCATTTTCAGCAGCCTTTGCTGGCAGCAGACCCTCTGATTTCCTCCCACTCGAGTCTTAAAAACATTGGAAGAATCTCTCTGTGCAAAACATTTTGATCTTCTTTCACTGCCCAAGGAAACACATTCTGGCAGGAACATGACGAAGAGACTGAACAACCTCCTCCAGTGGACTTTGGCTGTTTATGCCGTGTTCTCAGCCAGCACCTCCTGCAGATCGAGAGCAAGCCAAGAGGGATTGAAAAAAGGGTTGGTCAAGGCTTTTACTAATTCTCTGTATCACCTTCAATGACTGGTCACCCAGAGCTGTAGGAAGGGTCCTTGAGTGTCTGCAGGAGCTGACTATTAGCCTCCTTGCCAGTGACTCACCACTTATAAGTAGTTTTCTTCAGGAAATCCAACCCTCTTTCTCCAGTCCTTCCTCCAATTTACTAAATTTCCTCTCCAAACTGTAATGGGTGATGAGAGAAGATCTCCAGCAGCAGCTGGTTTGGGCTCCTGTCATTCCGCTGTCTTTATCTCCTAGACAACACCAGGCATTTCTTGCCCTCTTTGTCTGTCCTGTTTTACACATCTCCCTTGAAAGGTGATGAACCGTGTCCTGCGGGTGCCTGTTTGTCTCCATTAGCTGTCAAGGATTTCTTGCTCAGATGGATTTGTCAATGCTGAGTGCATCTACGTTTGGGCAAAGCCTATCAGTTCAGAGTGTCTAAGGGGTGAGATTCATCTCATCATATCTCAGGTGTCCAAAGGGTGGATATCAATGGCTAAGCTGAGGCATCTGGACTTTTTTCTTCCTCCACAGAGACAGCTCATCCTCATACGGTCCAAAGAGAGGGTGACTAAGCTGTCCTCTGGCTATAAAGGGAGTCAACACGTCTAGCTGAGATGTCAGTACACTTTGCAGATTGGCTTTCAGCTGAAGTGCCTCACAGCTGCAGAGCAATGGCTGAGCCCAGGCTTGTGGTCACACACCATTGCTTGCCAGCAGCTCATTTGACCCTGCTCTGCTACTGATGGTTTAGAGAGAAAATGTCACCCAAGTCTAGTCCTTCTGAACACGAAGACTGAACTTCCCCAGACTCTAGCAACAGTAAGATCAAAACTCACCCCTCCTCCCCGTAGACTCTGATGTCCAGTCACAACAGTTTAGCAGCAAATAGATCCCTCACATCAGGCGCCCACATCTCTAAACAAGCAAAGAGCTCAGTCAGAAAGAAATAAGCCTCTGAGTAGGCTGCTGGGGGAGGACTGAGGATACAGAGGAAGCTGATGTTGGCTGTTACCTTAGCAACAATCTCCGTCTGGTAGGAATCTGAAGCAGGCAGTCTGACCCCTGGCAAAAATGTTTGAACATTTAATGACTTAAATAACAGAATAATTCCAGGCTGTTATGAAAGGCAGCAGCACGTAGCCCCAGTTGAACGTCACTTGTAGCCGTAATGGGTGAAGCAATGCGGTGTCGTTTCACGTGCTTAGACTTTGTGACACACAAGTACGTGCAAGATACTGTGTTTGGAAGAAAATACGCCTGATTTTCCGTGCAGACCTGATTTATGTTCTTCTAACTCCCAAGAGAATTCAGTCTGTACTTCTTCCTAAAGGGGCACGAGGTGGCCAGGGTGCTGGTAATGCAGCAACACCAAGCTGTTACACAGCAGTGTTAGTCCACAGCTTCCAGCACCCACCAGTGCCACGGAAGAGGGAGTACAATCCCACTTGCACTTCACCTCACAATGTCTTTTAAATCCTTTTTTCAAATTATCATTTTACTGTGAGTCTTGGTTTGCTGATAACTCTAGATGGATGGCCTGGAGAGTTTGGTTGGGTGCTGAGCTTGCTTCACAAACAGTCTGGAGGGCCCCTTTTTGGCTGAAATCTTGCTAAGAAGTAATAGGAAAAGATGGTGCAGGGCTGCCTGCTGTGGTGCTCCTAAAGCCCAAGTTGTCAGTACTCGCTGCTGAAAGAAGCTGGGATGCCTGTTTCTCTTTGCTGCTGCTTGGCAAGGCCCAGGGTGGCCACTGAAGAAGGAAAGACCTGCATTACTTAACCACTTACCATCGGCTGGGTCTGCCTGGGTAAGTCATGGAGGTGGTTCCTCGCAGGATGCTTTGATCTCCTTCAGAGATCCCTGGCCCTGGAGCTGCCATTGATGACAACTGCAGTGCTTCTCAGGATAACAAGCGCTGGGGTTACATGGGAAGAAACAGCTGTGGTGACAGTCAGGCTGTTGTCTGACCTACTCTGTGTTCTGCAGTTAGCAAAAGGTGAGAGGGCTGAAGTAGTTCTTAAACTAGGGGAAGAAACCAGTCCTTGAGTCCTTTATTTCTTTGCATCCGTGGTTCAACCCCTGCTCCCTGGAAGCTGGCCCTGTCATGCTCGCTGATGAGGCGTGTGATGCTCCCCTCACCAGAGTGTGAGGTCTGAGAAGCTGGTGTGGTTTGCAGGAGTTGAACTACTTCATTTGTTCTCTGAGAGGCTGTTTTGCCTTTTTGTATTTTATATAAATCACAAAGATTTGCGTGCAGGGAGGTCAGTGTCACGGGTTGTATGTTTTATACAACTGAAATGCTGTTTAGCTGGCAGAGCCATGCCTTGCCCTCCCCATGCACCCGAAGGCTCCTTGGAGATTCATCAGTTACCGGATTTAATTGGAGGGGAGGCGAGAGGTCAGGAGCCTTGTCAATGTGATGATAAATGTAAGGCTTGGGAAGCTTGAGAGTCCATGCAGGGGTCTGATTTTGCATCTTATAACCTTAAGAAACACAAAGCCTGGGCTCACAGAAAGCTGGTTTGGGGGTCTGAAGGGAAGAGAGATTTTGGATCTGCACAGTGGAAAGCAAAACTGCTCTGGGGTAACAAGGTGGGATGAGCTGGGTTTTCAGCCAGCAGAGAAGCAGATGTGGAGCTGCTGGGAAAAATATCATCACACCTCCATGCTGTGCACCCAGCCCTTGCCTTCATGGCAACTGTTGTCAGAGAGTTGCTTGTCAGGGCCCTGTTCTTGTGTGAATCAGTTATCCTGGGTGAAGAGTTGGCCACCACTTCTGTGGCTGTAAGTAAAGCAAGTAACGGGGTCCTGGGGGTAGCTTTGCCAGTCCTGCCTGCGTTGCCTAAGGGCAAGTCAAGTCCTACCCTTAAAAATGGGTGTTTGGGAGTGCTGGTGCCTGGGGAGCCTCACTGGCACAGAAGTCTGCCCTGAATCACTCAGTTCTGGATTGCTCACGCTGTTCACACAACTGTCAGGCTTTGGCCACGGATCAGCGGGAAGACGCACACGCAACACATCCACTCCCGTAGTTCAGATTTTGCAGTGCACTTTGAATTAACTCTGGGTTCTCTGTCAGTAGAGAAGAGAGCAATCAGATGAAATCCAGATGTCTTGAAGATCTTGTGACACGGAGAACCTTTGTAAAAACCGTGGGGTTCTTGTTTTGCTGGTAAAAAAGGACCCAGTTCAGTAGAGGTTTCGTGTTCGTAACAAGACTCAATGAATGGCGATGCCTTTGCATCACAGATGGCTCTGTGGGGATGGGAACAAGAGCAAACAGAAGCTGCTAAGAGGTAAATGAACTAAAAGCCTGGATCTTGTGTGTTCTGTAGAGAAAGCCCTGTTCATTGAAATGAAAACCTTCTTTGCCTCATTTCTTTTTGACAAACCTGTCCTTGGAAGTCTTTGGTCAAAGTGATAAAAGATTCCTACATCTGCATAGTTATTGTTGGAGGAACGGGGGCTTAAGGCTGGGAGGGGACAACACCGTGTTCAGACCACTTGGTGCTCCAAGGTCTGGTGAGACTGCATCTGGAATATTGAGTCCAGTTCTGGGACCCTCAGTTTCAGACAGACACAGAACTGCTGGAGAAAATCCAACAAAGACTGGAGGGGCTTCATCATCCATGAAGATGATGAAGGAAGTGGAGCACCTCTCTGATGAGGAAAGGCTGAGGGAGCTGGATCTCTTTAGCTTGGAGAAGAGGAGACTGAGGGCTGACCTCATTAATGTCTGTAAATATTTGAAGGGTGGGTGTCAGGAGGACAGAGCCAGGCTCTGCTCAGTGGCATCTAGCGATAGGACAAGAGGCAATGGGTGTGAGCTGGAACAGAGGAGGTTCCACATCAATATGAGAAGGAACTTCTTCATCGTGAGGGTGACATAGCACTGGAAGGAGCTGCCCAGGGTGGTTGTGGAGTCTCCTTCTGTGGAGATGTTTAAAACCTGTCTGGACATGTTCCTGTATGACTTGGTCTAGGTGATGCTGCTGTGGCAGGGGCATTGGACTAGATGATCTTTTGAGGTCCCTTCCAATCCGGAATGATTCTGTGATTCTGTGACTGTTTTCTCAGTGCTTCCAGAGCAGGAACTCAGCAGAGATTTCGACAGAAGCTCTGAGTGCTCCAGTGCTCAGGCTGCTCAACATTCTGGGATGGATTGGTCTTTTTCTGTTCTTAATGAACCTTCTCAAAAGCTTCTGACTCTCCTGATGTAAAATGAAAACAAATTTGCAAACCTCAAATAGTTCCACAATTCATCTTTCCCAGCCATGCCAGATTCCGGGAGGGTGTCATTAATCTTTTCGTTAGGATAGCTGGGTTTCTTATTAGGGATTTGCTTCTTGATTGCTCTGGATCTGTAAAATCTCATCTTCTCACCCACTCTCCATGGATAAATATGAGGAGTAAAAAGACCAAGCTTCTGACCAAGGCACTGCATCTGCTGCTCATTCCTGGGGAATAAACTTCATCTGGTGATGAAGGGTATCGGCTGTGATGTCCCTTTCCCAAATCTCAGCAGTCTCGTGGATTTTTGCAACCCAATCCCTCAAGGGCTGCCAGAGGTGCCCATCAGTTCAGGAGGACACTGTGTTCCCTGCCCATCCACCCCACTCCACAGGAGGCTCACATGTGAGCATCCAGTTAACAAACCCTTCCAGGAGCAAAGAGACTCTTCCACGTTTGCCGTTGTTGCGAGACCAGACAAAACATTCTTGTGCAAATAAAATGGCTACTAAGGAACAGAAGGATTGTGGCCCAAAATAGATCTTTCATTCTCAGATGAGGAAGAGATGCTTAAGCTCAAATATAAGTTCTGCTTGGGTTTTTCTCTTCAAACAGTTGCATTTCCGTAACACAGGAGCAAGGACCCTGATTTAACCTGTCAAGGGTCCTGTTCATTCGGCACACTCTGTCCTCCCAGCAGAAGCTGGCAGGCACTTCTACTCACTTGGTTCTTCTCTTTTTCTCTGTTAAAGCACACTGCCTTCAGCAGATCATATTTTATTCTCAGTAGGCAAAAATAATGAAAAGGAATTACTCCAGATGAAGCAGAAGTTCCCACCTTCCTTGCAACCCAGCAGCAGGAAATCGGAGACAGTTCAGAATCAGAAGCACAGGCAAGTGTCAGGCTTGGCAGAGAGTTTTATGCTTAAAAGGGGTGAGGACTTCTTCATCCTGTTTGTGCTCAGTCATCTCTCTCTGCAGGGAACACCAGCCTCACTAGGCAGTCAATGGAGGGGATGGAGAAGAAACACCACTGCCTCTTCCTCCTGTCCCTTGCTGGCTGCTTGGGAGATGGCCCCATTGCCTCCGAACGACGCGGGGAAGAAAGGCACTGCAGCATAAGCAGACAAAACTTTCCCTTGGGTAAGGCTTTCCCTTTGCCACCCACTCAGGTTCATGGAGGCTTCTTGCTGCCTCCATTAGTCATCTCTGCCCACCCACCAATGTTCATCAGATCCTTCTTGCCCACAGCCCCGCTGCTTCCTCTACGGTGAGCACTGGCAGGGAGTTTCATCCCGTTCAGCTGTTAATATTCGATTACGCCTCCAGTGAAGTGAACACTCATTAAGTGAATTTCAGCGACAATATAAACATCAAAGGACTGAATTACTTGTAACAGCAGAATGTGACGGGCTGGCATCAGAGCTGATTTACTGCTTTCTGCCTCTCCTCACTGTCACTGCAGCTGCGGCCACGGTGTGGCTTCGGGGGAACTTCAAGCTGCCACATTTCAAACCCAACACCCTAAATATTAACTCCTGTGAAGGAGAACAGAGGTTTGTGAGATCTGGCTTGAGTGTGGGGCCTGCCTCTCCTGAAATAAGTCAGCTGAATAATGAGTGTAGACAGGAGTCAAGACTTCTGTGTGCTCCTTACGTCTCTCTAGAAGACCGAGCGCTCTCAGCTGCTTGGTGCTCCCTGGTGCAGATGAGCGCAGGGGGATTGGTCTAGATGATCTTTCAAGGTCCCTTCCAGTCCGTAATGATTCTATGATTCTATGATTTCAGCTAACTATGAGCCTGTTATTTCTGGTCTCTGTACTCTTGTTTCGTTTTGCTTTTCCCTTTCCTCTCCCCCCAACTTGATTTCCATTAAAATTATAAATAAACGAACAGTCCGCAGGGATGTTTGGATGCAGGCTGCTTGCCGACAGCACACTCTAACTTTCTGGCTTCCTCTTGCTGGTGGTTCCCTGTGACAAACTGAAAGGTTTTGTTTTGACTTCTGCTGAAACAACTTGCTGTTAGATTCAGAGCACTGCCATCGGCGATGGACATTGCAGAGTCACTGTGAGCACTGAGAATGAGAAGCAGTCCTGTGGTGGGTAAATGCAGCTGCAAACCTTTCCTACCTAAACAAAGTTTGAAACAAAACACCTGTTCCACAGGAAATGAGAAATTATGATGTTTAGGAACTTGTTTCCAAGTTGCAAAAAATGTCAGTTTCCTCTGAAATGATCATTGCTTCTGGGTTCCACTCGTGGCCCCCACTCGGGGTGCTGCCGGCAGAGCAAGTGTGCTTGTAACTGGAAGAGCTTGAGATTGAAGCCTGCTGGTGGCAACCAGTAGAGCAGACTTGTAATTGAATGTTTGTGAGTTCCAGCCCCCGTGGCAGGTTGAGGTGTAACTGGAGGAGTCCTGGGCTTCACTCCCTGTGTGTGGTGCTGGAGTGGTGCAGTCAGTAACTGTGAGATCTCAGGCTCAGCTTCGAGATCCCCCGGTATGTGCAAAAGCGTTGGGTGCCAATTATTTCTGTCCTGGTTGTGCTTATTCCTCTCAGGGCTGAGAGCAAAATCTTACTGTAAAGATAAGGAATTTATTAACAGAAAAAGTAAAGAATGGGCTTTAAAAGATAGAAAAATGCAGCCAAAATCTTTCACTCCCATCCAGCTGCTTTCTCCCGGCATGGAAGAAAACCGTTGTGCTCCTAAAGCCATGAAAACGAAATCCCACGAGAGAGGGGGAGAGAGAGAGAGAGAGGGAGAGAGAAGAGAGAGAGGGAGATAGAGAGCAAGGGAGAGAGAGATAGAGGGATGGAGGACGAAGTCAGATAGAGCTGGAAGATGAATTGTCTTGATCTCACTCGTCCTGAACAACTGGCGAGCTGGGAGAGAGAGAAGCTCTGCCCCAGAGCTGGCTGCACAAACCCCCTTCAGAGGGATGGTAACTCCAGAAGATCCAAGGGCAATGCAAGTTCCAAGTTCCAGAACCTCCTTTGATGAACAGGTTGATGAGAAGGGGTAGCCACCTGCCACCAAGGAAACAAGCAGAAGGTCCTTGGTTCAACTCCCACTTGATTAAAAGTCACGTTACCCCACCACCCTTGTTGTCTTCTCTTAAACAACAAACCTTCCCATGTTTCCTCATGCTGCTCTGTTGTTCATTCTGTTGGTGCTTCCCAGACCCCAGCAGTGGTTTGTTGCCTTTCCAGTGGCACCATTACTCTCTTGCTTTTTGCAGTAGGGCACATGAGGACTCTGCAGTTGACAGCACTAAGCCAACTGATTGCCTCTTTCAGCTCTTTGAAGACGGAAACCAGTAACGGTTCAGTAACGGATAAGGATTTGGAAACCAACAAAAGGCTCTGCTTGTGTTAGGCAGGGCATATAAATATAAAAACTGTTGTTTTATCTCCTGTAAGTGTAATTACCTCTAGTCAGATGAGCGATGATAGCACTCACAGCATTTGCTCTGGAATTAAAGCATTGGCAGGGCTATGAAGCACAGTACGTGCTCTGCTAAATCAAACCAGCCTGAAAATGACATCAGGTATTATAAAGCCAAGAGCGTGAACGGGAGACAGGGACCCTGAATCACAAAATATTGCAGGGGAATTCACATTCTTGGATGGTTTCAAGAGCCTTGTCTTTGCTACTCCTTCTCCTCCCTGGATTTTGGGCCCATCACATTTCTCCCAAGTTGATGTTGCCTCATCCAAGATGAGGAGATTTATCGGATGGATGAAGGGAGGTGTAACCAACCTGCCGTGCAGTCACTTCTCATGATCACAGACAGCGTGCAGCTCTGCAGCTCAGTACAGCCTTCCAAGTCTTCCCATGCATGGCCCACGTTGTGTGAACCCTGCTCAGACACTGGAGGTAGGAAACTACATGCTGCATCAACCCGTGTTTGAGTTTTGCCCTGGTCTGGGTGCTGTCTGCTGCAGTTGCAGACTCATTCCTCAAATTCAAAATTTATCTGAATGTGGATTTAATTTGAATCTGGATTTGTTGGAGAGAGAAAAGGAACATGTATTCCCCTTGCTGTTCTTGCAGGTGTGTCTTTGTACTTTCATTCTCCCTGGATGCTTGGCAGGAATTCATTTCAGACCTTCCACACATCACCAGCAGTGGCAGGCAGCAGGACAGCGTTATTGCCCTGCAAATGGAGCTGTCTTCTGTCCCCTTCTGGAGGGGAACCAGCAAGGAATGGCTGAATGGTGGGCAGGGAGTGGCTCAGGTATGGCTCACGTTCTCTCTGTCAGGTTCTTTCCATTTAACATTCTTGCAAGCCTTGGTAAAGCAGCCACACGTTTGCCTCCATCTCAGCGAGCACACGCACAGAGCAGCTTTAGGTCTTTGAAGTTTATACGTGATGGATGCTCTACACATGACATCTCAGAAATCCTTCAGGAATGCCTGGCTGCAAAGGGAAAGTCTCATGACTTTCTCACTGACCGAGTCAGTACAATGTCTTGCTGCCTCAGTTTACCTGTCTGAACATCCGGGTGTTCCTGACAAGGCAGTGAGATGATCTGCTTATGGAGCTGTGCGTGGCTAGAAATGGTGCTGCTGCTCTTCCTCAGCATCTGGATGAGACCGTGCGGTGTTGAGTGTTGATCAGGTCGACTTCTGCATTGTGAGAGGAGCTGGTGTTTGCAGTGGGTGCTTTTCCTGAGTGGTGAGTGCCTGCGCTGCCCTCAGACAACGAAATAAAACACCAGACAGGCAGCTGCACTGTGATCTTCACTCACTGCTGTCAGCAATTAAAGGTTGGTGCCAGTGGAAGTCCTGTCAGTCCAGTTAACTAAAGCAGGCCCTATAAAATTTGATTTCTTCTTCCTCCCTCTTGCTTTCCATCAGCTGAGGGAGGTAAAAGAGAACATGCTGTTCATCATCTTCAAGTGAGGGAGCCCAGGATGCTGGAGGTGCCTCCGCCCTGCTTTCTGGATCTTTCATGGCTCCCCCGGTGCTGGGCACAGTGGGAGACCAGCCACTGTCACCATGGACACCAAACCAAGGAGGACCAACCAGAAAACTTTGAGAGGGTGAAATGTCATGACTCAAACCTAAACTGGTTTGTGATCTTTAAAGGAGAGTGGTGAATCAGCTCTCAGCTGTGACAGGTGACTGCAGGGTGGCTTTGGCTTCAGGGAAACCCAAGGGCTGATTTGCACCTTCGGTTACTATTAACTGCAGTGTTACAGTCCCGAGCTGTTCAGATGCTGGATAAAGAAAAAGCTGACACTGCTTGTGTCAGGTCCTACAGGTTTGCTGTCTGAGTATCTGGCAGGAACTGGAAGGGGCTGGAAAGCCTTAGACCCAGCAGATCACAGAATTACAGACTGGTTTAGGTTGGAAGGGACCTCAGAGCTCACCCAATGCCAACCCCTGCCAGGGGCAGTGACACCTCTCACCGGACCAGGTTGCCCAGCATCCCATCCAAGCTGGCCTTGAACCACTTTCAGGGGTGAAGTAGCCACAACCTCCCTGGGCAACCTGTTCTAAGGCCTCAGCCCCTTAAGGAAGAGACTTCTTCCTAATCTTAAAACTACAAATTACTGAGCCCTGACACACTCAGCACCAAAGCTGAACTCAGGCAGGGGCGCATCCACAGCTCTTGGCAGCAGCATCATGTCAGGTACTGACCTTGCAGGGATGGGAGAAGGCTGCTGCTTTAGGTCCTGCCTTGCCTAGTCCGTATGTGCCGTGTTTGCTGTGGGGTCTCACAGCCCCTGGGTCCCCAGGAGTTAAAACACACAACAAGATCTTCTCACCCCCAACCACTGCCACAGGACAGCTGTGATTTGGGAGGAAAATGCAGTCTGGTCTCCCAAAAACCAACACAGACCTTACAGCTTAGCCCACTTAGCATTCCAGAGAGGAATTTTCTCATCAGTTTTCAAATCAGAACCTACTCAGATCCCAGAGCTAATCAGACACTGATTTACTGCTTGGTTTTGCTCTATAATTTGCAAAAACACATCCACAGGCTGGGCTGTAATGGCAGTGCCTTTGTGGTCTCTGGCTCTCTGAATATATCTGATTGCAGCAGTCAGGCTGCCAGACTGCTTCTCAGATGGAAAGGACATCCTCAGCACAGCCAAGTGTCCTGCCTGGAGGAACTGCAGCAGGACAAAAGGGATGCAAGGAACTCACCAGCTGGTGCAAGGTTTGGTTGCATTCAAGCCAGGCATAGGCAGGTGCATTGCAAACACATCTTAACATGTTTCTGCTCCTCTTGGAATAGATGAATGGTCTTAATTTTTGAAGTCACACTTAATCTGTGTCTCTTTGGTGATCCAGAAAGGCATCACAGAAGGGGATCTCCTCTAGCATGAGATGTGATTGAGCAGAGACAGGAGCTGATGGGTTCAAAGGCCTTCTCCTGTTGTGAAAGACAGGGGAATGCTGAGAAGGCTCTTCATGGATGTGCGCAACCTGGGGCACAGTTTGATGCTCCCAGGCATGAGTGAGGGGAAAGGACCCTAAGGAGGAGATCAGGTTTTAGATCTCTGAGATTCCCTTCTGGGGAAACCTCATGAGAACAACACATTGAGATGATTTGTAGTCAAGGTGAAGAACAACACAAATACCTCTGTGGTTCCTTTTCTGAAACTTCCAGAATGAAAATGCACTTTCTTGAACTTAGGAAAAGAAGGGAATCCCCCCCCCAGGCTTCTGTTTCCCAATTCCAGATGAGGAATTTCCACATGCCAGTGACAGTTTACACCCTCCCTCTTCTTGCATCCTCCCTGTACCTCTCAGCTGAGGTGACTGTGAGCTTGGGCAGAGCCCTCTGCTCATGGGGGTGATTTCTTTTCCCTAGAACAGCTATGCACTTGCACATCCCCACGCAGTGAAAACGTGCGGCAGGTAGAACAGCTCCTCACGGTCAGACAGCTGTGCTGGGATTCCAGGCCACCGTCAGTGTTGTCAGCTATAATCCTGGTGCAGATGTTTTGGACATCTAGTCATATTGGAAGAGAGTTTCTTCCCCTTTCCTTTAATTCCAGGGGACCTTCAGATCTGCTCTTCAGGTTGCCAATGGAGTTTAACTTTCCTCCTGCACTGGGCACTGGGGAGGACTCCCCTCGAGTACTGGGGGCAGTGCTGGGCCCCTGACTTCAAGAAAGAGATTGAGGGGCTGTAGTGGGTCCAGAGGAGCAACGAGGCTGGGGAAGGGACCAGAGGGAAAGTCTGATGAGGAGAGGCTGAGTGAGCTGAGGGTGTTCAGCCTGGAGAAGAGAAGACTCAGGGGGGACCTTGTCCCTCTCCACAACTCCCTGAAGGGAGGGGTCAGGTGGGGGTCGGGCCCTTCTCCCAGGCAGCCAGCACCAGGATGAGAGGGCAGGACCTGAAGCTGCCAGGGCAGGGTTAGGTTGGGTGTTAGGAAGCCCTTCCTGATGGAAAGGGTGATCAGAGCCTGGAATGGACTGGGAGTCCCCATCCCCGGAGGTGTTGAAGGACAGCCTGGCTGTGGCCCTTAGTGCCCTGGTGTGGCTGCTGGGGTGATGTTAGGTCCTGGGCTGGGCTGGACGAGCTCCAAGGGCTTTTCCAGCCTCAATCATTCTGGGCTTCTGGAATTCTGTGATGTATATGTTCAATCCATATTGGTCATTCAGAGACTCCAGAATGACCCTTGAACTGCTCTGTGGTGGCTGCGCTGCTGTTGCTGGCTGTTAGGATGATGACAGTTTCTCTAAGAGGACTGAGCTGTGAGCAGGAAGCTCGTTTGCACTTTATTATAATTAATGCTGAATAAATCTGACTGTAATCAGGATGTTTTGATTGCAGTCTGGTGGGATTTCTGGATGTCCTTTTTAGCCACGGTGTCATGCAAACCTGATTTTGACACCCTTAGAAGTGCAGGATCAAGATGGGCATGGAGGGTGCCAGAAGTACCCATGTGCAGCTAAACCTAGAGGAGACGACTGCTCAAACCCATTTGTCCTATTCCTGCTCCCATGCAGAGACCAAGTGTCTGAGGAGATGGTGTAAGGGACAAATTCACAGTTGCTGAGTTTCCAGCGAGGGCTACGATGAATTTTCCCTGTCAGCACTTCCAATAGAAAAATTCTGAGAAAAGTCAGTGTCAAAAAAGTTTACAGTTTCTGCAGAATGAGCCAGACCATCCTGTTTTGCCTTAAAATCTCCAGACTGTCTCCTCTTGCAACACTATCACAGAAGAGACTGCTTTGAGATAGTTCTCATCATCCTTGTCATCCTTTTTAACTGTTGAAAAAGAATGACGGGTCCAAATTACCAACAAAACTGTTTTGGAAGGGTCTCAGGTTTGGCATGAAAAAGGCAGGCTAATTGATCAGTGCAGTGACAAGACAAGATATGGCTGAGTTTTCACAGAATAGCATAGCTGAGCATGAATCCAGACTGTTTATTCGAGCTTGTCCTCAATAATATCTGCTCTCTCATCATCAGATTGTCAGCAGGTTCTCCAATTCTTTGTTTCCAAAGCCTTTTCCCCTGACAGCCAACAAACGTGCTGATGAAACACTAACTCTGCTTGTTCATTTACGAGGACTCTTGGCAGCTTAATGCACATACACATGTTTTCTCAATGCATCAAACAGCAAGATTCAGGGCGTTAGGAGGAATTTACATCCTTGGCACAGATTTGCTCCTGATGGAGAACACAACAGCGTTTGAATAATTTTCAATACAAAATATTTTCTAGGGAACTGACACAATTGTTCCAGCTGACAGCCATGGCAGGTGCCCCAGCTACTCAAACACAGCAGAGTTTAGCTCAGCTCCACAGCTACACGGTCCCATATCCATCGTGTTCAGTTTTTCAGCCAAATCCTGGCTGGTGGTCTGGTGGAAATGAAGTGGACAGAAGCTCAGCAGAACTTCCTTTCCACTGGAATATTTACAGACAAGCACAGCACAGCACATGGTTCTATGATTCTATGATCTGTAGTAAAACCTAAGAAAAGCATCTTCCACAGGGTCTGAGAGAAGGATATTTCATTAATGACTTAAACCTCTTGGTGATTTCTGTGTAGCCTTTAAAGAGCAGCACTGCTGTGCTGCCAGGGAATTCCTCCTTTTCATTGTGGCATTGGAGCACAAACGAGATATGACAGAACATCTTCAGGTTGCCTTTGGCATAGTTTTTGTTAAATGCTGCTCTAAATTGAGGGGTTTTTCCACATGGCAGTAGACACACAGGTCTACTCTCCTTGTCTGTGTAGACAACTCTTGTTTCTTCTAATTTGGGTTGAATCCATTTGTAGGAGTCTTCTGTCCTATTTTATCTTGAAGCAGTGAGCTAAATAAATAGGATTTAGAGTATTAGAATCCCTAGGTGCACATTTGAAGCAGCTAACAAAGCCATTAGGGGAGGATAAGAGCTTATTTGGGTTCTGATGTGGTCCGTGTGCTACAGCCTGTCTGCTCTGATAGCTTTGCACTCAGATGTGTGTGCGCATGTGCCTTGACCAAAGGCCACATGAGGTGAATCCACTGCGTCCCAGGCTGCAGTCATTTGCTTATTAAGCAAAAAGGTTTTGTGCCCCATGGCTACAGAAAACTGGAAATTTGGCCTCCAGAGCAGTCCTCTCATCAGACACAGCACCAGAGCCCAGGAAACCTCAGCACTGCTGTTACTTCATCTGCTTGGTAACCTTGACATCTATATTTTATTCATGTGTAGTCACTGTGAGAAGTATTAAACATGCTGTACAACCCCCACATCGTTTAAGCAGAGCTGCTGGAGCACAATTTAAAATCAGAGACAAGCACTGAGGCCAGAGCTGAGAGAAAGAGCTCCAACTCCACAGCAGTTAACAAAGACAATTACACTCCTATAATGAAGAGGGGTTTTTTTAAGTCTGTGGTTGTAGTTATGATTAGGCAGTTGTTGTACATGCACATCCCTGGCAGGACACTGAACTGAATTTAACACTTGCAGTGACCTTTTTAAAGCAGTTCTGTCCCCAAATAGAAACAGCATTACTTTGCTTTGTCTCATTCAGGGAGAAAGCCACAGGCTCAGAAGTTAAAGGCTGAAACCAGATCCTTTAAAGAAAACAAAAAAGAGCTTCTGATTCAACCTTATGCTGAAGAATCTGCTCTGGGGGTTTGTGAAGTCCTTTTAGAGCTCATTCATAGGTTCAAGAGCTGCTCTGACTGAGAGATTTATGTAGGGTGCTTGCGGAGGCGGCTTCCTTGAGAATCAAAGCACAACTCCATATGAGGAGTGGCCCAGGAGAAGAACATTCTGGTCACTGTTGGCTCACAATCCACTTATTTGGAAATGTTCTTGTAAATCAAACCAGCTTTTAAGAAATCTGTTTGAGATACAGTAAGAAACAAGACTTCTGGAGAAGAACATTTCCAGGAAAGGAGATCCTGCAGCTGCCTCAGCTGTGACCTCTCTCTGTACCACTGACCCGTGCAGATGACTAACACCTAGAGAGGAATACACCTACTCCTCACCCTTCTCCTTCAGACCCCACAGTTTTCTGTCAAGTTCAAGTACCTGCGTGGGCTTGGAGCAACACGTTGGTAGTAGCCACGTCACGTATCTGGGTGTGTTCTGGGTGGCAGCATCAAACTGATGGCAATTGTGGTGTGATTCTGCAGGCAGCACTGCGTAGGATCCATCAGAGAATCCCCTGGGAAAGGCTTCAGGTTAACAACAGTGGGGATCTCTTGGCTGAATCACGTGTCCCACTGTCATTTCTTCTGCTCACATGTCCCAGTCCAGGGTCACTCACTGGGCTAGCTCACAGCTCCAGGCTGCCAGAGGGAGCAAGAGCTGACATCTGGTTTTACAGCCAGCTGCCAGGGCTGCTGCATGGGCTGTGCAGCGAGAGAAGTCACGAGACTAAGGAGCAGTGAACAGCAGGCAGCCTTGTGAGGTGCTGTTCTTACTCCCCGGGTTGTCCCAGCAATGCAGCAAGGTTCACAGCAGCGCTCACATTAGTAGACACCCACAAGTGACTACACCACACGAGCAGGGAGATGACTGGTTTAAGTAAAAACGTGTATCTGTCAGGAGTTAGGACATCCAGGGTTCAGAGCTCTTACATCAGTTACACTAGTGTGTTAGCTCTCCTGTCACAGCTCCTCGTGCTGATGCCTTCACCACATCCACAGGGAAGCCTGCTGAGTGCCCAGCTGAGCCTTCTCTTGATGTTTTCATCATGTCACCTAGAAGGTCCTTTATTTCTCGAAATTTTCCTTTGCCAGGTGCTGCCTCCAGGCAGAGGTTTGCTAATTGTGACTCAAATTATTCGTTGTGGTTCAGATAAAGGCAACAAATTAATCCATTAGAACGTGAAAGATCAAAGCTTCTCATCATCCCTAGTTCACTCTGCAAAGGAAAGCAGCAATCCAGGTACCTCTCATGTGTGAGCAAAGGGCAGCAGGAGCAGCAGAATGAAATCTGGAATTTTCTTGCTGTAGGAAGCGTCAGTATTTTCCCCCCATATTTGGTACTTGGGTGAGGGACACAAAAGACAAATATCCAGAGGACCCTCTTGGCACTACCACACACAGCACAAAATCCAGTTCCATTGCTTGTGCTTCCTTCTAGAGCTGATACCCTGCACCTCACTCCCAGTCATTCCTGCCTGAACTCACGGTGCTCTTCGGACTGATGCGTCAGTCCTGTACTGCCATGGTGCGAGGTGTCTGAAAAGAGAAGCACGTGGTGTCCATGCTGAAGTTCTGGTGAGGTATCCAGTGGATTCAGGATCAGTCCGAGTGCCCCATCTCTAAATTGTTTTGCTTCAATTTCCCCCACCAAAACTGAAAAAAACCAGCATTTCCTCTGGAAAAACGTTGGAACACTGCAAATGGAGCAACGGCGCACTTTCTGTCAGCCTTGTTCTCCTGCAAAGCAAATCCATCTTGACACAAAATCCCCCTCCACTTCCAAGCACAGGACTGAGAGTGCTGTAAAACAAGGCCTTCTGTTTTTAAGCAGAGCATTAGTGGTTGTAGGAGAGGAGAAATAATCCTCTGCATCACTCCAGGCCCTTCACTGGAAAAACCTCCCTTATGCACTGGCTACAGCAGGATTCTCGGGTGACTCTTACCAGGGCTGCAGATGTCTGTGCTGGAGAGGTAGCTGGATGAAGTTGTCCTCAACCCTGCTGAGCTTACTAACAAGAGAGAAGCCAGGTAGCACTGCTTTTGGGGATGAGCACAGAGCAGTTAACAGCTCGAGTGAAGACGTGCACACCAATACCTTTGCTTCCTGCACAAGGGCTGTAGTGCTGGACATAACGTAGGAATAGACTGCTATGTTCTGGAGACTTCAATGAATGTGTGCAGGGACCCCTCCTGTAGCTGCTCCATTGTACAAACCCACGCAGCGGTGCTGCTAAGTGCCACTAGGAAGTGGTGGTAGGAGTACAAGCTGCTGGGAGCTGGCCAGTGTTGACAAAACCCTTGCAGTCACTCAGAAAGCTGCAATTTTATTAGAATGAAACAAGCCATTTTAGCAGCATGAGCTGCTTTAGCATGAGCCACTGGAGCTCACAGCTACCAGTGGCCGCTGTCAAATGCCTTCACGTGCGTTTGAGAAGCAGGAGGGCAAGCAGGACTGTGCTTGTGACAACAGATTAAACTCAGTGTGCAGCAAAGCTGATGGTTTAACACTGCATGTGACTACAACTGGTTTAACACTGCATGTGACTATATCTGGGGACCGCTGGCTGGTTTGGCCTTTGTCTATGAACTGCCCATGTCTGGCATCAGAGAACCTTTGGAAAGGCACTAAGTGTTTCCTGTGTTAGAGCAATAGATTTAGTCCTTCTGCTTGCTTTCGCCCACTTTAATATTGGGGTAGCAGTGTCATGGCTTTCAGTAACACAAGGGACTAATGGCAGATGTACACGGGACTACCCACCCCTGAGGACCCTTGCCACTACCCATCAGACCATCTAAGCTATTTCCATAGAGAATCAAGACAAACCCCTCCTGAAGTAGCTTCCATCATCTACCTTTCATCAAAGCACTTCAGCTATTTGTCAGCTGTTATCCAACAAAACACCGATTTCACTCTGTCAGGCTGTGCTGGTTCCAGTTCAAGACACCTGGCTNGCAGGCAGAAGAAGATGTCAAAAGCCTGAAACACTGAAATCATGAGCTTCAGGAGAAAACAACATCAAAGAGTGCATAAAAGATGCTAGAGCAGAGGTGCTAGACTGGCCTTTCCTATTTTCCCTTTGCACTGGCAGAGGGAGTGGAAGGCATTCCATGCAAAAGAGCACCAGCATTTAACAAATGGGTGAAGCAAATGCCTTTCAGTTACCTTTTTCCTCTGAGGGGTGGGAGGCTTAATGGCAAAAGTGAAAAAAACACCGAAAAAGCAACAGAGCAAAACTAGTGAATTTTCTATCTGACTCTGAGATGACCCAGATCTACCCAGGCCAGGCACAGTATTTACAGATAAATCCATGCCTGTGCTTCTGCTTAAATCCCACTGTCTCCTGATACAAAAGCTTCTTATAAGCCAGGTGTTTCCTAGAGGGCCATCTGAACGCACTGCTACGTGTACTCTGTGTTCTATCCCTTACAGCTGTGGTAGCAAAGCTTCATCACCCCCCTGAAACCCTCTGGAAAGCTTTGCCACGACTGATTTCATAGCCATAAACTCCTAGGAATGGGTCTGCACAGCTGACAAGATGCACTTTTCTCATGGCCACCTTCACACTGTTGTTCTGGGGCTGAACTGTCCACCTGGCTGGCAGCTTTCTCTGGGATGGAAACTTGCTTGGGTCATGGCTTTGTGGCTGCAGCGTGCTAGAAGCGAGACTGATTCTAAGAGACTGACTGCACATGCCTCTCTCTTAGAATGGACACCCCTAGCTGACAATCTGTCTGTCTGCCCACGGCTGCTGCTCTTTTCCTGGGAATGCCAACCACTACAGTCCCTGGCTACCAAAGCTGATGCTTTACTCTTTTCCTGCATCTCTGACCAGAGAATAGCTCACAGATCGTGGCTCACATGAGGACAGATGGGCTTACAGCAAGCTGCTGACTGTCCTTACCCCTGTGGTAACTCCACAGCTTTCTGCTACATTTCTTAAATCAAGACTTAAAACCTACAGAGCAACCTGGCCTTATTTTTAGTGTCATCTGATTGCTACTCTAGGCCAACGATCCTCTGAGAACAAGCCCAAGGTACTGGAGGTGATGATGATGTGCTCTCCTGAGCCTCTCTGCCCTCTCTCACCATCACAGCTGCGTCTTGCTCAAACCTGGCGCTGCACCCAGGCTGTTTGTTGATGCCAGGCTTGCTGGGACAGGTTAGCCAGGGTAGCCAGGGACACTGGCAGAGGTGCAGGAGGGCAGAAAGGAGGATGCCTGTTTCTTTGCTGTGGGAAAACCCACACTTCAGCTGCCAGAAAGGAATGTACATTTCTGCTTGGCTCGCTCCTCTGTCAATGCAGTGACATGCTGCTCATGCCTGTGTGCTGATGTGGCCACCAGATCAAGGCACAGAGGGTTGAACAGCGGGAACTCCCAATCTGCTTTCTGCTTCTTTCAGCAGAGCATCCCCCAAGAACTGCAGTCTTCTCTCCTGCCTCTCTGGATTTACCTGGCAGTTATCTTCTGCTGGTAAAGGACACGGCAAAATGAGCACTCACGCGGCGCAGGCAACAGCAAACCTGTGCCTCAGGTGACTGTGGTGACGACTGAGAACTTGACAGTGAAGGAGAGAAGGAACAGGACCTGTGGGCTGGATACTTATCCCAGCCGCACCATTACAAATCTATTGCTGTTCCTGAGGTGTCAAAGGATGTGCAAGACATTTCTCAGAACTGAAAGCTGCTGCTCCAGCAGTGCTGAGCCTGCACACCCTGGGCAAAGAGCTGGCAAGCGAGAGAGCAGCAGAGAAGGCAGGTCACTGAGGTGCTGGGTCCTTACGACCACGCGTGATGGGAACTGGCAGAAAGCAGAAGTGACTCTATACTGTCAGGCGAGGCCTGCTGCAGTGTTACCCTTAGGACTCCAAAGTCCATCACATCTCACTGCTTTTGTCCAGCCAGACTTTTGACTACTCTGAGTGTGACACACTGATCCTGTAACTCCATCAGCCAATTATCCTGTTGGGGAGGGGAGAAGGAATAATTAAGCACCAAATTTTTCTGTCTGAGAGAAGGACAATTCCATGGCAAACCGTGTATTTCAGAGATGCTTGTGTTCCCTCTGAGAAAGCTCCTGTAGTGGCTGGTTCTATCAGGTCCTTCAAATTAGTGTCCTTCTTCTCCCTGACCATCATGCCAGCTATTTAACTGGCTTTTCTACCAAGTGAGAGGTGGTTCTCACACCTCATGCAGTGTTTGCTGTTATCAAGGGCTTCTGAAGCGGGGATCCTGGAGCTAATTTTCCTTGGGTTAACCCAGCAGTCAGACTGACTGCCCAAAGAACAGCAATGAGTTGAGAAGCTCCACCTTCCGTGATGCAGGCCCTTTAGCTCCTGCTCTTTTCACATGAGATTTAAGAGAATTCAATTCCTGTACAAGTCTTACTGGGAGCACAGTGTACTATCCCCCTCTGCAGGAGATGGGCACCCCTAACCTATAAACCAAGAAACACACATCAAGAGAGAATCCTAACCATGGATTTCAGTTTGGGAGTGTTACTAGAACTCACTCTCATTCCATGTGCCTGGCAGCAGGACCCCTTCCATGCTTCTGGACAAGTAAGGTGGTCAGAGCTGTATTAGTGGTCCCTGTGTGATTGCAGGCGTGAAGGTAACTCAGCAGGCACTTCATTCCACGTGTACACACTACTGCTCCTCAGGGACTGTTCTCAAATAAAACTCAGAAACTCACGTCCTTAACGAGGCTCCATCTCCTTTGTCGCACTCTTTCAAGAAACTTCCATTAGATACCCTGAGCCTTTTCTTCTGGTGGAATTGTGGTGCCTGTCTAAGAGAGGAACCTTGCTGCAATGCAATTAGTGCAAATTGCACACACAATCAGTGTGTGATTGAATTTTTATTCATACACTTCCCTTGCATTCCTGATCCCTTTGTACGAAATGTTCAGCTGTGTCTGTCTCTCCAAGAAAGAGAGCAACCCCTCTCCACGGCTGTTACTGTCACACTTCCACTAAGACAAGTTTAATGTAAAATTTTGCAGCTCTCTAATTAACTTTCCTTTGCTCTGTAGTTAAAAGGTAGTTAAACCCCTAAGCATTCATTCAGCTTTAATGAGGACAGGAAAGCAATTGCATATGTATTTCTGTATAATTATGACTTAATTGCATTACCAGTCGATTTATCTCTTGCTTATTTAGCCACGCTCAGAAAACAATGTATTGAGGATGAGCTGATGTTGGTTTGGGTGGTTCCAAAGAACAACACGGTTAGGAACAGAGCAGTCTTACACACCCCTACATGTATGAGACACAATTAATAGATTGTTTTACACCTTTATTGTAGATCTTTTCCTACAGGCTCTCTTTAAATGCTTGTTCTTAGCTGTGGAGCTCTTATATCTCTTCAAAGATCATCAGGACTCCTAAAGAGCATCCATTCTTTGAAGACCTCAGACTGCTTTGGAAAAAGGTCTTGATATGTGGTTTTCACTTCTAACAGAATTTGGGCATCAGTGAAGTCACTTTTGCTGGTGCAGGGAAAACTGCTTCATGTCTGAAGTAGGGTCTGAAGCTGTTGCAAGATGCCAATCTCCTACGTGGTTTCTCCTCTGTCATGTGATCCCATGTTGCTGTTGGACACATGGATGTTCTCTAAGGCCTGGAAAGACAAGCTGTCTTTTTTAACATGCAAGTCTGAGAGTCAGGGAAATGGGAATCCTTGTGCTTTTCAAATGAATTTACAAACTACTATTATTACCCAGTGAACAGAAGGAGACATTTCAGAGTGACCTTCAAGAGACAACAAAAGATGCCACCTGAGAAAAGAAGCCTGTATCTGCACTAGCAAACCTGGGAGACTGATTATGACTGAAGTCTTGCAACAGTCTCCAGGACAAACTTGTTCCATGTTAACTGATGTTCTCTCTCTTGCTCTCTCTCTCTCAATCTCGTGTGCTCTTGTGCTGATGATATTGACCTTCCCTAATGCTCTTCGTTTGGATACCCAGCCTTTGGCTGCTTGGGAATGTGTCTGACTCTACATCTCAGCAAACTTTCTCATGCTTTATGTCTAGGTCACATTTTTTGTTTTTCCATATTTTTCCTTCAAGAAGCACAGAATCGTGAGCTCAGGCCGGGCTAGCAAACACTCTGTCAAAGCCAATGCAGAATGAGCTTCTGCTGGTTCATCTTTACCTTGTGAAACACTCAGGAATCTGTGGATTAAAGTTTGGTGCAAACCAAGTGCCTTGTGCCACTGTACAGAGCGATAAACATAAAGAGGTCTCAGGATGAACTGCACACCACTGATGCCAATGAACTCATGCAACACGGGTACCTGGTGTTCCTCCAGATCGTGTTTCTCACACTGGTTTCCCACTGGTCAGAAACACTACAGTCACCTCCCAGAGATTCACAGTCCTCTGTGAATGGCTCTTCCCTCCTCCACACAGCTGAAATATCTCTAGCTTTTTCTGGAAAAGGCTCTCCTTGCTCCAAACGCTGTTTCTGACTCTGACCTCAGGAAAATAATAATAGTGAAGAAATAAACCTGAAAACGTTGGCTGCAATCCCTCTTCTATTAACATGGTTATGGGAAATTTAGATTATAATTTTAAAACAGGTAGTTCTCAGTAGGTGTCACCATGGAAGACCAACTCTGCAAAGCATTTGAATGCATAATGGTCATCGATTGTTAGTATGACCTAGTTAAATTCTTCATTTGGACCTACGCCTGAGTATTTGGCTTGTGAGAAAGGGCCACATCACATACTGGATTGTGGCCACAATAAGGTCACCTGGGAGCCTCCTCTTCTCCAGACTGAACAGCCCCAACTGTTTCAGTCTGGCCTCACAGGAGAGGTGCTCCAGCCCTCTGATCATCCTCGTGTCCCTCCTCTGCACTGGCTCCAGCATGTCCACATCCTTCTTGTAATAAGGGCTCCAGAACTGGACACTTAGGTGGGGTCTCGAAGAAGGCCATGATGCTGGGAATTCTAAAAGAAAAACCCTGAAAGTATTTGTTCCAATTGCCCATTTGTCTTTTCTGTGCCTCTTAAATCCTGTTGCCTTTCTGGTGGAATCTGCACACACATGTCTGTGTGCCAATCTGCTGTGGTAAACCTCTGTGAATGAAACATTCACTGAGTTCCTAGCTTGGGGCAAGGTGGACTTCACAGTGGCCATAGCTGTCAGAAGGGTCTCTGGAAAGAACTGATACCAGACAGGCTCAGGGAACACAGTGCCATTTGTAACCAGGGTAACCTGGTGGCTGGTGCCCCAGCCTAGTACCTGCCCCTTCAACTGTAGGTATTTGACAGCAAATTGTGCTCAAGTATCAGAAGATGAAGCATTAGAACCCTTCTTATCCAGCGTGTTTGCCTGAGGTAAGAAACTCAACTTGAACTGTCAACTTTCTTCTGATCTCTACCATGGCTCTGCTCTCCTAGAGATCAAATTGTCACCTGCAGGATCTTGGTTTTACCCGCTCAGTCAATTAAAGTAGGTAACAGAATCAGCCTGCCCCAGGTCCCTTTGTGTTCATTCATGCTCTACAGACTCCAACGGGGAGCAGATCTGAGCCACCATAGTCAATATCTGCACTGCAATGCAAGGCACCCAAACAGATCTCCAGTGACTATGGAAAGGCTTCTGCATCTGAGCTGGTCCCACAAGGCTGTGGAAGTCGAACCCCATCCTTCAGCCTTTCTACACAGTCAGGGGAAGGCAACAGGCAGCACCAGAAGAAAATTAATCCCACATACCTTAGGTGCCAGCAGAAGGTTAGATTTATTTTTTATTTCTTTCCTTCTCCCACAGGAACCTCCTATAAATAAAGGAGGAAGAGTTGGGGGAAGGGGGAAAGTTGTGCAGATTTTCTTTGGAGAATAAATGTAAAGTTCTTCTATTTGCTTTCCAGTTGTCAGTCCTTCTCAGCACATTTGTGTGATATTTTCCTCCTTCCTCTGCAATACAAAGCCACAAATACCCTTCTAAGTGCAAACTGAGATTCTCACACAGTTATGTGATTCCAAGAGCTGTAGCTGAAAAAAACCCTCCAAACATCATGATTCCTATTTTAAAAGTGAAGAGTGATAGAGACATCAAGTCCACAAAACTGAGATGTGATGCTGATCTGCAAACTCTTTATAGAGTGAAAAAGGAAAGAGAGAATAAAGCTGAGATCCAAATGCTTTTAAAGAAAGGAGCAGGTTGCATTTGGGTTACTCCTGAGGAACATAACGATGAATTAAGCTGTATTTGAGAAAAAAATGTCTCTGCAACAAATCATGTAGCCTGGCTCTTCGGAAATGAAATCCATCATCATGCTGAGAGCCAACGCAAGGCCTGTGTTTGACAGAGTCTTCACACTGAGGGTGTTGGAGATCACACAGCCCTTGAGACAGACACCTAGAAGAAATGAGTGTCACTTGTACTGAGCAGATGACTCCCGGCAAGCTCTCGTTTGTGAAATCTAACCGCTTTTGTGGTTATCGTTACCAGCCACCCGTTTTCACCAAAAATGGGTGCTGAGGTGTGACGGCAGTTAGCAGCCCGGCTGAATAGCTGCTCCCTCCCAGCTCTATCTAAATACAGAATTTCTGAAATCATCTCGAGCACATGCTGGTTAAAAATTCAAGGGCAGATGAATAATGAATATCAATGGACACTCCTGCATTAAAATTTAATACTAGCAAAGAAAAATGGAAACAAGACATTTCCCAGGGTTCTGTAGAACAATTACAAGCACTATTATTTCTCTCTAGAACTGATTTCCACCGCTGACGTCTTCAGGGATTTTACTGAGCACTCCTACAAAACATGCAAGTGAAAGCAGATGCCTCAGTAGATGAAGGTGCAGAGCAGCTGGGGCAGAGCTGTCTTGTCTTTATGAACTTCCCAACTGCACAGTGTGGAGCGAGTTGGGTTTAAAGAAATAGGTTCTTTAAAGCCAGAAATGAACGCTGGAGGAATGCTGAATGACACAGGTCAACAACTGCCATTCCATGGCTCTTCTCTTCTAGGCCACAGAGCTTTTAGAAAAACCTTTAATCTTGATTTCACACAGTAACAGGCTGCAAGGTCAAGAGGGAATGGCTAGTACTGGCTCAGAAAATCAGTGCTCCAGTTTAAACAGGAATCAGTTAGCGGAATTCCTTTGCCATGTGTCCATGCCTCTGGGGTCAAACGGCAGAATGACTTCCCACATAAGATCAAGGCTGGATGTCCTTCAGATATTTTGAAACTTAGAATGATAGAATCATAGAATCATAGAAACTTCTCTTTGGAGGTACCTGCAGGTATACAGCAATCTCCTGGGAATATGGACATGTTTATAACAAGAAAAGGAAACATGTTGCCCAGGGGGATTGTGGAGTCTCCTTCTCTGGAGACTAAAATCTGCCTGGATATTTTCCTGTGCGACTTGATCTAGGTGATCCTGCTGTGGCAGTGGGGGACTGGACTAGATGATCTTTCAAGGTCCCTTCCAATCCCTAATGTTCTGTGATTCTGTGAAAGAAAAGCCCTAAGGAAATGCATCACTACAGAGCCTTTTCATCCCTGGCAGTGAGAGAGAATGAGTCAAATGTGGGATTAAGCATAGCACAATGTTAGAGACACAGTCACTCCTGCTTCTTGTGCAAAAGGACAAGTAAAGATTATGACAGGATCAGCTTAATTCCCTTTTTGGTTCTTCCCTGCTGCCTGGCAGAGCAGTGGAAAATCAGTTCAGGTATTTCAACACTACAGCTTGCTTGGAGAATTGCATTTTTCCATGTACTGTCTTTTCTTCCTCCTCCTCTTTGCCTGAGAATGTTGATTCCAGCTGCCACTCTGAGGTGTTAGGACTTTTAGCTGTGGAGTTAGGATGTTCCTTAAGAATATTGTTTAGCAGAGTAGATCGAAGGGGTGGCAGTGCTGGCTGAGGCTGATTTGAATCAGAATACAAACCTCTCCTATTTCCAACAGACAGGCCTGTTGCTTGCCTTGACTTTGTTAGAGCAGCTGGCTGTACTGAGCCACGCACAGGTGATGGGGCTGGGATGCAGAGGGTGAGTGTGAGAGCAGTTCCAATCCACGGCGGTGGTCAGCCAGCCATGGCTGACGATTGTTTGTTGGACACTGGATAGAGAGCATTTCACAATTTCCTTGGCTCATCTCTTTCAAGTTCCCCCTGACAGGGACTCAACTCTCCAAGCCATGTCACTCTGGCTCAAGATGAGTGATGCAGTTCCAGCACATGGACATGGTCAGGTCCTGAGAGCCTCACTGAGGACCTAACACATCCTTAGTCTGCGTTTTGATGCAGGAATTTGAGAAATATGATCTTGCTGTCACTTTAGCCTTTCACTTCCCTTCAAGATTTCCATCGTTGTTTTGAGGCAAGCTGATCTTGTGAGACAGACACTGAACCCCACGATGTTCAGCTCAGTACTGAGGTTGATTTTCTTTAACATTATGGACCATTGTTGTATGGAGACAGAATTATGAATGGATTTGGTCCACCAGAAGATGTAAGTGGGTGTCTGGGGTGGTGGGATTTGCAAAGGTTCAAGGCTGAAGCTGGAATCCTCCTGCCTTGCGATAAGAGCTGGGTGTTTGCTCTGCTAAAGTGTCACTGGGTAAAGCTAATATGACTTTTTTCCTGTAGAACAGCACTGGGGTTTGGGGACTTCCCAAAGCGGCAAAGAGAAAATGCACCACATGGAAAGGAGCAATTTGGCTGAAGTCCTTGGGTAACCCTGAGCTCTGGCTCAGGGGTTGTGTCTGATTTGGGTTTACCTGTGTCTCTGGCTGCTTAGCAGCCTGCCCAGTTCTGCAGTCTGTTGTGTCTCTGGGACACCCAGAGCCAGGGATTCAAAGATGGATGAAGTGCTCAAGAAGCAGAGGAGTCTTTGCAGCATTCCAAACAAAAAAAAGACAAGACTGCAGAGCACAAGTGCCCACTCATCTCAAAAGGAGGAATTCAGAACTGTGCGATGCTGTGTCAAGGAGTAAGAGATGTGACAATCTAACAGTGCTCAGAGCTGAGGCATGGCCTCCGTTGTGTGTGAGGAAAACCTGGGCTCTATTAGCTCAATGGCTCCTCCAGCATCCTCTCGGTGTCGACAGCTTGACACAGAAATCCAAGGGGGAAAAGAAGACCTGCTTGAACTCAGCAGCAATTTGTTTTGCTAGCAAAATGTTTTCAAGTGACAGTGTTTGCTAAATGAGACCGTAGGTTGGAGGCAGGGGGAGAGGAGGGTGGAAAATTAAGTATTTCAGCAATTACACACATGAAACCAGAGACTGGCTGAATATACTGCAACACAGGCCAGCTGCCTGACTGTGTAATTAAACTCCAACCTGACTGGTTGAAATGCAGGAGGCATTTCTGCAGTGAGGTTAAATTAAGAGCTGGTGATGACAAGCAGACATTATGGAAATGTCAAAATTAGCATGTGCTGCCTGAGAACGCTGGATGGCCCCAGCTACAGTCCAGAGGCTCAGAAGGAGCAAGGAAAGGGAAAGTCTGAGGAAGGAAGAGAGTCTCCTCACTGTGGCTACTCTTACCTGCCCTCTGCAGAGCAGTTATTCCACCTCACGGACACTTTGTGCCGGAGCTGGTACTTTTCCAACATGGAGAACATGAGAAGACAAAGACCACTCTGTGGCAGTGTCACTTCTTTCTGTTGGTGAGCTGCTGACTCGCTATTTTCGTTTTGACCATCCCTATATCACGTTTAAAACAAAATGAACTCACAGCTGGGACAGTCGTGGTCAGGGAGTCATTCCCAAAGCTCCAGGTGGCTAATTGTTTGTACAAAATGGAGTTTTTTACAATCTTGGTGGGGACGTTTCAGCCAAACTCATTGGCTAAGGGAGTGAGGAATGTGCTTGGATCAGAGCACAGACCTTCAGCCAGGAGCCTCTGCTCCTTGGACCTGAGTGTGTCTTCAGCATGACGTTATCAACTGTTGATATATGTTAAGGACAGGGCTTGTTTGCTCAAGTTCTCCTTCACCTAGCAATGCTTCTGGAAATAGAGCTGTTCTTTCTGCTGTCTTGACAGAGGCATCAACACTGACTCATTCATACCACACCAGGGAGCTGCAGAGTGAAGCCAAACCTCTCTTGCAGAACTCCCGTTGCAGTTATATGCAGTCAGAGAAGGTCCCACTAGCGATCCTTTCCTCTCTCCAAGAATGTCTCTTCTTGGAGAATAATGAAGACAAAAAGGGAAAAAGTTCTCTTTCTTAGAAACTTAGAAGTCTGACAGGAATGGCAATGGTTGCCTGCAAGTAAAGGCAGAGGTGAAACTGGGTGCAGGCACGTGTATTGCCTTAACTCTGCTTCGCACTAACGTTCTTGTTACCCAACACCACGGGCACAGACTCATGCCTGTGGGAGAGAGGTGGTTCTGCTGTGAGGGGACACTGGCTTGCGCCCCCAAACACTAGATGCCACCTCTTGCACTAAGGTCATGGGTAAGAGAAGATGCAGAAAGAAGACACCTCTTGTGCTCATCAGGAGAGACACTCAGCTAATATAAATTCAGGAGTGAAGTAGGAAAGGTATAAACAAGGGACACAGCTAATTTGTCTGACGAAGCACTAAAGGGATGAAAGGGACTTTTTTTCCTGTTCCTCTCCACCACTCTCCTTGAATCTGGATTAACATCATTATTTTCTTTACACAGCTACATTTCCCACATGGGACTGAAAAAGGATGCCAAGTTCTCCTCCTTCATGGTTCACTAGGGAGGGGCTAGGAATTAATTCCTGCATGCTGCAAGTGGTGAACCTTGCTAGAGGCGGGGAAGGAAAAAAGGAGAGGGAGAAATTAGTCTTTGAGGGAGCCCAGCATGAGGACCTGCATCTTCATGTTATTAGGGAAGTCACCAAGCATTTCTTAATAAGATTTTTTAACAAACTAATCAGCAATATTGGATTTTCGAGGATTTCAGAGGGAATTCTTGCTAATTGAGGTGTTTTTTCCCATTAGCAGCTCCCAGCAGGAGCCTTGCACACAGGTGGAAGAGCATCACGAATCTTGTAAAATCAATAGTGCAGCCAATTAAAAAAAAAGCACAATTAGTGTAGCTGATTCAAATTAGAATTGCAAATTCCTAAAGGATCCAGATGTCAAGGCTAGGCAAAGACGTAGGAGTCCAGCATGATTAAATTCAGTGAGAAGATGGGCATGCCCTGTGCAATGACATGAATTCCCACTCCATTTCCCACAGCAAAGCAGCCCCATGTTGTCGGAAAGTCACTCACGCTCCTCTATTTCAGACCATTTCAGGAGGATTTAACGACACCCCAGTTCCCTGCAGTGCTGATAAACAATCCTCTCCCTCTTGCAGATGAAAGGAGTAGTCAAATGTGGGTTTGTGTTCTTCCTTGAGCCCAATAAAACAGTAATTTGTAGCTGAAAATCCAGTCCCTTTAGCTCAGCGGTGTTTACACCAGCCCTCTGAGCTGTAGTGACACTGTCCTTCCCTCCCCACACTGATCTTCTCTGTGAAATAAGAAGATCCAACCTGATTCTTCGGGAGGGCTATTTGGACAGGATTTCCTAAGTAAAAAAGAATTGAAGCAGAGCAGGACCAAGCCCATTAGTGTCTGAACCCTTTGGGCCATGGGCTGTTGACTTGGCCACACTCTTTCATGACTGGTCAGAGAATCAAGTGCATTTGGAGCATAAATTTAGGAAAACATTGCTAGAAGCAATTATTTGAATAGCAGAGAGAACAGCAGGTAACAGAGACATCAAGAGAGGGTCTGCTGTGGGACACGAGTAGTAACTTCTTCACAGTGAGGGTGACAGAGCACTAGAACAGGTTGCCCAGGGTGGTTGTGGAGTCTCCTTCACTGGAGATGTTCAAGACCCGCCTGGATGTCTTCCTGTGTGACTGGGTCTGGGTGATCCTGCTGTTGCAGGGGAATTGGACTGGATGATCTTTCGAGGTCCCTTCCAATCCGTAATGATTCTATGACAACAGGCAGGAAGAGAAATCTCCCTCATCTTTATGCAGTTGCACAAGAGCAACACTTATGTGACAAGTCTCTTGTTGGCCTGACAAACCTTCCTCACAGAGAAAGTGAGGTTTTACACTGTGACTGTGAACAAACCATTCACACTACTCCTCAGTTAAAACACTCAGCACTGCTATTTCTCCTACTCTTTTTACATGTCTGGGCAACACTCACCAGGTTTACCTGCATGACTCTCCAGGCATGAGCTGGCAGCACTCTGAAAATGGGCTCCTGTCTGTGCCGTTTAACTAGCACTGCCAGGGTGAAAGCAAAAGCCCCCTTGAGTGTGCAGTTCAGCCCTTCTGGGGATCATACGAGCACAGACTGGACTGGGTTCATGGCTCATGCAGTCCAACCCCCTGCAGTGAGCAGGGACATCTTCAACCAGAGCAGGCTGCTCAGAGCCCCAGGATCCAACCTGACCTGGGATGGTTCCAGTCTTGTGGCTTCTAGCACATTTCTGGGCAACCTGGGCCATGTTCATTGTTAAAAATGTATTTCTCCTCTCCTGTCTGAATCTCTCTTCTTTCAGTTTAAAACTGTCACACCCTATCCCAATCTTTCTTAGAGGCCCCCTTTAAGCACTGAAAGGCTGTATTACGGTCCCCCTGGAGCATCTCTTCTCCAGGCTGAACACCCCCAACTCTCCCAACCTGGCTTCACAGCAGAGGGGTTCCACCCTCAGAGCATTTCTGTGGCCTCCTGTGGATCTACTCTAACAGCTCCACATCTCTGCTGTGCTGAGGATCACCCAGTGAGGATGCAGCAGCAGCATTGCAGGGGTTTGGTTGCAGGTTGAATGCCTCCTTGTGAGCTCGGAGAGCTCGTCTTGGATTTTCAAGCACTGTTTTGGATGTCAACAGGACAAAAGTGTCATTGTTGTGATTTTACAGCAGGTCAAGATTTGCCACCATTACCACATGTCTCTGCAGATGGGCTGCTTCTTAGCAGAAAATAGAAGCTGTTGTTGGGTGGTGGTCACAGCAGGGTTACCTGCCTTCTTCCTGAGAGACTGGAAGCAACATAAAGACACGGTACCTCTTTGTTCTAGGCATTTATATCACTTACTCTATACACCTAGGATGAGCCCTCAGCCTCTCTTCAACACTTCGTTAATTACTGCTGCTAGAGGGGCCTGGAAAACACTCTGACAGAAAGTCCTTCTGTTGGAAAATACAGATTTGCTTGAATCAAACAATTTCATGAGAACACATTTGGGTTTTCATAACCACCTGCCAAAGGAATAACCAGCTCTAATCAATCCGACTTTTATCTTTGACTCTACAGCATCCAAGTGCTTTGTTTAAACAGAGTCAAATAATTTCCTATCATTCACATAGTTTTTATCTGACTTTCTAAACAGAGTAAAAGAGTTTCCTATCTTTCACATAGCTTTTTTGTTTGACTTTCACCCTAACAATCACTTCAGTTTTGTTGCCAGGTGGTTTTTACATTTTACCTGTGGGATATTTGGTCTTGGGAACATGGCCACGCTGTTCCAAAATCTGGGGTTGTCTGACAAAGTTGCTCTCAGGAGACTTGTTTGCTTTTGGGAGGCTGCAGCTGCAGACTCTGGCTCGGCAGCCCTGCTCACTGGCAAGCACTGACGGGCAGCAGGTGTAGCTTTAAATTCCTCTTTCTCTCGCTTGTGATATTTAATCCCTTAGATTTGTGAGCAGGGTTTTAAGCTGCTGGTGTGGAAATTACAGACAGCCCAAAATTGGAGCATGAACAGAGCCAAGGTACCAGACATCTCCTGCACAAACACAGGGCAATGTAGCAGAAAGGTGTTTTTCAGCTTCTACAAACTGACCTTTCCTGAAGGCAGACATTGTCCTGTGTGGGCAAACACATTCCCCTTCCGGCAAGGGAGTTAGAACTGAGAGATGAGCTCCTGTTTGTTTTCCTGATCTACAACTGGGCTACTTGGCTCTCTCTCTCTGCTCATGTAGCTGCTGACTCTGCCAGCCCAGGTTGCCCTGTGACAGCCTTCAGAGCAACCCAAAGGCTCTGGGGAGCTAGGGGCTCTGTCACTTGAAGCAGTCTCTCTCCTTCCTTGAACGAGGTGCTGGAATTTGGATCCTTTGGCACTTCTCCAAAAGCCACTTTTCTTTCCTATTTCCTCTCTGAATTCCTTTTGCTTCTTCTGTCCCTTTTTCTCTGCTCTGGTCCCTTCTCCTCTTCTCCTCTTTTCCAATTCCTATGGTGTTTCTCAAGCTGTTTGTCAAGTGGCAGCAGCCTGCTCAATGCAGGGCTGCTTTTGCTTTGATAGTCACACTTCCCAAGAGCATAGGAGGGACAAGGGACCTTTATTTTTTTTAAGAATCCCAAGAACTGCTGGTTAAATCTGTGCTAGCTGGAGGAATTTTGGGCCTGACAACATGATGGGGAGGTTAGAAGGGCTGGGATCTCTCTCTCAGTGTCTGGGCTTTGCTCTGGCCAGCCTCTCCTGCTACAAATCTCCCTGATCTTGTCAGATCCTCACCTTCTGTGCTACCTGTTCCACTGCATTATGAAGATCTTCACGGACAAAGGGCCAGGACCACAGGGGCCAGGACAAGGAAGGAGTTGTTAAAGAGACCACAGAAATGTCTCAGAGCTCCCTTTGACAGTTGCCTGAAGAGCACTCCCAGCCATGTCTGGACCTCATGTGTTCCCTGTCACAGTCATCAAGAAGGCCCAAGTGCTGCCACCGAATTCTCTCCTAGACTCTCCACATCTCCTTTCCTTCCTCGAAGCCTCTCTGTGGGCAGAAAGGTCCATCAGGTCTCCCAGGCTCCCCTGGCTTCCCCACAGAAGACAGCTGCTCCCGTTAGCACCAAGTCCACTTTCTGGCCGCATCGAGGTTGATCAGGAAGGCCCCTGCTGCTCCTTGTGGTCCCTGCAGCCAGCCCATGGGGTTTCCATGGCGTGGTGGTCACCATTATTCTTTGATTCAGCCTTTGAGCTCACATGCCTTCAGGTTCTTTGTGGGTTTCCTTGTCAGGCTTCTTCCATTCACTGGGCACAAATCAACCTGATGCCTGGGTGGTTTCCGTAATAGAAGCAGGGTATTGACTCATGAACTGGTGCTGAATTAGAGGCAGCATGCTGGTGCTTGCTGTCTCTGTGGGTCATTCCTGCTTTAGATGTCTGCTTTGATTATCTCCTTCTCTCTGAGTCCTGTCAGCTCTGTCTATAGTCAGTGCAGCCCAGACTCCAGAGTTGCTTGAAGGTTGCCCACAAACAAGGAAGGAATGGGGCCAATTTGCTGACCAGTTTCCGTAAAACAGTTGCCCAGCTCAGAGCACAGTTTCACCTCCATGCAGCTGTAGTGAGCTGAGGGCTTTTCCCCAATATAAAAGCCTCTTTTAATTTGAATGAAAAATGGCAGTAAGAGAACACGTAATAAACGTGTGTGTTCACTTCAGCGCGCTCTGACACGGTTTCACTCTTCCAGCATTTTTGTTGGGCATTTTTCCCGTTTACATGGTTTGTATCTCACTGATTGTCAACAGTAGCCCGTGGCTTGTGCTGCCATTAATGCCTGTGCAGTACAGCCATTTAAAAAGCGTGTGACACCTCAGATCGGTGGCGGCAGTTACTTAGCACTGACTGAAACCCCCATCTCTTCTGCATCCAGATATCTCCTGTTTATACTGCAAAGTGTCAAAGTGTTTGATTGCACCAGGCTGCAGAGATTTTCATCTAGAAGAAGATGCAGCATTTCAACCAGTGCTGAAGAGCAGCAGCACTTCGTGATGTGAAAACCCCCTACTCTTCTCTGACATCATATTAGCTCTGCCAGTGGGAGCAGTGTGTTTCAGTAAATACTGGGGAAATAATACAACTACCATTGTTATTAATATTATTATTTTATTAACACCAGTGCAAACTAAACCAAAGCACCATTCCTTTTCTGAAACTAGGGATTATTTTTAGAAAGCTGATTTCCTTCAGAATTTCTGTTTAATAAAGTTTTATGTCTTGACAATGAGTGGTCAACTGTTAATTTCTGGTGAAATAGAGGTTCTGAACTTCGTAGGACACTTTTCCCATTCTCCACCCTGGTTTTATAACAAAACGAGGCTGATGTGTTGGGCTGCCTGTGCACAGGTCTGCCTCTGTTTTTCCATTAATGCCTTTTGAACCCATAGCCCAAGTTCAGGTGAATTTGGTGAGGAATTAGAGATCCTATAAAAGATAATAAAAGTCCTATGAAGTTGGTGAAAATCAGAAGCTAGATAAAGACAAGGATTCTATAACCATCTCAGCCGAGGAGATGGCAATGACATTAACCCACTTACTAGCCATAAGAGGATTCATAAGAGGGGAGGAAGCTTGTGTGAAGCTGTGGGCTGTGGCTGCTAGCAGACTCCACTTGTAGGACTCCCATCCAAAGGGAATCAGCCTTCTTTTGCTTGTGAAATAGTTTTATGCTGGAACTTAGATGTGGGGAAGAGATTCAGCTCATCTCACCCCGGATGCCAGCAGCAAGCCATCTGTCTCAGAATGGTGCTGTTTCCAGAACAGGGGGAGATAAGCACTTGCAAATCCTATTGTCCATCTAACCTTCTGTGTAATTAAGGAGAAGGTGACAAAAATCAAACTAGCATTTTTCAGATCTTGGAACATCCTATAGTTCATAGGTGATAGTTCCCTGAAGTGAGAAGTGTTCAGGTAGTTTCAAATTAAGACATCACCTTTGCTTTTGGGTTCACAGATGGTAGAGTGGATTGAGTTTAAGGGACCTGTGGGAGAGAACAGTGGGTTGGGAGGATTTTTATTAAAGGTTAATAGATGAATGGAGTCTTAGGTCAACTTTAGCAGGTAACAGTAAGCTGCTTTGGAATTACGTTTAGAATTGCTGTATAGCTTTGATTAGACTAACTGAGCTTGTACAGAAGTCCTCAGCCTTGGAAAGAAGAAAACAACAGAGAAGCAGCTTGCACAGCAACAATCTTGTACACCTGAGCAGCAAAAGTGACAAGTGGAAAGTTCAACGTGGAGAAGACACCCTCCCCCACAAAGGACCCTCTTAAGGTTACTGTGCAGGCTCTATCTGGGAGGAGTTTATGTAAAGCTAATAGCATTTGTATTAATGCTCTCAGAGTTTGGGTAGATATGCAAAGCAGGAACTCCGTAACTAGCGAACGTTGCTGTAGAACAGGGATTGCCAGATCCTCCCTGGCTCGTTGAGCCCAGCGCTGTGTTGTAAATAAAGTTTTCCACTGCTTCACAAAGTGATGTGGAAGGTGTTTCTAACAGGACCTTAAAAGATTAGTTAATTCCACACACCCTGCTGTGGGCAGAGATACCAGGTGCCATCTCCTAGCACATCTCTGCTAACATCATCAGTGGTTTCAAAGCACAGCTTCAGGTCTGAAGCCTGAAGGTCTGAGATTTAGTTATTGGACTCCTACAGACACTGGTGAGGAAAAGCTTGATTTGTTTTGGGGGCATGAGAAACACGAAGCCTAGTCCTGCAGCTTCCACCACATGCAGGGGGGGTCATGGTCACACCAGGAGTTCTCTTGGTGCCAACAGTATTCAGGGTAGACTTTGCAGGGCCGGTGACTGCATAGCTCACTCTCCTCAGGTTGCCTGGCAGACCAGGGGTATTGAGTTAAGATCTGCCAAAGCTATCCCAGTGAAGTGTTTTACCATAACAAAACAGCACCTCTGCATTTCCTGGCACAATGCTGACATTCATCAGCTTCCTTGGGAAATCATGACACCACGTTTTGCGTGTTACATTGTGCTGCATTCTCTGTGGAGGAGGAACCGAAACAAGCAGAGCTCTGCAAACTCACACAGAACCTCTCCTACACTGGGATTAAAGTAAATGTGGAAAGCTCTGAATTTCGAGATAGGAATCCCACCTTTTCAGGTTTACCTTCACAACTCCAGTTCTGCCACTCTGGCTGTGGAGTCCCAGGAAACAGCTGATGGTTATTCTTCACCTCTGGACATAAACACTCAAGGATGGATTATTTAGAGCGGTGCTACAGACCTCCATCCAGCCTATGTAAGAGCAGTGGATCAGCAGCTATTTTTCCAGCAGTGTAGTGTATATTCCTCATTTGCAGTCTCTCCAGCCATTAGCACAAACTTTTGTGGGGAAGGATCTGCATTCCTCACATGGCAGCAGAAAGTGGTGAGGCAGGTGGTGCTCCAGTCAGAGCAAGAGTAGCTGCAATTCCTCTTGGCTGAGGACACAGAAGGGGATGTCTGGGGGCCTGGGCATGCATGTGTGAAGCTGTTTTGCAGTCTGCACTTCTCCAAAGTGACTTCTTGCATTCAACAACTAGGGAAGCATCTCCTGCCTCAGCAGGGCTGTTGGGGTCATCTCTTGTGAACAGCTTCTGCATCTGTGGAGCATGGGTGATGGTAATGAAAAGTGACAGGAGCGTCTTCTAGCCCATGGCACTGTCAGCAAGCCAAACGGCTCAGAGATGACAACACAGCTTCCTCAACAGACTTAGAACTGTCGCTCCCCATTTGGATTGAACCAGTGAGGGCTCTGATGAACTGATTTCAGAGAGAATATGTAAACTGCAACCAGTGCAAAGGACACAAGAGAGTGAGGCTTGATCCTGAAAAGACTCCGGAGGTGCAAAAGGGGTGAGAGAGGCTCTTAAGCCAAACCCAGAGCAGATTGCTGGGCCAGGACATGTCTTTGGGTTGTAAAATGAGAAAGATCCATCTAGGAGATATCACATTTAAACCTTGGCTGTACAATGGGACCATGTGCTTTGACCATGGGCAACTTTGCTTGTGGGGAACCATTCCATAAGGAAAAGGCTGGCTGGTTTCGATCCACGTCTGGGAATGGCGCACAAGGATGTTACCGTACCAGAGCTGGAAGGGTAACTACAGGGTTAGCTCAATGTCCAAACAGCTGGAACAGGGCAACACAGAGGCAGGAGAGTCTCTTGGATATGGAGTTTTAATGCACAGGTATCAGATGCTTACTTGCTAGTCTCCATTCCTTGCCTTCCTTGGAAGCCTTAGATGATCTTTCAAGGTCCCTACCAAGCCATAACATTCTGTGATTCTGTGTGATTCCTGACACTTGAAACAAGAGTGTCAGTGTTGAGATTTGAATAATAAATAGCTTCACTCTAATCTGACAGATGCCAAAGTGTGTGTGTGAGGGAGGAGTTCAGTGTCCAGCCCGTGGTTGTGTAGTGAGTGCTGCTCCGAGTAAGAACTGTGTTCTCATAGAGTAGGTGACTGCAGGCAGTGAGTCACATTGCAGCCCTGCTTGATCATAGAATCACAGAATCATTAGGGATTGGAAGGGACCTCGAAAGATCATCCAGTCCAATCCCCCTGTCACNCTCTCTCAGTCTGGCCTCATAGGAGAGGTGCTCCAGCCCTGTTATCATCCTCGTGGCCCTCCTCTGGCCACACTCCAGCACATCCACATCCTTCTTGTAATAAGGGCTCCAGAACTGGACGCAGTGCTCCAAGTGGATATGGATCCAGTTCAAATGTCAACAGGACGTGAACAAAGCATGCTGGATTTTTCTCTTGCAGTATTTTGCTTTTCCTACATCCAGAATTCCATGAGGTAAAATAAAGTGTGGTAAGAAAAAGATCTACAAATAATAGAGAAGACTGTGTGAGTGTCTCAGCTGGAAGCGATTACATTTCTCAGGTAGCTGAAAGTTTTAGCTTGGCTGGAGAGAATCAGGCATTCTGTGTGCCAGTTTAGTCAGAGTGCCTGGCTCCGTGGGAGTCGCTCAATGCACAGTTTAATGCTGATATTTCAAACAGAGATTAAAATAGCTGCAAAGACCTGTGTACTGAGACAGGCTGCCCTCGTGCCACATTCCACCGAGCAAGGTCAAACGCTCTGTGTTAAACCAAAGAGCACAAAAACTCTTGCGGGTCTAACAGTTGCCCAGGATGTCCAGTGGATTTCTCTGTACTGCTTGTTGCAAGATGGCCAGCACTTTTACTTGTCAAGTTTACATGACTGCCTGAGATCTGTGCTGAAACCTATTAATTAGTCCTTTACAAAGCACTTTGAGATGAAAGGTAGTGTGAAAGTCCAAAGGATGTCGGGCACACGCTACCAGCTGCGAGCTGCATGAGCAGCTGGAGCATGTTGAAAGGAGGGCTGCCAATTAATTTACACTTAAACAGAAGGTTTTGTTTTCCTAAAAATGGACAAAAAAGAAGTTAAACCAGAATCAGAATACAAGCATTAAAAGGTTTGAGACCCCCTTTAGTTCAGTATTTGTTCAGTTTTCAAAGCTTGAAGACTTTCAGTTCAAAATGTAGTGATTGTCCGATTCTCGAGAAGAATGCACATCAACCATGTAAAGACTCATTGGCTTCTGTGAAAGGCAGGTGAAAGGAAGCTGTTAAGAAACTGAGGATGCTGTGGTGAAACCAACTGTAGAGAGGGAATGAAAAATGCTTTGTCTTTCTTGTCTGCTTTGACTCAAATCAAAAAGCAACTGGAGAGGTCAATGCAGACAAATATTAGAGATTTAAAATTGTGCCAGTGTTATGCTGCTGATAGGTGGGGAAGTAGAGAGGAGTGACAGAGGAGTGGCAACAGAAAGGACCTGGGTGACCTTACAGCAGTCTTCAAGTGACCGAAGAGGGCTACAGGAAAGTTGGAGAGGGACTTATTGTGAGGGAGTCTGGTGATAAGACAAAGGAGGTGGATTCAGGCTAAAAGAGGGGAGATTCAGATTGGATGTGAGGAAGAAATTGCTCCCTGTGAAGGTGGCAAGACACTGGAACAGGCTGCCCAGAGAACAAGTGAATGCCCCCTCCCTGGAAGTGCTCAAGGCCAGGGTAGATGGGACTCTGGGCAACTTGGTCTGCTAAGAGGTGTCACTGCCCATGGCAGGGGGTTGGAGCTAGATGATCCCTGAGATCCCTTCCAACCCCAGCCGTTCTACGATTCTGTGACTGAAGTTTTAAAAAAGACAACCTCAGGTAGTGAAATCCTTGAATGACAGGGGATTTAAAAGAAGCAAATAAGTTAAAGTCAGCGTCAGTAATCCGTGAAGAGTTGCTGCTGGCAGATCCGAGGAGCGCTGGCCATGGAAGTTACATCATCATTTCCCTTGTGAAGGTGTTGCTTACAGTTTTGCATAAAGATGACAGTTTTGAGGTTGGTGAGAGGGCTCTGAAGTGCCAGCCTCATGCACAAACGGGGCCTCTGGCAGCCCAGCATAGATGGAGCACTTCTGGTGCTGAAGGGGACTTTTCCTGCTGACACCTGTCTCAGCTGGGTCACTCCCTAGAGACCTGCTGTTCATCTACCAAACAGCCAGAGACAGGCAGCCCTGTTCTGCTTAGGTCAAAGCACCTCTCCTGGAAACACATGAACTTTGCCATCCTTTGCTATCCACAGAACAAATGTTGCTTTCCATTCATGCAGAGCAAATCCACAAGGTCTACGAGTATAATAGAGCGACGTCTGTGGGGAAGGCGAGGAGCATCTGTCAATTAGGTTTTTTACTCTTTCTCTTTCAAAACAAAAAGTCTCATCTGGAGTCTCTGGCTGTTGAGAGCTCTTGGTTCCCCTTGGTAGGTTTTGCCTCTGGTTGGATGCTCGTGGGCTTAAGAAAGTGAGTTCTGTTTGTCAGTATCTGTTGACGGTGGCAACAAGGATTCAGCTCTTAACAAAGAACTTCTATCTGCTGGGTCTGCCCACCTGCTGGTGCTGCAAGATTTGTGGATGTTCTCACAGACTGTGGGGTGTTTTATATGACAGAAAAAGTAGCCGTTCCCAGGGCAGTGACTTCTTGTGGAATATTCCTGGTGAATGACTGCCTGGAAAGCACTCTGGCTTCAGGAAGTGTCATGTCTAAGAAAGCCATGGGAGAGAAAAGAAGGGTTTTGTTGTTTGTGCATTCACCTGTCCTTGGCAGATTTTCAGGACGGGGTTGGCCTTTGTCCACTGCTGTTTTCAGGAGTGTTGTTATCAGCTGGGAAACATGAGGAGCTGTATACTCAAAGTAAGGGCTGAGAGGATGGGAAGTGCTGGAAACTAGGCAAACACTTTACAGAGGAAGCAGCAAACAGATGGGGGGAGCACTTTCTGCGGAAGCGATGCACAGCCCATCTCACTGCCCTAACTCAAACCAGGGAAGTGTCCTGTGATGCAGAATGGCAGAAAATCTTGTCTGGAAAGTCTGCTGTAAGTCCTTTTACCTGGAATTCAGATATTCAGACCTTCACAGTGGTTCTTAATCACAGCAGAGGGCTTTAGTCTAATAATGAGATTCTCATCTGAGGTACTACTGACCTTGGCTGCCCTCTGCCCAGTGCCCAAATGAAAAACCTGAGCTCCATTCTGCTGCCAGGTGTGTCTCATTGAAGTAGCTTTCTCCTCTGCTGGGTCAGCTCCTGCATCTGTAGTACAGAAGGATGTTATGCTCAGTGACATTTTCTACCAGGTTTCCCAAGTGAGTCTGGAAAGTATCTATCATTCAGCTCTGACCTGAAGCCTGAAATAATCAGTTCCTAAGAAAAAGAGAATTTGCTCTGAGGCTTTATTGAAGTCTGGGAAAGGAGGAAAGAGCAGACATCTCTGTATCTGCAAGAGCAGAGTGTTGCTCCCAAAAGAGATTGGAGAGACCTGACAGTATGTAACCAGAGACCAGTTTTACTGAGATGTAGGAGAGGGAGTTCCCAAAAGTAGGGCCTGATTCTGCTCTGTGTGTCAGACGATTTCTGATCCTGCAGGCTGCCAGTGCCCAGGTCACAAGTGGTTTTCAGAGCTTGGAGCAGTCCATTGGGCTTTAGACAGCTGTTGCCACAGTTTCTCTGGGCTGGTTTTGATCAGGTACAAAATCTGACCAATGCAGTCGCAGCTCTTGCTTCGAGCCTGCAGCCCCGGTGACCCCTGTGCTGGGCTTTGGTGCGTGAACTAGTTTTATACCTTCACCATTTCAACGGATGTTCCTGGCCTACACTGAGGACAATGAAGGCAGAAGGAGGTCTTGCTCCGTATGGCAGGAATGACGATGCCCTTCTAATGAGAAGATTCCATTTGGAATGACTCTGTTAACCCACCACTGCTCCCTTACTGTTTCCCGGTAGCACCCTCACAGACATGAAGCATGCCAGGCTGCTGCACCTCTCTCCTTCCCTGCACCCTGCCCATCTTTATTCTTCCCCAGATTAAGTTGTGGGCCCTGTGAGGTGGGAATAAAGCACCTACCATGATTGTAGAGCTCCCCCCATCAGCTCTAGTAATAATCATTAATCAATCATAAGTAGCTTTCTGCAGAACTCCTGTTTACAACTCATGTAAGATGTACATGCACAGAGGTCCAGAAGCCATCACTCACCTTAGTGCTAGGAAAATACCTACTCCATCAGGTACTGCCTTTCTCTCTCCTGCGTGTGAGCTTTGATTCTTTATATATTTTTCCATACCCTTTCAAAGCCAGTTCTCTTCTTGCCTGACTCTTCTCCCTGTTGCATTGGAGGTGGGGACAATCCAGATCTAGATTTCCTCAAAGCCTTTTCTTTGGACACTGTGACTGGTTTCAGCCTCCTCAGCCACCTGAGAATACCCTGTTCTGAAGGACCAGCTCCTGCTCTTCCTACATGGCATTTAGGTCTGTGTGAACTCATTGCCTTTGCTGTTAGCTTTGTACAGCTCTACACTAACCTTTCTGTAGATTCCTAGACAGGCAAACCGGTGGGGCTGACATGAACAGGGTTGTGGTGCAGTCATCTCTGAAAGGTTATGAAGCAGCTGTTTGAGACAGTGAACTCTGAAAGGTTGTGAGGCAGCTGTGATAGACAGATGGATAAACATCATGTGATGAGGTCAGGTTTAATGGCAGAGTTCACAGAGGTGCTGCCACAGGCCATAACAGAAGAAAGTGAAGCAGCCCTTTGCTTTTCCATCCCGTCCATAATAGCACAGCAAATCCTACTCCATGTCACAGCACTGGTACCTCCACTACAGCTCATCGCTGTTTCTCCTTTCCTATGCAGCTGGCAGCTCACACATTCCTGACTGTGATGGGTTTTCTGTCTGTAGAGCTCAGCCACTCTCCAGAGACCATTTCCCACTGATTGGGTGTCCCTCTACCTTCCCCTGATGGCAGCTTCACCATTGTCTCCTCCTGTGATGTTTGGCAAAATAATCACTCTCGAATCTGTTTGCAAACGGTTAGTGCCACTCGAAGCTCACAATAATCATAAACGCTACTAATTAGATGCAGTGCAAGTTAGGTCGTTGATCATTGCCTTTCCCCGTACCAAAGGCCCAATTCCCATGAACAATAATAACTCAAAACAATTAGCAATTACCACGGGAGTTACTTTCATTCAAATTGCAGCAAAATGAGCCTTCGTTTCAGCAGGGCTTTAGCTCCTGGGTAAAAGCTAGCCTGAAAAAATAAAACCAGAAAGAAGTAAATAATAACTGTGTAAAGAGAAAAATCCATAAAAGACCATTTGCAATGTGTAAGGTTTGTGGATTTGAGCAAGAATGCTAGATTGCATTTAATACAGCTGCAGTAATGTGTGTGTTTACTAGGTGGAATTTGAAACAACCTAGACTGAGGTCTGTGGGGACTCAGACTGGAATAAGCTGAATGGCTGAAAACACAGGCCTTCCCACTGTCTCCTTGTATTGTGTTCTGGTTTGGCAGAAATTCCCAGCTGGATCATTTTAGCAGAAAATTTACAGTTTCTTCATTTTGTTATAAGATCAGAACTTTTCTAGTGATAGGATGGAGATGGGATGGGGCTGGGAAGGATGTAGGCACTGATTTCCCACTGGCTGTCGTTCTATGTCACCTCGACTTCCACATTGAAAGAAGATCCTTTTGTACAAGTTTGACTGCTTGCAAACCTTACACAATTCTTCCTTTGCACTTGCCCTTGCAGCAGCTGAGCGAGGCTTGGCAGGAGGCATAAGACCAATTTGCACTTTCCTTAGTTTCTCATTCTCCTGGGTTTAGATAATGTTGTAGCAGCTGGAGGCAGCAGCCTTTGTCACTAGAGCTTTGGTCATTCTGCCTGAACACACCCTACTCAATTGTCTCTTCTAGAAATTGTTTAAAGATGCTGGATTTTACTCACATTGCAAACAACTGTCTTTGCTATTTGCAAGAATACACCTGCAGAAAAATACCTGCTCTGTGACTAAATGAGTCACTGATTGCCTGGGGATCGAGCTGTGAACCTGGAAAGCTTCTAGGATCCATGAGATGCCGGAAGTTTCCTTTTCATTTGGCTGGGGAATTTGGTTGTTTAAGGCCAGTTGTTATACTTTAAGTCCTTGACCTTCTGTTTTGTTAAACCATATAAGACTTTATAGAGAAGTCACTGAAGTGGGGTAGTTAGAAGAAGCTTGAAGGCAATAATGGAGCACAACATCCTCCATCATCCCTCCCACGTCGGTTCCGGCAGGATGGAAACTGTAGAAATCCATCTAGATCCTCGAGGAATAGGTATTGGGTTAAAACACCTCAGGTGGGAAGCCTGAGTCTTTATAACTGAAGGCATCACAGAAACTGGAATGCAGTGCTTCCCTCAATCACTTCTTCTGTCCTATTTGTCATTAATACCTCAGTCTCCTTTCACCTCACATCTCACACGTGTCTTGCCTTTCATCTTGCTTTGGTGGGTCTTCTATTTTCCAGACAAGACTTGTTACGGATCTAGCACTGTGTCTTAGTGCAAGAGATCTCACATGAGCACAGTTGGATTTCTTCCTCATAGGTAGAACAGCTTCATCCTCTTTCCAGCTCTGGCTGTTTTCACTTGCTTTCATTACTGCTGTCCTGCTGGATCCCTACTGCTCTTAGCAGAGTGCCATTCCCTGGCTGTTTGCTGCTAGGCACCTCACAGGCTTGGACGCAGCGGGTTGGTGAGTCCCACTGCAGTGGTATGAGTTATGTCTGGCCTGTGTGTTCTTCAAGAGAAGAGATAAATCTTGATCCTGGAGTGTGAGATATGGACCTAAATGCATTGGGAGAGTGGTGATAAATCCAGTCTGCTCACAGAAGTCCTTGTGAGACTCCAGTGAGTACACCAAGAACTGCCCCCTTTTCTGCACCTCCATAGCACTTTTGCTCTGTGATTTATGTGGTGAAAGAGATTCACACTTTGTCATATTATCAGAAATGTTGGTTCCCAAGCCAGTTTTAAAATAACTTCTTTAGAAAAATACCTGGTGCTAGAACCGAAAGGAGGGAGGATGGGGTAAAGTAGTAAAGTAGAACTTCACACTTCCTGGAGGTGACTGCATTTTTTTCTGAGTGGATTAGCTGATACAAAATCCCTTGTAGGGGTGCCTGTACTACATCATCTCTCTGCACACAGGAAGAGAAAGGGGTAATGAAATGGCAAGAATCCTCAAAGAATAGTGTAGGAGCTGTTTGAGTAAACAGAGAAAAAGAGTTGGGCATCACTTTTTATGTGAGTGATTCACAAATACATGTTTTCTACTGTTTGGCTGCTCCTGTAAGGCAGGTAAATACTATCTGCTGAGAGATATTTTCTGTTCTCTATCAAAGTTAATTAACAAAACCAGGCAACATTATCAAGTGGGAAGACAAGACTGGGAGGTTCCTGACTGCTGTACGTGTCAGCTGCTACAACGTGAGGTTGTGTTTGTAGTGTGAGAAAGGGAAACTGCCATTCTCTGGCTGCTAGGAACAATAGCTCTTTCCACCCTGCTTGAATGCTTGCACACCTGAAAGTGTGTCTTATTTTCCCAGCCCAATATCAACCATTAGTTTAGAAAGAAAGTCTCAGCTCTCCTTGAAAGCCTTATCTAATGCCCTCAGGTTGTCACTGATATGAGAACTCACTTGTAGGACGTGAATAAGTGTCACCTAACGTCTGTTAATGAAAGTCTGTGAAGGCATCAAGGAGCACCTCTTGACTCTTCTGCATTTGCCATGTTTCTGCTCAGTGATGTCTTTGGAGACAGCTGAAATGTGTTGTGTATTGGTGATTGAGCTGAGAGGGCTCCAAGCTGCTCTTGGAGCTTTGCTCTGGATTCATCTTGGCCTCTAACCACTGTGGGTATCAGGGGTGTGTCTACCTGAAATACAAGATCAGAATCACAAATCATAAAATCACAGAACATTAGGGATTGGCAGGGGCCTCGAAAGATCATCAAGTCCAACCCCTCTGCCTCAGAAGGATCACCTAGATCAGGTCACACAGGAACATGGCCAGGAAGCTTTTCAGCATCTGCAGAGAAGGAGACCACAATCCCCCTGGCCAGCCGCTTCCATGGCTCTATTACCCTCACCGTGAAGTTCTTTCTCACATTTATGTGGAACCTCTCATGTTCCAGTTTACACCCATTGCACCTTGTCCTATCATTGCATGACACTGAGCAGAGCCTGCCTTCTTCTTCCTGTCACCTGCTCTTTCCATATTTATCAACATTAATGAGGTCACCCCCCAGTATCCTTTTTGCAAGCTCAAAAGACCCAGCTCCCTCAGCCTTTCTTCATCAGGAAGATGTTCCACTCCTTTATCTTGGTGGCTCTGCATTGGACTCTCTCCAGCAGTTCTTTGTCCTTCTGGAACTGAGGGGCCCACAACTGGACCCAATATTCTGATTTGATCTCAGTAGGGCAGAGCAGAGGTGGAAGAGAACCTCTCCTGATCTACTAACCAACCCCATTCTAATCTACCCCAGGATGCCATTAGCCTTCTTGGCCATAAGGGCCCATTTCTATCTCATGGTCATCCTGCTGGCCACCAGGATCCCAGAATCACAAAACATCAGGGATCGGAAGGAGCCTCGAAAGATCATCCAGTCCAATCCCCCTGCCACAGCAGGATCACCTAGACCAAGTCACACAGGAACACATCCAGGCGGGTTTTAAACGTCTCCAGAGAAGGAGACTGCACAACCCCCCCGGGAAGCCCCTTCCAGTGCTCTGTCACCCTCACTGGGAAGAAATTCCTTCTGATATTTATATGGAACCTCCTATGTTCCAGCAGGGGGTTGGAACTGGATTATCTTTAAGGTTGCTTCAAACCCAAACCCATTCTGTGATTCTGTGAACTTCTGAAGCTCTGCTGTTCCCCTGCCGCTCTGTGGCCACAGTTGCGACCCCACCACCACTAAATGGTGCAGCCCAGATCCTGGGATGTCTGTCTATGTGTTGCTGGTGTCCCTGCCTCACAATTTGGCTCCTAGGCCACGTATGTTTCCCAAAGCTTTGCAGAGTGCCCAAGGACACACTTTTCTTTTTTTCTCCACACTGCAGCCTGGGCAGGAGTCCACACAGCTCTAAAGCAAAGCACAGTAGAGGTACCTCACAGCAGCAAAGTGAAGAACGTGGAATGCCATGAATCAGGAGTTGGGGAAGGAAGCTGAGAGTTTGCCAAGAGAGCAGGGTAAGAATTTAGGACATTGCCAGCATCCTGTTGTCTCTAGAACTGCTCCTGAATTGCAGAACTATCAGCACTCTCTAAAGTGCTGGGTCTCCAGCACCCCTGCTGGAAACTGGTTATCTGAATCAGTGCCAATTCATTCTGTTACTGGTACTGGTGCTGTGCTCTCACTCCAGGGGAAGCAGCATGGTGCAGGCTCCCAAATAAGTCCTTGCAGTGAAATTGCTAGATAATTAATATACTGATTCATCTGAGACTCTATGCTAATGAGACCAGAGCAAAGTCATCTGGAATCCCAGAGGGTCTGCCACTCTACTTCAATGGGTACCACTTTAACATCAGGAAAGGAAGGATTTTGCTAGTGGAAGGAAGCATGAATAATGCATTGCTGTAGATAACTGTAAATAGTCATTACGTGTTCTTCCTTTCCTTTAGATGTCCTACATGTGTGTTAAAGAAAGTATTTGTTCCAGGAAAGGCTGATTTTAAACAGAGGGGTGATGCACAGAGTCTTGCAAATCATAGCCATGTGAATGTGGCAGATGGTGTTGTGGTGTCAGCGATTGTCTACAACATCAAGTCAAGACAGATGGCTTTTGCTAGATGTGTCTGTGTTCGCAAGGTATCAACAAACCAGGGCAGGCACGTCAGAGATCTGTGAAGGATCTTGAGGAAGGACCCCCCGCCCCAGTACCCTCTCTCTGAAAATGCTGAATTAGCTACTACTGAGGGAGAGAGCTTTGGGAATAGTCTGGTATCCTCAGGCAGCTGCAGGGATCTTCATCTGTCCAGGGAGCTCAACTTCACAGCAACCATCCCCTTAAAAGCTGGAACTCTGAAATGAGGTCAATGGAGGGATGGAAGGAGAATGCTGAAGGAGTTTTCTTGTGGAGCACAGATACTCCTTGTGCTCCCCTACAACTGACTGTGAGGTCAGTGTCTGCACTGGCATAACCACTTTATTTATCTGAGTCCTGGCAATATAACATCAAGGTCATTGCTGTGTGCTGGCAATCACACATGGCTAACCAGAGACTCTTCAACAGCCGGTGAGAATGGAGGTTGCTGTTAGTCAACAGTCCCTTGTGGCTGTAGGGATGGAGCCCCACACTGACATGCCACTTAGCAGCTGACTGGAACTCTGTCCTCAGCTTAGCTGCTGGATCTTGTCACTTAAAGACCTAACATCTGTCCCCACTTCTGGCTGATGCACAGCCAGAAATCTGCTCCTTAAGGTCTCTGTGCTTGAGTGTCCATCTGCAAATAGGGAAATAGTCCCTAAACGTTTTCTCCTATGTGGATTGTTAATTGGGTCCAGGATGTCCTCTCGTGGTAGTCTAATTCTTTCCTAGTCATGGTGGGGGCAAAGGCTGAGCTTGCTGGGGGACATGACCCAGGTACATGTCCCACAGCCAGGCTGAGAGCTGCACGTCCACTGTTTCAGTCCCAGGCATTATGTGGTGATCAGCTTGAATTCTCTGTGGTGTCATTGAAATATTGAATTATTCAGCCCCGTGGGCCAAGGGTGAATCATAGCCAGAATGCTGCTGTCACCCTGATAGTATCTTACAGACCCTGTGTTCAAATAGTGTTTGTGGCCTGGTTCATTGCCTTGTCACAGCCACGGATGTGTTTGTACTTGCCCCTGCACCAGCCAGGGCAGATCTCTCAAAGAGCCAGGATGCCTGGCTGGCCTAGGGTGTGCCAGTACTTGGGGAGACAAAGCAAGGTAGGACTGTACTAGTTTCACCAGACTCATCTGTCCTGTTCTACACTTAATTTAGATGCAGTTTCAGTTTGGATGTCTGTGGAAAATGCTTTGCAGCAAAGTGGGCAGCCCAGGGTTTGGAATCAGACTGTGAGAATAGCTCCGTCCTTCTGCGTGAGTGAGAACTTGCAGCTCTCTGCCCTTCTTCACCTGTTCACTGCTGTGTCCCTTGCCAGAGGTTAGCACTTCTGATCTGACAGTTAGAATTGTTCACTAGCCCAATTCCATCAGCATGATCTGGATTAGCTTAAAACATCGCTAATAGTAGGGTTTTGTTTGCTGATTTTTTTAAACTCGTTTTGACAGAACCAGGTTAGACAGCAGCTATAGGATCAGATATGTCAGCTGATGTCAGAGGCTGGTCAGCCCTTAACCTGCCTCAGCTGAACCCAGAAGAGCGCATGACGGCAGCCCGCAGAGTCCAATAGCTGTCTGTGTCTCCGGTGGCAACTGGGCCTGTTTCAAGCAAATGTGGCATGGAGGTGAGCAGATGTGTCAGGCTGATATCTTCCTCAAGGAAGCATCTGGAGGGGGTTGAGTTTGGAGGAAGAGCAGGTTGATGAGCTGTCTGGGGGAATTCAAGCTGGCTTTGTGCTGGGGCCCTGACATTGTCACAACCTGTGTTGCTGTAACGTGCTCATGCAGGATATGTCTCCTCTGTTTGCCCTGTTGCAGGGGGGAAGCAGTGGTGTGCAGATGTGCAGTGGCATTAAAGCTGGAAAGAGCCTCCACATTCTCTGTGGAGGACAGTAGAAATCTGGCTGAAGTGCCTTTGCTCAGCTCTGTTCTTCTGCTCAGAGAATTAACCTGTCAGGAGGAGGACAAACACAAGGGAGGGTCTGGATGTAGGACAAAGTGTTGTCAGACTTTGATTAACAACAAGTGAGATGGCTCAAATGAGTGTAAGCAAAGATAAGTGTGACAGAGCGGGGACAGGGGGAAGTTTGGGTGTTGAAGGAGGAGAATTCTGTTTCCTTAAACACCTGAGGAAACGTCTGAGAAAGAAATGTAACATCCTCCAGGATGGTACCTTCAGGGTACCCATACTCCAGAGTTATGATCAAACCCAGGCTCCACTCAGTGAATTCCTGCTTCTGGCTCTTTTTAAGTGCCTCCAGTTATTAGATTCTCAGCCTCAGGTACTCAGGGGTTGAATCTTCTGCAGGAAGGTTTATAGCTCTGGAGGACCTGGTTCACAAAGTTAAAGATGAGAACCAAGGGCCAAATTTTATTGCCAAAACACATTCCTCCTTGATTTTCAAATGTGTGTTTTTGAAGGGAACTTTAGAAGCAGGTACAGTGCTCAGCATGAGTTTGCCCTTATGTTGGAGCTCAAGATAGTTTATCTTCCAAGATGTCAGCCTCCAGCACTGCTCACATACATCTTCTAACCCTTCAGATTTGGACATAGCAAGTAGTAGACTAAGGAGTGGTTTCCCAATCTCTAGCTCTTGGCCTAATTCACCAAGACTACTGGAGATTTGCACTGAAACTTTTCAGATTCAGTGAGCTTGTGAAGCTGCATTTCTTCTCTTCATTTTGTTTTCACATCTCTTAGGGCATTTTCTCTCCACCTACCCTGTGCTCAGGTAAGGCTGGATTTGGTGTTAAAAGAGACGTGGCAGGGCTGGGAAGGTGGGACACTAAATAAATCATGTCAACAAGATGTTTCTCCTCTCCTATGGAGCTGTTAATAACCCTTTCTCTAGGAAGTGGTGCCAGGTTTGTTTGCCTCATCCAAACTCAAGCAGAGAGAAACCAGCTCCTTTGGTCTGTGTAATCACTTTCACTGTCCAGCTGCAGCTCCCAAAGTCTCTGATGCAGTTTCCAGAGCACAAGGAATACAGACAATTTCAAGCCGCTCAAAAGGAGAGAAAAAAGGAGCATGGTGGCAAAATTCAGAGTATCTCCTCTGCTGGCACCATTCATCTATATTTTTGAGATTACTTTGAAGCTGGTGAGTCTGAAATTTCTCATTAGAAGTCAGTGATAGAAACAGGGGCCTGTGCTTCTAATCTGTATGTGAGGAGATCATTCCAACCATGACCTCCCTCTAGCCGCTTGATACAACATTTACTTCAATCAAAGAGGTAATTAAACTCCTGAGATGAGAAATCCCCATGGTTCACATCCTGCATTTAGTGCCACAAAAATTCTTAAGTAATAAAACAGCTGAGTCTACAGTTAGTGCTGGGTCCAGACAATCAATGCTTAAGGCATAAATACAAGGGAATCACTTCTGTCAAGGGTGTTCTTCTTGCCCTAGAGCCCATGGCAAGAGCCCAAGCATGTACAGCCTTTGCATGCCAGTCAGGACTCCACTAAAGGTAGTTGACAAATGGCAGGGGAAACCCAGTGGTGGACATAAGAGTGAACCACAGTACTGGGGCTGCAGAGAGGTTAAGCTGGTTCAGCTTTTTCAGCTCAGCTGTTGATTCAAATGCAGAGCTGGCGTAGCTACAGGTAATGGCAGAGGAGCCAGAAGGAAAACTGCCAGCTCTAGGGGTTATTTTCATTAGAAACTGCCTTTTTGTTGAAATAAAAGTTGTTGAGGAGAACATCAACAGCGATCATGGCTGAGCAATCATGTGTTTTGTTGGATCTCAAGACAATGGATGTGACACGGTCTGTGCAGCGCATTCAGACTAAAATGGTGCTGGAATATGTGCACGGAAGTGCCAGCCCCATGCAGGGAAATGGCTTGATGACCCCACGTGGAAGGAAACAGCCCATTTCTTTTCTTCAGTAGAAAATGCTGGTTTTCCCTTGAAAAGTAGGGTTTAAAGGACTGACACTTCCCACCAAATAGAAACTTGGTTTCTGATGGGATTCAACATGTAGCTTGAGGGGAAAGACTAGGGCTGTCTGTGAAGTCCGGAGAATGTGATCAGAACTCAAGACCAACTGAGGCTGCTCAGCACTGCTTGGACACAAAACATTTCAGACCTGTGCACACTTTAGAAAGGGCTAGGCTGTGTCCCTCATCAAAAAGAAGAAAGACACAGACCTATCTGCTATAAAGTACCTTTCAGGCCTCTGGAATACTCGCGCTGTCCTGCCAAGAGTGTTGTTTGACATACACAGCAATTCCTGCAGTCAGGCAGCAGCATCTGCATTCAGATCTACGCAAGGACTAGAATCATAAAAGAACCCCCCCCACATTTCTTAACCTGTTCAACTATATTCTCTGAGGCTTCCAAGAAAAACAAATCACCTACCAGAGAAGTGGGCATCAGTGGCCACATTCAGCCTCGTACAGCTCTCCCTGGGGCTGTCACCTCCTGAGCTCCCATTTTGCTATGGTAAAGCAGGTTTAAATGGATTGGTCCAACACGTTCACAGCTTGATTGTTTTTCCCCATCCACACAGGCAGCAATAAATGCCTGGGACACCAAGCCCTTGCTGCTCCCTGTTCAGCATGGTTGCGTTTGTACGGTTTTCTCTTGCAGTCCAGTTTTCAGCATCAGAAAATGTCGCTCGTTGTCTCTAAGGCTGCTGCGACTGAGAGTCATGTCAGAGCCTTTCCAGGCCCTGGCTAATTATGCTGTGTATGCCACCGGAACGGGAGAGCAACTCTGAATGCCATCTGCTGATCGGCTTATGCCTTGAAGCAGAAAAATTGGGTGCCCTAGTAATTATGATGCTAACTCCTGTCATTGCACATGCTCTGCTAGCTTTCTGCAAGAGGCTGATCCTTTCTGCTCTGCATGAATATGTTGGTCGTTTCCTTCTCCTTCACCCCAAGGCAATGGGGTTTTTGCTGCCTCTGGAGCTTTCCCAGGACTTCCTGGCTGTTGAACTGGGGTCATGTTTCAGATCAGAGGGTTTCGGTTTCTGTTGTTTCTGGTTAACAATATGTTTGTCTTTCCCCTGACAAACACGGTCTTAAAGCGACAGCCTGCCTCTAAGCTGAGCTACTTTATTAAATAAAATTGCTCCTGTACTAAGAACTGCAGGTCCTGCTGTGCCTGTGTGTTCTGAGCCCCACTCTGCCTCCTCCCACTCGCAGCTCTAGCTGTGGGAGAGGCAGTGGCATGTTCTATGTCTTCATCCTTTCACCTGGCTGACAGAAGTATTAGGTGGCACACAGCACCCTGCGGATCCCAGAGCATTCCGAAGAATTATGGAGAAGATTATTCCAGTCACCTGGGGTCACAGTTAAGCTCTAGGACAGACTCTGTTCTCCAGTGCTGCTACCCCAGCTCTACCCAAAGCAGAGTCCTGTTGTCTCAGCTCTCCAGTCTGTTCCTCCTTTCTTCTTCCATTCCTCAAGCTCAGAAATCCCTCAATGCCCCAGTGTGTCCTGCACGCAGTATCTTTTACATCCATGAGTTATCTCCTCTTGAACATTGCTGTAAGTTCTTATGATTAGTTTCCAACTTGGAGCTTGCTGAGATACCCATATCAGGTAAAGCACTGGAAATGAGAGGACCAGAACCAGCCTTCAGAGACCCCAGAGTGGGGAAAAGACCACAAAAAAAGACAGCTTGGCCACTACAGAAATTGTGTTATTATTGTCTTATGTGATGCCTTTTAATCTGATCTACAGTGCAAACAGGTCAGAGTTACCCCAAGAAGCACCACCACCCTTTTCAGAGGAAAACTGGCTTTGTTGCAGCAGCAGTTACGTTTCATGCAGCAGGCAACTGGCACTTCCCAAAGTACTCACACTCTCACATAGACCTGTGCCCAGGTTCAGAGCTCCAGTATAAACCTCTCAAGGCTGTGAAACCCACCATTCAGCTTTGACTTTTCCTCTTGTAGCAACAAGACAGTCATCAAGGACTGAAGCCGACCGAAGGAGTTAGGCACTGGAAAAGCATCAGTGGTCTGGCCCAGGCATTTGTGCTGTGCTCTGACCTGGTTGTGAGCTGTCTGCCTTTTGACCCAGCTCCTCTGGCACTGCTCCCCTTCCAAAACTAGTCAGAAACTTGCAACAGCCACTGTATTTTCAGCAATCAACACTCAGGAGAGTTTCCTTCCCTCATTTTGCTGAGCAGTCCTTCACCGTCCTGGCTTCATCCTGAAGCTCCACACATAACTGGGACAGAAGGCTCATATCCCACTGATGTGTGGAGGTGGTAACAGCTCTTTAGGCTCACTGGAATGAGCCAATTAGTGGCTTCCTGATGAGGTGCATGGTGCTTTCCTTCCTGGAATGTCTCCAGTTATCCAGCTGTAAAATCATGACCTTGTTACCATCAGCAAAGCTGCACTGTGTCATTTGAAGAGGTTTTATAGCTCCTTGCAAACCTGGTGTAGTTTTCTTGGTGATAACTCAGGCTCTTGGAGTTATAGATGAGTAGAAATGGCAAGAGTGAAAAATAATCTTGACAGTGTAATTTCAGAGGTCCAATAGATTTTCCCAGTGCCCTTTTCCTGGCGTGCTGGACCTGCCTCATGCAGTATCTACAGCATCGTGTAGAAGCAAGGCAAGAGCAGCTCTGGGCTCTGGGGCAGCTCCACAGCAACAGGAGCATAAACCTCACACCATCTGGAGCTAGAAGAATTAGTTTCTATTGTGTGAGCTTTATAGCTTGGTCCTATGAAGACATGAAGCCTGAAATGGGAATCTGCATGTCCAACGAACCGGAATCACCAAGGATGGCTTTGGTTATCTTTGATGCCTGCTGCTCCTGGCTCATGCACAGGACTATGCCATCAAAGGAAAGTTCAGGAAAGGATTTTTTTCCAAGGGAAGTAAAATTCTTAGTCTCATCTGTTTTCGTGCAATTCGCTTTCTAATTCCAAGCTGAAACAAACTGCCACTCTAAGTTTCCACTATGGGAAGACGAGGCACGGCTGTACTTACAAGTGCAGGCACCACCAAGTCTAGTAAAAAATTAAATGGGATTAATTTAACCATATTATATCCTTCTATAACATACTCCTGGCTCAGAATCATAATCACATTACTCCTGCTTAAAATTAATTGTGTGTCACCTGAGTTTTGTAGCTGTGAAGGGTTTTCACCTGCAGCAGATACCAGGTCGTACAACGCAATTTAATCCCTTCTCCTTGCAAATGAAGCTAAATTGCTCCCACTTGCATTTCCTTGGCTTGGGAAGAGACACACAGGACTGCTAACTCCACTGAGCAGATGCACAGAGTCTTGCTTAGCAGTTTGGGCTTCCCTGAAGAATGGAAGTGACCTTGATTTGCTTTATCTTGATTTGCTTTAGATAAACCCAGTCATTTCAAAAAGTTCATGTAAAATCCTTGTCGTGTTTTGTTGAAGACCAGCCCACAGAGCATTACATCTTCTTTCTTTTTCTCTCTGCAAGCACTTTTTTCTACAACTGGTTCAACAAAGAGCAGTCTCTGTTGAAAGTGAGTAGTGGGACCAATGCAACCTTAGTTCAAAGCTGCTTCTAATTTATTTCCCCTTCTTCGATCCTGACAGCAGTTTGGCTTCAGGAGCTGTTTACATTTAGCTCCAGTACCATAGGATAATGGACTATGAACTGCTAAACTAATGATGCTAGACCTGCATTGTCATGGGGACCTTGACCCTTTGAGCTGACACACTTCACATCCTTTTGTCTCTCATTAAAAAGCCAACATTGTTGGAAAGGCCTTCGGGCAGTTGAAGATAGAGCTGATAGTAATCAGCAAAGCAGCATCCACATCTCTGTTTCTTTTGATCTGCAGTTTAATTACTGATAAGGCAGGCGAAGACTATTGGGATAAGAGCTTCTGTATGTGATGTGCTGGACTTGCTTCAAGGGAAGGCTGCTACAGGCAGCCCAGCTGAGCTTGTTTCATCCGGCCACTGTGGTGCTCAGCTCTGGGGAGGGTGTTCTGGCCAGGGGTGCAGTGAAGAAGCCCTGGTATCCCATTTGCCTCTGCACTTTCTTGTTCCTGCACTGGAACAGCTGAGAGCTGTTATTACAGGGATTTTCTTTCCCTGTAATAACAGATTTCAAGGTGAAGAAGGCAGCAGTGTAAGAGTGAACAGGGATTCTTTCCAGTGTGTGTTTCTGCTGCAGAGGAATTCAGAGAGTGAATGACACTGTGAGATCGAGGGCTGTATAATGGGTGCGTGATGGGAAACTTCCATCTAAATCTGGATTCTTCTAGGGAGTCTCACCCACCTTCCCCCATCTCCTCATTTATGATACCATTTTATGAAGCTTAGCTACAAGCACACTCAGCCCCTGGGGAATGGCAGACCTGCTGCCTTATCCATCTCTTATCCACAGCAAAGAAATTGAGATGATGGTTATGTGCTAAATATTAAAACAAATCCTGAGGAAGAGCAGTGATAGTGGTGGACATTAGCATCATAGTTCCTCTGGGTAGTCTGTCTCTTGATTTTTGTTCAGCTCACCCCTTCCTCACCTTCTGTGCCCACTGCACATCCTGCAAGAAAAACCTGTTTCATGGTCACCTGGGCTGTTCCTGACTCATCCCTGGTCAATAAGTTATTAGTTCTTCCTTTGTGCTGCTTCTGGTGGTGAACTGCCTGGTGGGTCAATCTGAAAACAGGCTTGTGGGGTTAGTGAGATGAATCTGCTCAGGGAGAGTCCGCCTCAGGCTTGGATCTGGCTTGAAGGGAAAGATGAGACAAGAGGCTTGGAAGCAAAGGGAGAAGAGGAAGCAGAGAGTGCTGCTAGATCAGCTCATCCCAATAAAGTAGTTTTATTGCTGAAAATAAGGATTGCTGGAGAAACAGTCCTCTGAGCAGAGCATGGTGCTGTTCATCATTTTGTGCTGAAAGTCGAGATAATTTGTGTCTTTCAAAGAGCAGATCATTTTGTTGTTGCTGTTTTTCTAAAATCAGCCTCTGCAGGTTGGGAGGCTTCATCCTCAGTGGTTCTCAACGGGAGCTGCCAGCTTAACCTGGGAGAGCAGCGCTGACGGGCGTGCAGTTGTGTGACAAAGGTTTAATTCAGCTCTACACAGACCTGGTTTCAACTGACGCAGGACAACCCCGATCCAGACAGCTGGTCTTTCTTATCAGGAAGATTACGTGGTTGCTGAATAACTCTTTCTGCATCTTTTGGAGCTGCCTGACATCGTGGCTCAGAGATGAGCTGCTGTCTTCTATCAAACCAGAACCGGCTCTATGGTGTTATGATAAACATCTCCAGACATCCTGAAAATGCTGCTTGTTATCACTTGGATGCAGATGGCTTTTTCAGCAGTGATGTGGAGAATAAAGAGCTTCAGATCCTGCAGGCAGGCTGGAACTGAGAAAATGCATTGTGGGGCTTTCAGGAAGCAGGAAGGGAAAAAACCTGAGGTCTGAAAGTTTGATCTCATGCGATCTGCCTTCTAAACTCTTTGCTGTTGTGTTCTTCCACTTTGCTGTGAAAGCAGCATGTGAATACTGTGGCTTCAGAGGTCACCACCAAGCCTAGGCGAACCCTTTGCATCCTCTGGGAGATGGAGCTGAATTTTCCTCATAGCTGGTATTTTCTTCCTTTCCTGTTCTGGCTGCTCAACAGAATCCCCCTCACATCTTAGGAACTCACCTTTCCAAGAGCTGTGTAGAAGGCAGGAGGGCTCTGTGCTTGTGGAGCCCTGAGAACTGGGGTTACTGTGCTGTCCCTTTGCCATCTGTGTCCTGAGGGGGAAAACACTGAAACACTCTGTGCTTTGCCTTACGAACGGAGAGATGGTGATATGGTAACTCCTGCAGTAATGACCTCCTGTAGGGGGAACGGGTGGGTATTTGAGGTAGTCTGTACTATGTGCTGGCACTTGATGTGGGATTATTTGAGTTCTAGTTACCCCTTTGCTGAACAGTTTTGGGTTAAAGTTGGGTCTGTGCCTGCTTCCATCTGAGCTGTTCTGGCAGTTTCAGTCATTTCTAAGAATGAGACATGAAGAAAAGGTGTCATCAGGTAGCTGGAGAGAAAAGAGCAGCCACAGTGACCTGTTAGCATTTATCAACTCTCAGCAGGCTGATTTGGAATATTAATGGAAAGGATTTGGAAATTATCCTTGTGTTCTGAATGCTTTGCAGAACACATCAGAAACTATCTATGGCTGGATGCATTCGGTGTCATAGCTAACACAGCAAATGGGACAACAAACACAACAATCACCGAGTGGCCCTGTACTTTAGGGGTTTTCACAAACTGGTGCTTTACCCTTCTGTGACTATGTTTTGTTGGGAAGGATATTTTACTCTTTCTGTGATCCAGAAAAAATGATCAGCACCTCAGCAACTCTGAAACTGGAAGTGGGAAGGTAAGTGGTAGATTACAGGTTGTAAGGGGAGTTGTGGATGACTGCAAGCAGTTATCCGCTGAGGAAAGTCAAAGTCAGAATCTCCTTAAAAGGAAGATAAATCTCATTCTGGAGCAGAACTGGTGATACATTCATTCAGACAGCATGGTGGGGAGGGAGGGGTTTCTATCCAACCACACAGATTCTCCCCCAGCATATGGCAGGGAAGGGGAAAAAAAGAAGAGGGATGTAGGTGGTGAGAGAGGAGAGCTACTGAGGTCCTAACAGCTTGTGGTAGCCTGTTGAGGTGTGTAGCTAGTGGTGGTGTAGCTAGAAATAAACAAACAAACAAAAAATCATGGGGTCACAGAACATTAGTGATTGGAAGGGACCTCAAAAGATTATCCAATACAATCCCCCTGCCAGGGCAGGATTACCTAGATCAGGTTGCACAGGGACATGTCCAGAAACACTCTGGGGGCAGAGCCTTTTTTTTTGATAAGCAGCCAAGAAAAATAAGGCAATAGCAGAGGCGGTGACATAGAATCATAGAATCATTAGGGATTGGAAGGGACCTCGAAAGACCATCTAGTCCAATCCTCCTACCAGAGCAGGACCACCTAGACCAAGTCACACGGAAACACATCCAGGTGGGTCTTCAAATGTCTCCAGTGAAGGAGACTCCACAACCACCCTGGGCAGCCTGTTGCAGTGCTCTGTCACCCTCACTGGGAAGAAGTTCCTTCTCATATTGATGTGGAACCTCCTATGTTCTAGCTTATAACCGTTGCCCCTCATCCTATCACCAGATGACATTGAGAAGAGCCTGGCTCCATCCTCCTGGCACCCTCCCTTCACATATTTATAGACATTAATGAGGTCACCCTCAGTCTCCTCTTCTCCAAGCTCAAGAGACCCAACTTCCTCAGCCTCTCCTCATAAGGGAGGTGCTCCAACTCCTTCATCATCTTTGTTGCCCTACGCTGGACTCTCTCCAGCAGCTCCACATCCCTCTTGAACTGAGGAGCCCAAAACTGGACACAATACCCCAGTTGTACCTAAGTAAGATGCATTGTTCTTCAGGACAGAACTTGGGTGGTGTTGGGTTCAGTGTTGAAATAAAAAGCAAAAGGCCAGAGCTCTGCTGTTTCAAAATTGCAAAGGCTGCCAATTTTTTTATCTTACTGGCCTCCAAGGGGTTGTGATTAGGTTTCTCAGACCTTGCTGTTCTTCTTTGAGCCAGTCATAAAATACACTTTCTCCTGTGATGATCATAATGTTGCTGAGCTCTCAACGTGGATGCTAAGCTCAATTAATTTGTTAAGTGCTTTGCTCTTCGGATGAAAACTGAATTGTAAGTATTGTTCTGTTAAATTCCGTCTCTCTTTGCCATCCATGCTGAGGGTATCCAGATGCATTTCAGACCGATGGATTCTCAGCATGTTTCTTGCTGTGCTCTTCTGTAGGGATTATTTTTACATCCTTTTAATTCCAGCACTCCATGTGCTTCTTGCACAACCTGTCTGCAAAAGCTGTAGAGTCTCAGAGAGGAGATTCCTTGGGTAATTTTTGGCCTTAATTAAAGTGCCAGATTTTCATTTGGAAGATGCAGGAATTTAAAATTAACATACTACAGCAGTGAGAGAGAAAGAGGTCAGGAGAATGTAGGTCAAGAGTCTAGATTCAAGTCCTCACTGTGTGATACCTTTTGGTCCGACAGTGAACAAGGTACTTACTGGACCTGTAATCCTCGTCACACAGCAGGAATGCCCCACTGTTTGCTCAGATGATGTAAAGCTTTAAGTAAGTACCAATGTAGTTGCTATTAACATGAAAGTGGGTCTTTCATTCTTTCTGGTGTTGCCCAACAAGCAGGAACAATTTCTACTAGTTCTGTTGAGGATCTGGGGGTAGGGACTGCTACAGCAGCAGGCAAACATGTTGCTGCAATAGAGGTGTAAAGTAATTGTCACGCTAATGGTGTCCTTCCTCAACTCCCCACTTCCTCCTGATATTTCACCTGTTTTTGGTGAGCTAATTATTTGATTTCTGAGACTGATGCCCTTATCCTGTAGGTAATGAAGAATTATACAATCATGGAATCATCCAGGTTGGAAAAGTCCAAAATTCACCCACCCATCCCAATCCGGCACTAAACCCTGCCCCTAAGTTCCAGATCTCCACAACTTTTGAACTCATCCAGGGATGGCTACTCAACCCCTTCTCTGGGCAGCCTGTTCCAAGGCCTGAGGACCCTTTCACTTAAAGTAGTTTTCACAATGTCCAATCAGAATTGCCCCCGGCACAACCTGAGGCCAATTCTTCTTGTCCTATCATTTGTTACTTGTGAGAAGAGATCAGTCCCCACCTCTCTACAACTTCTTTTCAGGCAGCTGTAGACAGTGATAAAGTCTCCTCTGGGCCTCGTTGTTTTCAGACTAAATAGCCCCAGTTCCCTCAGCCATTCCTCACAAGGTTTGTTTCTTTGCTAAGGAACAGCCTGTCTGGGGAGACCTGAGTCTTACCTACTGGAGACACCTCTGGAATATCTGTTTCTCTTCATTCACAGCAGACAGCCCCTCTGTGACTTGTCTAGTTTTATAGCCCAACAGTTCCCTCTGGGGCAAAAATTTGACTTGTGCCTGGAAGGACCCCTAGGAAGTTCAGGATGAAGCAGGGCCTGGCTGAACCTACCAGCCAGAGTTTCAACAAGGACACGGAGGTGTGTGATGGTTGTAGTAGCTGGGAACAGGAATGTGATTCTCCTCCATGCGTGTTTGCCTGATGGTGGGTTGTTTGCCAGATGCCTTAGCCAGCTTGTCGTGCTCTCTGCACGTACTGTGCAGTGTGTTTGCTTGGCAGACCTGATATCCTGCTACAAGAGTGGATTTAGTTGGCGGATTTAGCTGCCAGCAAGCTGTCATCCTCATGCTAACAGCTGTTTCCATTCTTTTAAAACCCATTAGCTAGACAACTGATTGTTCACTCTTCCCCACTGGGGCTTTCTTGGAATAGAACAGAGCAAACTTTCCTGGATCTATCTTCCAGCAAGTGGGGATTTTGCAGGGAGGTCCCCACAGTATGGAAAGAATCTGAATAGACTTATCTTTTGAGATCTGTGAGTTGTCAGCATCCTTGTACCAGAAACGCCCTTCTGCTGCCTGGCAGTGTTTGTTGTGCTGCAAGACCTTAGCATCTGGCTCTTCTCTAGAGACTTGAATCCTTGAACATCATTCCCCAGGGAACAGCTTTGTGTGCAGTGTGGGTAGTTCCCTTACATTTGAAATCACCAAGACACCAAACTGTAATAAGTGGGGGTTAGGAAACCATGTCTGGGCAACAGTGCTTTGCTTCCGTAAGTCTGCCGTGCTGGACTTGGTGTCTGAGAACTCACAGATTTACATAAGATCTTCCTCTTCTTCACTGGACACAAAGAAGAGAGAAATCTCCCCAAGTTTAGATTTCTGAGGTGTCATTTGGGTATCTCATTTTGTACAGTCTTGGAATCTCTTAACTGCCACGGCGGTTTGCAGCTCACCTGGCCTTCTGCAGGATGAGCCAAGCTGCACCCTGTCATTGCCCTCCCTGACTGAGGATGGTTGTGGATACATGAAGTGGAGATCATCCTTGCCCTAAATGTGTCAAGCAACCGTGACCTGACATCCTGCATGTTCTTTCCCACCCCTCAGGAGCAATTTATAACTGTGGCTCTTACTCTGCTCACTGCTGAGTGTCTCCACTAATATCATTAGAAATGATGTGTTGAAAACTTCCTCCTTTGACACCTTGGTTCTTTCTACCTTTGAAGAGATGCAAATGATGGAAATAAAGAGTAATAGATGTAGATACCAGAATTACAATGTAGTTACTAAAAACCAAAATCTTGCCAGAGGCATGTTCTTTGTATAGAAATTAAGATGATCACAGGAACACCAAGTTAAACGGAACAGTTAATGAAATCTCCCAAAAGAAGACATCTGTATTTCTAACTCCACACTGAATTAAAGGATTATAGGAGTAAAAAATCTGCTGCACTCAGTTTTGTATTGCTTCCTTCACACTACTCAGGGTAGAGAGAATAAATAATTTGCTTTGAAATAACAAAATCTACCAAAACAGTGGTGATGTCTTAAACAGGCTTCTGAGGTGCCCTGGGTGACTGACCAACAGAGAGATGGTGTTTGAAAGCCATGAAGAGAAGCAGCATACAAAGCTTATATGGGCACTACAAGTTCTGTCTTGCAAGCAGACTCAGAGGACCCTTTGGTCGTGACTGAAGGAACTGGTAGTCTTTATCATAGCTCTTGCCTTACTCTTGGACAGCAGTTTGCTTTTATCTCATGCTCTAGTCTGTCGTTTGTCTTTGCCAACTGCTGACTCTCTTCGGCGTCAGGGAGTTATAGTTAAGATGAACGATGTTTTGAAATGTGTGTGAGGATAGAGAGGACAGTTACCAGCGAACAGTGTGGAACTGATGAAAGATGAGATTTAAAACTGTGACAGTGAACCCATACTGGATCTGCAGACATAAGTCTGCACAGCTCATCACCGGCTCTGTGATGCTCAAGCATGTTTCTGTAGTGACCAGACTCCTTTGTGCTGAACAGTTTGACACAGAAAGGGTTAAGTCATTATTCTTGGTCACAGCTTTGACATATCTAGCTTCATGTGAAGCAGGTTAACTCAGAGACCATATGTTATGGAGCACACCAGTCCTGTGAAGCTCAGGGAAGGGTTGCTCAGAAACTGGTTCATTTTTATCCAGCAGGCAAGGAAACCAGCTGGAAGCCTCAGCCAGGAAAGTGTCTCTTCCATTCCCAATGGAAAGATGTGTGATACAGCTCCAGCAGCTCAGGATGGGTGATACGTGTTATTAATTTGACATCTTCTTTTGCCTAATGAGGAAGGACAAGAGACATCTCTAGGGCTTTAGTTCCTTGCATCTGCATGACCTAGATGACCAGCTTCCTTCTAGATGGACATCCTTTTTGCAGAAGTGATGTGTTGCTTCTCTTCTTGTCAAGTGGAAGCACCAAAAATCCAAAACAAAACCAACAACCAAACAAAAAGTTTCTGATGAGGTTTGGGAAATGTCTTGCTCTTAATTCCAAAAGCTGTCTCAAAACTCGTGGTCACCTGAGAGCGTGTGAGTTAAAACGTGCAGACTCTAGGAAGCACCTGCCCTAATCTTCACAAATTGTTTTTACATTCAGCTATTTGGGTTTTGAAGTGCTGAGACAGTGCTAGGATTAATCAGAAGACAAATGTTCAGCGAAAGAAGAGGCATTCTGCTTCCTGAAGGACTGTTTTTATCTTGTTGATGAGTAGGAGCTTAAGCCATGTTTTATGAACCACTGAAACAAATCGTTGTCTGTTCACCCCTCCTTGGTTTGGCAGGGCCACTCCTGAGGTCGGCTCTGTTTTTCTCGTGGTGTTTTTGCTGCTGGTGGCTGCCAGACAATTCACTTGTGTGTGCTATGAAAATATTTATTATTGGTTTAAGTGCCAAGAATATATTTGCCCCTAGGAAAAATGCAATGAAGGCAGAGCAGGTTACCAGGTAATTAAGAAGGGAGCACATTCGAGGAATTCAAAGCAGGAGTTCAGTGGAGGAGACATAACACCTCACACATGTCGTTTAGGTCCATATTTGTTCTTGAAAGGGACAATGAGGGGTCTGTCTTCTGTATTCTTGTCTCAATATTCAAGCAAGAGCAGAGCATGGCTAGAAGACTACCTTCTTTGACAGTGCCACTTGCCAGATGCCCCATTCGAGTACGGCTGGATCTGCCACCGTACACGCTTCAGACAGATCACAGGTTTGGGAAATTAATTTCCCATCCTCTGTGTAGGGAGGCAGATTCAAGGAGCAGGTTAGGAGGAGCAGGTAAGGATAGGAGACAAAGTTTTCTGTTGTCTGTAACTGGGCTAAAATAGGTCCCGGGGAACTGCACTGATACTGAAACTACCCTGTTGAGTAAGTGTGTTTCAAAGAAATGAAAAATAGGTGGTTGGATACTTCACTAGAGTCGACTGATCTCTCCACCAGGGTCATTTGGTTCCTTTGAAAGGAAGATGTTAGCATTGCTGCTTTGAATGTTGATGCTTGCAGACTCTACCCAGCAAATGAGGGCTTTTGGGAATGTGTGTTATGTTCAGAGATGAATGAGCAGTCAGACAGGACTGACTAATACCTGCTGAGAGGAGCCTGACTTGAAGCAATGAAGCTGTGTCACACAGAAAGGATGGAACTCGCAGCAGGAGGGTGTGCACTGCTTTATCTGGGCTTTGGTGGCTGCTGCTGTGTGGCTGGTGGCCCTGTAGTTTTGGGAGGGGCCGTCTGGTTCAGATAAGCTGTGTTGCATGAGGGCCTTCAGGAGCAAGTGCCCCACTTGCAGAAAAAATGGCCAGTGAAGCCTTTTGAAACTTCACGGATGGTGAGACTGATTTCTGAATGAAAATCAGAACCAGCTCTGATCTTTTCACTTTTTAATAATTGGTGTCGTGTTGCTTGACATGACAAAGATAAAGGACAAGAAGGTCCTTGGACAGTATCATCTTCGCTTTAGCTGTCTACGCTTGGTCTATGTTATCACAGAATCACAGAACATTAAGAATTGGAAGGGACCTGGAAAGATCATCTAGTCCAATCCCTGCCAGAGCAGGATCACCTCTGATATTTGAAGTGAATATACTATTTGAGGATAGTCCTCTCAGTAGATTGGACTATTCTGAGTTACAAAGCTTCTGTGAGAAGTAGAACTGAGTATTTCAGCTCCACTTTGTCAGTCACTGAGTTCTTATTGCAAATATCCTCTCCTGAATTGCTGTACAGAGAGGGAAATTAAATCCTTTAACTCATGGTACTGATAGTTTATGCCTCATCCTAAGTTGGCTTTGGCCTGTTGAGAGCTCTGGGGGCTGGTGCAACTGTGGGCATAATGTTGTCATCTTCCTTTTTGATTAAAAAACCCAACCAAAAAGGGAACAAAAGAAGCCAGAGATTGCTATTGTTTTCTTTGTGCCGAGGGAGCAAGACTGATAATAACAAATCCTTTATTCTGATCTTCATCACTTAAAATGAATTCTGAAGGTCAAGAGATTAGTAAATACTGGAGCTGAAAAGAGTCTTTTCTAGTTAAAAGTCTTTAAATTACTGAATTGTAATTCACTGAGTACAAAGCAACAGAAGAAAAGGTTAAAGGATAAGGGGGAAAAGCAAAGTGTTTGCTTTGGGGATGTTTTCCTTTTGCATGGACAGGGTAAGCTGTTTATGAAGTCTGGAGAGAAATTTCTATTTTTAAGTCAAGTCAGACAAGAACATCTGAGAAATCCTTAACTAGGTCATGAAGGGCAAGATCTCCTCTTGTAGCAGTGATCTGCCCCTGAATAGCAGGGTGGAGACCTTCCATGGATGGAGATCTGAGGTCACTGGGATAGATCAGCCCTGATGGGGCTACAGGCAGCTGCAGAATGGGGGGACCTGGGGGGTGCAAATTAACAGTCCAGCTCAGTCTTATAAGAGCAAGCACAAGCGTGAAGGTGCCTTGATGTGAGATGGTGGAGGGGGGTTTCCCCACTTTGGGGTGTGAAGCTCACGAGATGCAAATATGTGGCAGGGCACTGCTGTTCAACAGGATGTCCTACAGGGAGTCCTGGTCAATAAATGTGTCACAAGTGAGTTCCCTAATTTCTGGAGTACGGGTCACTACGGGGAGTCGATGCAAAGTGAGGGCAGGGGGTACAAAGGCTGTGGGGGGAACCATCTTTTGTCCTCATTTCAGTTCCAATTTTTTTTTCTTCTATTTCTGGTTGGCACAAGAAAGCTTTCTTGTGAGAGGCACTATCCTGAGTCTCTCAGGAGGAAGTCTGGCATTAGCACTTTGTTTATTAGATAGTCCATACTCAAGGTGAAATAAAGTCTTGCAGAAGTGGGATACAGTTACACAGCAAATGGATCTGTATGGGCTCACTGCTTTCAGTAGGATTCTTCTCTTCAGAAGAACCACTGCACTGCTTTGCATAAAAAGAGATAATTAAACCTATATTTTAGTCTCTTGACAGTGTACTGGAAATTTCTTAGGAAGGCTAGAACTTTCTCTGGTTTTCACAGCTTCCTTTGTGAAGGGCTAAAGTTCTTCAAAAGAATTGTGGCACAAAATGTGGCCAAAAACCAGAGGTCAGTTGTTTTGCTTCAGGTACAGAGAGGTCCAGAATCCTTTTTAGCAGAAGTGCTTTGACATCTAAACACTTCTGAACAACCTAATCTGTGTCTGGTCTTTGGGAAGTACATTGGGATGATGATACTGCCTTTGCATCTCTGTCCTGTCCCTTGACTGATGGACCATTCTCATGCTAAGGTTGGCACGAAGGAGGATGTGCCTGCACTGGACATCTTCAGTCCAGAATTTCACCTTCAAGATGAATTCATCAGCAGTTTAAAGTGTCAAGTTCTGCACAGAGGCAGCTGAGGGCCAGGAGGAGGGAAGCTGGGGACATTCAGGTTTCCCCCAGCGCGGTATGCAGGTTTCTGTAGTTGTTGCTGTTGTATTTTGTGTGGGGTTGGTTTGGTTGTTTTGGTTTTGTTGTTTTCAGCTTCATGTTCCTTCCACAAAAACAGTTCCTGGACATTCTGCTACTGGACAGGACCCTGAACACCTGCTGTGTTTTAGTGCTTTTCCTTCTCACTCTGGTTTTTGTTTAGTTTTAGACATTTACTCAAGGGAGGAAATCAATGATGGGTAGAAAATGAAGTGTAAAGCAGTAGGAAATGTGCATCCCGTAGTTTGTGGAAATGGTAAGGAGAAGAAAAAAAGCCATCCAAACTTTCTATTTATAAACCAGAACTGCTTGCCAAAGACCCTTCAAGATGCTTTTAGACTTGCTAGCTCTCTGGCAGCAAGAATTTCCCCACAAATACGTATGATGAGAGGATAAAAGGAGCTCTGAAACCTATTCTGTTATTCCCACACGGTGTTCGGTGTCATTGTTGCTAACGTGTCATTCACCATTTCAAATCAGCAATTTATTCAGTGACTTTGGGCTGTTATTACTCTGTGTAAATTGTGCCTGTTGCTGAATATCTTGGAGAAAGTGACATTAGAATCCCAAGCGGGATGGCTTGCACTTTCCTGCAGCTACAGGAGCCTGTCTCGTCTGGCTTTACAACTCCTGTGCAGAACTAGACTCAATGATCTCTTGGGTCCCTTCCAACCCCTAACATCCTATGATCCTATGAACTGTGGGGGGACAATGTGACAGAAGTGGCCTCTCCACTCTGCAGCCCCAGGCGTGCTGAAGACACAGACCTGTCTTGTAGTGGAGGAGTGTGTGCTGCACTTCTGCTCCCCTTCCTTGCCTCCTAAACCAAGCTTTGTGAAAAGGTGTAACCTGGACTAAAGCAAGGGCAGAATGAAGAGACGTCCTGCTGTGAGCTTGGCCTGTTGCTTAAGGGACAGATCTTCCCTCCCCTCTCCTAGATAAGAGCGTTTGCAGGTATGTTGGTGGTATGTACCTCTCTCCTGGCAAGAGACTTCAGTCCTCAGCCTCTCTTCCAACCTTCTTTCCCCCTCTTCCAGTCTTTTTCCCCTGGTGAACTGCCTGTGCAAACTGTTGGAAAAGTGCTGAACTGGCAGAGCTCAGATGAGAGGCAAGAGAGGACATGGAGACGCTGGCAACAGGCTCTGTCTTTGAGCAGCTCTCAGACACCACATCTGGAGACTGCTGGAGTCATGAGCTCTCATTCAGTTTCTGTTGGCCTTTGGTTAAATTTCAGAAGCACCTTACACTGGTAGTACTGGTGGTTCTCTCTGAGTCGTTTCCTTAACTGCTTCTAGGAAGAGAGATGCCATGGCACCAGGGGAAAGAGACACATCCTAATGATTTTGCTTCACTCCCTCCTGGAGACCTGCATGTGAGAATCTGCATCAGCCCCCTACACACACAGCTGGTGGACTTTTGTTTTGCTTTAAAAGATTAGTAGAATATGTAAGTTTAATTTCTGTGTTTTCTGTAGAAAAGTTTGTGTTTGAAAACTTGGAAAAGTTTCTGCCCCCCCCTTCTTTCCCCTCCCCTCTCTCCTCTAGCAGCTTCCACCTTCTTCTCCATCTTGGATGTTATCTTGTCTTTTTTGGAGTTGCATCTCTGCCTCTGAGATAGAAATTCTCACTTCTTTGAAAATTTAGAGTGGGAGGACATCTTCTCCAGGACCTGGAGAAAGACTATGAGAATTCTAAAGATTTATGAACTGCTGCAATTTCAGAGAGAAGCAGGAACTTTCTACAATGGACATTCTGGGCATTTTCTCTCAGGTCAGTGTAGGATCAGTGTGATGAAAATCTGTGGGTGTCTGTCTATGTCCTGTATGGAGGTTTTTCTGATGTGTGGAGGGAGGAATGAATTAAAATGTCTTGTTGCTGTTTCCCCCCAAACTGAGTCAGTTGTTTCAGCACCTGCAGATGCACCAGCGGGTTTGTTAAACCCCCTCTTTGTGTCTGATGCTTTAGCTAGAAGTTCTTCATTAAAATAGAATTGAGCTCTCTAACCCACAGCATTAAGGTCTTCCCAAGTGGGAAGGATGGATCCAAGATGGACCCACAACTGCTTTTTGCTGTGTGCTTGTTGGGATCTAGGGATAAGAGCTCAGTGCCACCTCACAAACCCCTGAACTTCCTTCGTAGCCAAAGTGACAGGAGACATGAGGGGTCCCAGGACCAGGCTGTCTCATGAAGAGGCACAAAGGGACCATTTCAAGTCACAGCCAGGCTTTTCCTGTGTGCCATGAGTTCTGGCCCTGTGCTACATAACTTCCAGCTCTTAATCAGGAAATCTAGCAGAACATGTACTGGTGTAAATAGATGGTATGTTTACATGGGTTAATTAAAATCACTTTTCCCTGGAGGCTAATTACAGTGCAAGCCATTAAATCACGATTAGGATTTCTTTGAATATCCAAACCATTATGAATGTAATTTCTGGAGAAAAGAAACACAGGAGTTACACCAACCCCAGCCAGCTCCTGACATTTCCGTTTTGTGCCAGAATGCAGAATCTGATCCCTCTTCTCAACTGGTGACCTGCTTAGCAAAGCTCATCCCCAGCACCTGCTGCAGCAGATACCTGACACTCCTTAGAAGTCATTTAGCTGTCTTAAAGAGTGCATGGCTTTGGAAACACTACAGCAGTAAGTGCACTGATAGACAACCATTGATTCTTTTGTCTGCTGGAACCAGCTGATTCTTCAAAGTGCAAGGAAGCCATTTCTGACCCTACAGACTTTTCTGACACTGCACCAGCTTTGCATCACTATTTATGTGAATGGGTATTAGAGAGAAATTTCTGTCCTTGAATTAGAACCATAGAATTATTTAGATTGGAAAAGACCTTCGAGATCATCAAGTCCAACCATTAACCCAACTGTCCTGCTTAACCCTGTCCCTGAGCTCCGGATCTCCATGACTGGAAAACACAGCAGTGTCTATAGCCCAAAGGGAAGCAAGGAAGGTATTAAATCTTTATGGATGTGAGAGGGGCAGAGAGGTGAGGCAGAACTTCTCCATTTAGCCGCAGTCCTGCCTCATGTGATTACTGGGAGTGTAGTCAGGGATAGGAATTTCTGTCAGACTGGTGTGTGAGCAGCCAAGGAAGCAGTAGAGATCTGAGTGTGTTTGACACGAGTGTGTAGGTCACCGCTGACTTGTGCTCTGGATGTTGCTGTTGTGTCACGTTAAATCTTTACTCTCTTGTTTTCGCTGAAGGAAGCTCAGAGGCAGAGCTGGGCTGAGCTTACACCTGCACTCCCACATCTGCCACCTCAGTACTTGGTTCTGTTCTGATCCAAACCACTGCAGTTCCACTGAATCATCAATGCTCAGCTTGGGGTCTCGTACTCAGCTCTTGCGCGTTTGTGTTTCAGTAAGATGGGGAACAGGTTCTGCAGTGAAGGTGTTAAACACAGGCCACCTAACCTCAAAGGTCCAGCTGAAGCAAGAATGTCTCCAGTGCAACGGAACAAGAAAGTAAACGTGAATGCTACTTTACCATAGAAAGATTGAGATGTCATCTACCAAGCTGGAGGATATTTGTTCCAATTAAGAAAGAAGTATTTCTCCCTAAATGAGAGTCAAATCATATTTCCACTAGGAATGCAGCATGGGTTGAGTACTCTGGAACTTTCTTCTGCTCTAAACCAAATTGTTGTCACCTCAGCTTTCACAGTATCACACAGTACATTAGGGATTGGAAGGGACCTCGAAAGATCATCTAGTTCAATCCCCCTGCCAGAGCAGGACCACCTAGACCAAGTCACACAGGAACACATCCAGGCAGGTTTCTAGTAGTCCAATTCTAGCTACTGAGCATGGCTGGGCAGGTGGATGGGGATGGCAAGGGATGGTTTGTGTCCAGCTCCAAAAGCCTGTTGTGACTAAGCTGAAAAGCCAAAGGGTCTGAGATTTGGGATTTTCTATGAGTCTTGCAAAGGATTCAAATGCCATCTCCTTCCCATAGGCCACGTGTGTGGAGATGGCAGGTGAGCAGTTACCCGTGCTGGGCTGCTTGTGTCACTGCAGGGGGTCACATATCTCAGGAGGGTGAAGTCAAGACCGTGAGAGGATTCACTCACCAGACAGTTGGTAGGAGCCAAGTAATTAGGCCAAGACATCCCAGGAAATCAGCACCTAAGGTGCTGCTCCAGCTGCTGCCAACAAGAGGATGATGAACTTTTCATGCAATTTTCTATAAAGGAGAGCTAATGACTTTGAAGTTTTGGAGGCTTTCTTTGAATCATAACCCTCCTTTCTATTTGCATTCTCTGCCGACGACTGTAATTCTCTTTTCTTCTCTCCATGTGAAGTGATAATTTGGCGGTTGGGCATAGAAGGTTACGAGTGGCACGCTGAAGAAGTAAACAGCCGTGACGATATTGCGGGCTCATTTTGCACGAGCTGATGGTACTGGGCTTCAGCACAGAGCAACTTTATTTCATGCATGTGCTTGTTGGATGTTTTTTAAATGGAAACAAGCTATAAGTCCTGGGGTCAGCAGCCAGCTGCTGCGAGGCACTAAAAGGTAATTGGGGTGATTTTCAGGCTTGTCTGTGCTGGTGCTGTAGATCAGCAGTGGAAGAGAAGAACTCATAGAGCTTTCAGTGTCAGCAGAAAGCAAATCCTTCATGTGAATCGAATTGAATTTCCTAGACAAGCTCTCAGTGACTGTGGAATTGGGATTTGATTTTAATTTTCCGTGAGTAACTAACACCCCTGCTCTATCACCACCGTTGCTATTAGCCAGGTAATTACAAGACCATCACGTAAAAACAGCATCTTAAATCCAGTTTAATATTAATCTATGTCAAATTTACATGACAGCAGGCTTATCTTCCCGAGGAATATTGATGTAATTATCCCTTTGCAAGAACACAGAACTGTAATGCAACAAGCAGGCTTTGCCTTCAGAGGGAAGGAAGGAAGTCACCAGCTCTGTTTTTATAGATTTTATTTAAACTGCCTGACTGCTGGTTCCTGTGGTTTTCCTTTCACTGACATAGAGGTGCAGAATTCAGGATGAAATCTGTAGGAGTGAACAAAACTTTAGGGATATAATTTAAATACTGGTGAATTGAGGAAATTTAATTTCTAGATCATCTCTAAGAAAAAGGGAGAAGGTGAAGTGAAAATGACGGGAAATGTTTCCGCCTCCCACCTCTTTTGTCTTAGTTCACTCTCCCACTATGAAGATGTGAGGGTTCAGATGAAGAGGGTTACACACACACACACACAGGAGTGTGGGTTCAGCTGAGCCGTGAGGCTGGTGATTGCTCCTCTGCTCCATCACTGCTTCTGCACAGGAGAGCTGGTTCTTGCAAAGTGAGATTCTGATGTAGGGAAATTTCAACGCAGCCAAAGCTGACAAACTAAACCTGCTTAGATTTTCCTGCCAGGAAGCAATCCAGCTAATCAACTGTGTTGCTTTAGGTGTCAGTCTGGGCTTGAATTGTCTCCATAGCACAAGGGAGTTGTAGGGGATTTGTTTGTGTGCCTCCTGAGCTATTAATTAACTATTTTCTTCATTTACCTGTGCTTTCAGTAAAGTTCCTCTGCCAAAAGAAATCTTCTGCCCCACACTGTGGCCATAAGCTTCTCCATGAGGTAGAAAGCACCATGATGCTTTCTGGTGACTATGTTAATACAATAATACAACCTGTAAGTGGTTCCACCGCTGTGTTTGGCAAGCAAAGGGGAAGAGACGTCAAAGCCGACAAGAACCAGCAAACCTGAACAGGAATCCTCATTTCAAGGAGTTTTCACATCTAAAATGTTAAAACACCACTGTTCTTTCACAGGAAAAGAACTTGGCTTCTCAGTTTACAGCTGCTTTCATGTTGCTTTGTTCAAAATTTCCCACTTCCTCGTGGAATAGACACCCTGCTCAGATTGTGTTGCAGGCACAGAACGTGAGTGAGAGTTTACTGAGAGCTCAAGAGAGAGGAAAGAGAGGCAAAGACAATTATTACTGCCTAGCACAAAGTGTGGCTGGACCAGGGGAAGGATTATACTGGGTCAGTAGGTCCTTGTCACTGATGTGTATCTTTCTGGAGCCCCTCTACTCACACATTTCTTTCTCCATAAATGTGAGAATAGGCAAAAGATGGCAGAAGCAAAATTCTTCACTAAGAACTTTGATAGGAAATGCAGTGAGGTGGAATCATTCCCTGCTCCACTAACCAATCCTTGTCCAGTTTGCCCAGAGAACCAAAGGTTAAATGTTTTGTCTCCCTAACTGCTTATTCCTTTATTGAGAATTCACTTGCACACCATAAAGTCAATTCAGTCCATCTCAGCAAATATTAGATACCATTTTCTGCTGTTGTTCTTTGATATATGAGCTTTATTTCTTCTTTAAAACAAACAAAGTTCAATTCATCTTCATTCACCAAGTGTCCAAAATTGCCCGGTGTGGGAACCTTGGCCTCGTCAGTATTTACCACCGACAGGCTGCTGGATTTGTTGCTGAAGTAGCAGTTATTATAGATTTTTGTCAGTTATTATCTACTAATAACTGACAATTATTATCTGTATTTACTAATAATAAAATTATTATTTACTAATAATTGACAAAACCAGGGGGTAAGAGAGAGCAGGATGAGGGAACAGAAAGATTCAACACTTTGGCTTCTCACAGTCCCTCAGTGTTTACTGTTCAGTTATTTTAGATCATGTGGCTTGTGCAGCCTGCAACTGCCCAGGCTGGGACCTGCCTGGGACCTGGTGTGCTCCCACCTCCATCCCTGCACACCTCTGCAGTTGTAGAATCCCAGAATCACTTGAGCTGGAAAAGACCTTGAAAATCATCCAACCATTAGCCAAAGTCCAACCATTAACCCAGCTGTCCCAAGGCCACTGCCAAACCATGTGCCTAAGCTCCAGATCCACAGGACTGTTAGACATATCTAATGGACAAAAGAGCAGGAGTGAGGGACCACCCGCTACAGAAGCAAGGGACCTCCTAATGATGAGTATTAACACAATTGTTATCCAGGTTACAAATCCATCTGTCATTTCTGTTTGTAGGAGTGTTATTTCCCCAAAAGAGCTCTACTGGCAGCATCCTGGCATCTGCTTAGCCCCATCCCAAGAACAATTAATTGTCAGTATATTTCCCTTTAGTTTATAACGGGACATAAAGCAGTTGGACTCCTGGAGCAGGCAGTGTTTCCTAATAAAATACTACAGCTTAAATGCAGCACAGATGTTAGAGTGTGTCAGATGATATTTGCACGCCTGCCAGGAGAAGCAGCCGTGATAAATGATGGTGGAAGGCAAAGGTGCCTCAACGTTTGCAACAGAGATACTGCCAGTGATCTTCAAGGCATAAAGACCAGGAACACAGGAGCTGCAGGTGCTGCTGCCTGAGCTAGAGGAGGCAGGAGAAAGAGAGTTTCCAGCCAACAGAGCTCAGGCGTGCAGATCGTCCAGGGAAAAGAAAATCGATGTAGAAACACCATCAGTACCAGCTCTTTTGTGGGTTTGTCTGCAGGTGAACAAGGTGGTGGTACAGATTTCTAAGACCCATAGAATCACAGCCTGGTTTGAGTTGGAAGGGACCTCAGAGCTCATCCAGTGCCAACCCCCTGCCACAGGCAGTGACGCCTCTCACCAGACCAGGTTGCCCAGACCCCATTCAACCTGATTTTGACCACTTCCAGGGATGGAGCAGCCACAGCCTCAGCACCCTCACAGGGAGGGATTTCTTCTTTAGATCTCATCTCAATCTCCCCTCTTTTACCTTGAACCCATCCCCCTTGTCTTATCAGTAGTCTCCAGCTTTTCTGCAACTGCTTCAGGTACTGGAGGATGTCCTGAATGGTATAAAAAACAGTATGAAAAGCTGAGGCTACACTTTACTTGGCTGTTCTCCATTCACTTGGACCTGAAACAAGGTTGATGGCACTGGATTCATTCTATGCCAACCTTACCCATTGTTTCTGAAGACAATTTCTGCTTGATAAGGGGCTTTAAGGATAATAAAAATAGGTTAGCACTGTGTTGCAGCACCATGCTTTGCAAAGATCCTTCCCACTGTGGTTGCTGAAAGTGAGTTAACGTGCCGAGGACACCAGTGGAACTAGACTTTCCTATTCCACCATGAAATGAGGTTACCCAGGGCAAAGCAAATCATATTTATACACCTCTCTCCAGGCCTGCTTCAGGCTTTGCTACAAATTCTTATAGAAGCCATAAATATTTCTGATTTCAGGTTACAAGGTCCCAGGTTCAGTTGCTGCTGCTAGAAATCTGATCATAGTCAGCGTATCTACTTGTCTCCTCTCAGTAAAAGCACAATAGTCCACCCAGAGTCTCCAGTGACCAGGTATGTGGCTTTTTCTTGGACTTCTCTTGGACAGCTTCATGGCCATGTGCCTGTCTTCTGGGTGACTGTGCTGACCACGGACATCAGGTTGTCCCAAGAAGGACAGACTCCATTGTGCCCTGTCCTCTGTCACACACAGGAATGGAGCATCATGACTCTGTGTGGTCCTATTGATCCCATGAATAAGTGATGGGCTCCTTCCAATGATGAAGTGGTAACTGCAGTTTCCCTAAGGGTCTAAGTGCCGAGCTGAATATTTAAAACCCACATAAATAATTGAATTATCAGACTTTCTTCAACAGAAGGAGATTGGGGTTATAATTTTGTTTCTCCCTGAAGGGTCTCCTACCTTCTTGGTGCAGAAAACACATCTAGGAACCACAAGTCACTGAGAAGGTTGTGCCACTGTGTTTATTTTTGTGCCAAACCAGATTTGTGTCACCTCTGCTGCAGGTCTGTCAGCAATGTGCTTTGGTGTCTCTCTGACACATGATAATAGTGTGGGTGGGTTCATAAACCAGGGAGCACCTTGTGAAGGTTCCAACAGTCAAATCCTTCATGTTCTGCCATTTGGGCTTTTCATTTCTTTGTGGATTTTCTGACAGGCAGGGAATTTGGGGCCTTTTAAGAGTCTCAGCTTCGTAGTAGCAAAAGATTTACTTAATTATTCTTTAATAAACCCTGTCAAAATTAAAGGGAGCATCAAGAAGGGAGATGACATTGCCACAGGGTTCAGGGGAGCCTAAGAAAACTTGAGGAAGGAAGCTGTAGGAAGCAGTAAACTCAATTACAGGGGTTTTTTCCCACCAGGAGAGGCTAATTCTGGAGGGTGGTTAACACAAGGGGCAGAGTTCAGCAGAAAGTGGGGTGTGGAGGAGGATAATCTGGGAAACAGCCTCAGAGCTCTATCCCATCTGGGCCTTGAAGTCAGTAGGGCAGAGAGCACTGGAAGATGGGGTTCCTCTCTCCTCCCTGCTGTTCTGTTCCCTCAGTGATCTTTGTGAGAAGGAGCCACAGGTCTTCTTTGGGCCAACAAAAATTCAACATCCCAGGCCAATCTGCCACCTCCTGTGAGTCAGCACCCTGCCTTCCAAATCCTTTTTAAGACACAGAGCTCTGATAAGGCATCACAGAGCAGCAAGGTCCATAGGCTCTGGACAGGTGCTGTTTTTTGTTAAAGGAGTGAGTTAGTCATCAGCTTCTTCTGAACTGGCTCTGGGTTCTCACTAGCTGAGCCATAGAAATCCCCTCTAGAAACCACCAGTCTGCTGGAATTTACTTGAGATCTTCAGAGGAGGTGGTTTGCTAAGAACTGAAGGATTAATATCCTGAATAAATAAATAAACAAACAAATGCCACCATTTGGCAGCACTTTGCTAAAGACAACAGAGCATCTTGGGCTTTGCTGCAACAAGCCTAGAAGTCCTGCTGACATCCCTCTCGTGCAGCTGCTATAAATTCTGAGACAGGGCACAAGACTTTGGACATCTGGATAAATCAGTAGACCTGTGAGAGCTTCCTGTCACAGGCAGTTCTTGCTCATGAAGCGCTTGACTTTGTAAGACACTTCTTCAGGCAGCTGATGTGTTTGTAATGGAGAATATAGAGGTGGTTTGGTGTCTAGTGAGCAGCCTTGTGAGACAGGAAGATGAAGCCAGGCTGCTTCTCCTGAATGTTGGCTGAGTTCATCTTTACAGTGAGTTGCTCTAGTGATTACAGTGTCATGCAAGTGTGACTGTAGGCAACCGAGAAAGATGTATGAGAAATACTGAGGTGCCTAATGGGGAGATAGAGTTTGCCAGTGCTTGTCAATGCTCCCTGGGTCTGGGGATAAAGCAAAGCAGGCAGAGGAAAACCATTGTGCTAGGAAAAGCTCTGACACAGCCCTTAAACTGCTCCTGTCAAGTGGGTATAGAGCCTGCTAAGCATGTGGCTCGCTTGAGAGACCTCCACTGCGAACGTTACCGAGGGCTAGGAACTGCATCTGTGAGGTTTGAAGGAGGAAATGTGTGATGTTTCTTACAGCAACTTCCATAATCTTCACAGAACTCTGATGTGGAATGGATGGAATGTAGAGGTGGTGTTTAACTGTCTTGTCATTTTCTTACAGTTCAGAGCTCCAAAGGCAATCAGGAAAAGAGGAAATGAATGTAAATACAGAGATTGTTATTTGGTCCTTGTGGCTATTTGTGAGAGAAGAGGGGGAAGGTACATTGAATCTTGAATGAAGTTTAACAAACCTTTAATAGGAATCAGTGGGAGTTCACACATCTGGTTGGAAGAAGTAACAAGTCTCTTCCCTCTCCTTCCCTTTGCTTTGCCTCTGGTTTAGGCAAACCTGGAAAAGAGCTTTGAAAAAGCCTGAACCCCTCTGTGTGAAATCATCAGAGCTGAGCTCTCCCTAGTTCCCTCATGACTCAGGAACAGCTGGCACAGAGCAGTAGCCTAGTCAAGCTGTGTGGCCAGCTCTCTTGGGTGAGCTGAGGCCTCTGGAAATCGGTTGCTAATGGTGTGTAATTGCTTCCTGAATCGGTCTTTTGGAGACAGTAATTCTATTATAGAAGCTACTGAGGCTCACTGCGTGATCTTGCAAAGAAGTGCTAAACTGATGGATTCTCTTTCATGAAGTACGCTGGGGTCCAGCAAGTGCTGCTGCCCTTTGTAGCCAAGGCTCTCCACTTTGTAATCCCCCACTAATCCTCCACCACGGCCTCACCAGCCACTCCTCCAGAGCTGTGGGGTGGTTTTCTTTCACGTCGAACTTCTAACCTCCAGCTCCTGAAAGGGGTTTGGGTCAGGCTGGATGCAGAGTTCTGTGCAGTGGAGTTTTTGTGCAGACAGAGCCTTTTCTAAGGAGAAGTGTCACTTCCTTACTCAGAACTAGTCAGTTAAGCTCACGGTGGGAAGCCTGACAAACTTTTCTGTGTTTTTCAAATCATCCTGATTCCATCACAAATGCACAACTTCCCCCGAGCAACACTCCAGACTGGCAACCCCGGAGCTGGCTCGTGGGAATTCTGCACACCGTGGCTAATCCAGAGACAGGCACAGTGTTGATTGAGCACATCACAGCCAGCAGCTTTGCTCTGCCCAGCCTGCGAAGGCCACCAGCAAGCCCAGTGTGGTTTCAAGTTGTGCAGCTCCTCCTATGTTCCAGCTGACAAGGGGCAGTGAGTGTCAGCTGGAACACAGGAGGTTCTACATCAATCTGAGAAGGAACTTCTTCACAGTGAGGGTGATGGAGCGCTGGAACAGGCTGCCCAGGGTTGTTGTGGAGTCTCCTTCACTGGAGACGTTTTAAGACCCACCAGGATGTGTTCTTGTGCAACTTGGTCTAGGTGATCCTGCTGCGTCAGGGGGATTGGACTAGATGATCTTTGAGGTCCCTTCCAACCCCTGATGATTCTATGATTCAGACACTGTCATTCACTGAGCAGTTTCGCCTTCTTCTGACGAGCTTGTTTCCAAAACAGATGCACACTCCACCAAGCAGGACTCATTAGATGCTGCGCTCCCTTGGTTTTGATTGTCTGCTGTTATTTCTTTTATGTTGCTTTGATTTGATTATTCCAGCCGATGTGGAGCTGGAGATTCTTTATTGCTCTGATTGCATGATGCTGCGTCTCCTCTTGCTTTAATAAGAGCCTTGCCAATTTGTTTTCCGTGATTCATCTCTGAATGTCTTGAGGCCCCTTATTTTTGATGAGAATTTCACAGCCTACGTTTCCTCGGTGTTTAGGATGAATGCTTATTAAGCTTATCATGATCCTCGGGCGTCAGCTCAGCGAGGTACCTAGGCTGGAGTTCTAGCACATGAGTTTTCCAGCGATTTCAAGGGGATTTACTACACATACCCTCAGAGACAGACACAACCACATCTAATGGGCTGAACTGGGGGCTTCTAAAATAACAGAGCCTTGGCATTGGCTTGGGAATGGTGTCTTCATGTGTCCTTTGAGATTTGCCAGACTCAGGCACTCAGAAATCACAAGTCTATGCTCCCCTCCCGTTACAGAATCACAGATCATTAGGGACTGGAAGGGACCTCAAAGGATCATCTAGTCCAATTCCCCCTACCACAGCAGGATCACCTAGATCCAGTCACACAGGAACATAACCAGGCGGGTTTTAAATGCCTCCATTCATGACAGGAATTGAACAATCAAGAAATATTATGAAAAATAAACTGCTGGAATCTTTCTTTCTCTTTGGTTAAGGGGTGTGTTCCTTTCAAAATTGTTAAGTATAAAAATGAAGCCTTTAGACTCTCTTATCACTGGGAGCCAGGGTATCAAGGAAAAACACAAACTGTGATTCTCAATAGAGGGAATTTTGCCTAGGGCCCATCTCCAGAGAGATTTAGGACTTTTCAGTGAAATCTTGAGCTGTCAAAAAGCACACTAGCTTCAGGGAAAGACTGTCATTTAAGACAAGGGGTTACCTCTAAGTCAAGAAGCGTGTCTGACTACCTCTGAGCTGTGCTTTGGACAAAGAGGTTGTACTGAGACCAAACACTCAGACTGTTGAACCTCACAAATAACCTAGGGGCAGATTTCAATGAGCAAAATAAGGAATCCAAAGGAAACATTCAAATATGCCCAAAACATCACTGTTTCACACATATATGGTCACATCTGTCAGGCACTCTGAGGTTGACAAGTTGGGTTGGAGAAGTGACCTGGTATCTCTTGGAGATACAGACACTGTATGTAGTTTGTAGGCGCAGCAGCGCCTATTTCCAGTGCATCCAGGCTTCCCAAAACTGATGGTGGACGTGACAGCCATGACAACATGATTCAGGTCTAAGTTCTTGAGATGCCTGTGCAGTTCCAAAACTCTCAGTGCTGCTATAATCACCCACCACTGTCCTTGGCCCTGTGTAAGAGCAGATTGCCTTCCCAGCCTGCTGGAATGCAGGGAGCTCAACAGGTACCTTGGTCTGGTTGGGATGAAGCCAAGATTTTACATTTATTTTTCTCCTTTCCTGAGCCCAGAAGAGAAGATGTTTCTCTGAGGTGTGAAAAGTAAACACAACTCGAAGGCTGGTTCCTTTACAGTGATTTCCACTTCCTGCCTGCTGACAGAAATCCACTCCAGCTAGTGGCAGAACTGACCCCAGGCTCTTGCCTGTCAGTGGGTTCGTGGGTTTTCTCTACTGTTGTACAGGGGATTACCAGGCTTTTACAGATGACTTGAACCTTCCTCTTTTGCTGGGGGTTGATATTTGCCCCTGGCTCCTGCCTTTTCTTTCCATAGGCAGATGTTGGGTTTTTTACCTCCTTGTGAGATTTATGAAGGCACTTGGTTGTATTTTTGCTGTAGGGGGGAAAAAAATGGAAAACAAATGTAAGTAACTAATAGGAAGTGATTTGTACGATAGAGCTTTAGGGAAAAAAAACAACAGAAAAGCTAATGGCTAAAGAATTGTCAGTTAACTGACACCAATCAGTTGTCTTGTGTGCAAAACAGCCTCATCAGTGCACTGGGATTACTACTAATCCCCTTGTCTTTGCCTGCCTGGGGAGGGAGTATTTAGAACAACCACATCACAACAGCATTAATGAAACACCAAACCAACCCCACCCTCCCTGCTCCTGTCTGCTCCAGAAACACAGGGCTGCTGACTCTGAGCAGCCTTGAGATGTTTCTGCTGATTGCATGTGACCCATGATCCATGAAACCGTCCAGAACATCTGTCATTGATGCTGCAAACGTTGCTGGGGTCTTGGCCACCTGGGCATCACCTGGGGTCATTTTCCCCCGGCACAACCTCACCTGTCCCCACTCTCCACCCAATCCAAAATAAAACAAAACCTCCTGGGGAAGTGTGTGCCAGGGATCAAAAGAAGGTTCCATAACAAGGATTCTGTTTAGAGCTAATGAGACAGTAATTGTGATTTAATTAAAGACCAGCTGATTGCTATCGCTGCTATTTACTGGAGGCAGGAGCAGCTGCTAAGTGACAGCCTGTGAATTTCCAACTGGACCCAGGGCTGGCCCAGGTGTCAGAATTCCTGTGATTTATTGAGTTTCATTCTGTTTAGAAGTGAGCTAATCCAAACACAGAGCTTTCCCACTGGTCTAGACTTCATGGTGTTTGTGGGATTCTCAGCTGTACTGGAGGGCTCAACAAAATCACTGCAATGGGCTTCCAGCAGGTAGGTTTTGCCTTGTGTGGGTCACTGACTGCAGAAGTTCCTTGGGAGACCCTCCTGAAGGACAAAAGGGATCCAGGAAGGCTAGGAATTAAAAAATACACTCTTTATGAGTGGCACGAGATGTGGTTGTCCCCTTTATGGCACGAGAGTGGGTTGTCCCCGTGTGCTGCAAGATGAACTGGAGAGGAAAAGCAGCCTGGCTGAACAGGGAGCTCCTGCTGAGCCTCAGGAAAAAAGGGAAAGCTTATCACCTTTGGAACAGAGGGCAGGCAACTCAACATTGGGAAAAATGTCTTCCCAGACAGAGTGGTCAGGGGTTGGAACAGGCTGCCCAGGGAGGAAGTGGAGTCACTGTCCCTGGAGGGGTTCAAAAAATGTGGCCCTGGGGAACAGGGTTTAGTGAGCAGGTTGGGGTTGGGTTGACAGTTGGACCAGATGATCTTGTAGGTCTGTTCCAACCTTAGTGATTCTGTGACTCTTCCACTGCTGTCTAAATCCCTGTGCACACTGCCGTCTGCTCAGCGGTGTGCTCACCAGCAGCACGCGATGGCCAAGATCTGATGGCCCTGGGACCTCTCACTGACCAAGGAAGAGGTCTGTGTGGGCTGGAACAGGGAGAAGCAGCTTCATGAAAAACACACGACAGTGAGGAAGGTGGGAGCCATCTGTGGGCTAAAACTGAAGATCTTTCTCCATTAAAGCTCTTCAGGCTGCCCTGCCATGATGACTCCTAAATAAGTTTGTATTGCCCAGAAGTTTCTCTCATTTCAAGACAGAGTCCTTTCAGAGTAATCCACTGTCCTGGCTTACACTTGCCAGACAGAATCTGGGTCCACCTCAGGCACAGGACTGTCTGAGGGTTCTCTCAGTTCCAGGGCAAATTAATCTTCCTTCAGAAACACAGTTAAATGCAAAATATTCATCTACTGAATCTATTAGCTGTTCTTTCTGCTGTTTTTCCACCTCATTAAGCACAGACCATCGATTAAGCAACAGTGGCAGATAGGAAAAGACAAAATGGCTTGGAAGTAATTGGCCTCTTGAATCTCAGAGGAAGAAGCCATAATTGTCCGTAGCAGCGATGCATCTGTCTGTCTGTCAGCCATGCATTTCTGTGCACAAGGAAATATAAAGCTGTTCAAAATTCAGGAACTTCTGCATTTTAGAATATATTTGAGAACAGCTCCTTGTCTGAGGAAAAATGTTGCTAAGTTACAGAGTGAAGATTTTGGAACCACGACGTCTGTTTCTGGGGAAAATATAGTCCTAATTTCCTCAGGCAGAGCTGATCTTCGCAGCGTATTCATGGCAGGAGTCTTATGCACATAGATGGGTTCTGGGCTATTTCTTCTCTGTTTCTCAGCTGTGCTGGATCTGAGCAGCTCTGACAGTTGTACAATATTGTGGAGCCATTTTTAATCTCGTCTGTTATAATATCAGTGTGTGGAGAAAATCCTGCCCTCAACCGTGTCCACGTCAGAGTATGATGATGGTGATGGACAGACTGGCTGATTCTTAATGTGCTGGCGGTAGGACCCACTAGAAAGGCATTTTGATTTAAGAGGCAGGGGGGCTAGACTGTAGGAAGACTGTTGTGGCATTAAAAAATTGTAATGGGAAGAAATCAGTGGTGGATCTGGGGAGAGTGGTCTCACCCTGAGATATTTGTGGAGACCAAGTGAAGGTAGGACAGGTACAGCAGGAAACAAGGATCAGAGTAAATGGCAAGATAGAGCCAGATTAGGGACAGCAGAGTGGGAAAATGGCCTGAAAGTGTTGTGAGGCTGAGAAACCTCAGATGCTTCAGGGGAAAAAAAAGTAAGAAGAGACATAACACACATGAATTCAGTGTTTGCTGCATCTCAAACACCCTGGGAGTTACAGAGCTGCACGTGGCTGGGCTGGGTGCAGGCTTGCCTCTGAGACTAGGCTTTCACAGACATGGCAGTTTGGGCATCATAAACTGGTTGTCAGTGACCATGTGTCCCCTCTGCAACTGGGGGAGGGTTCCTGGCCCAAACCAGTGTGTAGATATCAAGATCCAGATACAAACTCCCTCCAAAATGATCAGTGCTAAGTGAACATCAGTGGTGCAGGCTGATGGTGGGTCTTGATCAGGCTGCTAGAGCTGCTCTTGCAAACAGCAGTGAAATAAACAGCCTTAAAACTGAGAACATGAAAAATGATCGATGATGGGCACGAGAGAGGAAAGGCAAGGAAAGCCAGACTCTGAAACAGAGCAGTGATCTGGAGAGAAACGTAAATAGTGTCTGAGTTGTGGGGCTGACAGCACAACTACAAATGCTTGTAGGGTAAGAGAAGGAGCTGCTTTGCAGAGGTGTGCGATCTATTACTGGAATGGGTGGGTGAGAAGGACTAGTTGAAGCTGCTCCTCTGAAATGGCTTTTTGACAGTGTGCTGGATTTGTGGCTGAGCAGGCTCCTCGGAGAAGTGCCAGCTTCCCACAGAAAAGTGTTTTCTCCTTCCTGTTGAAAGCCTGAGTTTCACATAAGTCTTTTAACGCTGGAAATTCTGCCAAGGGGACTCGCAACTGCTTTTCATGACAGATCATTTAATGCAAGTTTTTAATTCTGGTTTTTGTTCTGTATTATTTTCTCTGAGAATATACAACCAGAGCCACACGTGGTGTCGAGGTGAACATCCCTGCACAGAGATTGGCCTGTCTGTGCTGGTGGACTGGTGGTGAGAGGAAGAAAAGGAAAGGCTTGTTTGTGGAGAGACAGCTTCAGCCATCACGCAGCCAGCTCAGATGTTCCCTGTCAAATGGGCAAACTCCAGCTCAGACACAAGGAGTGATAGAGGTGCAGTGAAGTCTGACAGGGTAGCTCCTTACACCTCTGGAAAGATAATACAGGTAAAATGTCTGCACTGCCTTATTAGCTTCTGCTGGGACTGTGAAATCTGTGGAGTGACACAAGCAGGAAGGAAAAGCAGCAGGGACTGCAGGATGTCATCTAGTCAGCCCTTCTGCCCACAGCAGGTTCTGCATTGGACTCAGACCAGGTTGCTTAGGGCTGGCTCCAGCTGGATCTGGAAGACCCCCAGGACGGCTCCGAGTGCAGTGCCAGGGCTGCTCCTTCCCAGCCATATGCTTCCTGCAAAGTGACAAATGCTTTATCAGCTGTGGGGTGCTTTTTAAAGGCTCTTGATGTCTCCCTAGAAAACATCACTCAGCAGTGAGCCACTAAAGCGAAGCACGAGTCCAAACAGTGGGTGTTAAAAAGGCAGGCCCTTTAAAAAGATAAATTCAAGAAGTGCAGCGCAGGATGGGCTGGTCACTGACAGAATAAAAGAGCATGAAAAGGAACCACTGAAAGACGGACAAACTGCCTGCTGGTTGGCCCCATGGAGCACATGAAAGCTGGAGAAGATTCACGGTATCTTTTCCCACAAAGGAAAATTCCTGCCAAGATTCAGAAAAGCTCTTTCAGCTTTAGCTGCCAAAAATCAGTTTGTGGCAGGTGAAAGTAAATGAATAACAGCTCTGTGAGGACTGCAACCTCCCAGCTTTGGATAAACAACCTTCCAGACCAGCAGCAGGCTGATAACCAACCTGTTGTCAGCGGTGCAGAGCCCTGTTATAGTCAATCAAGGGCTCAGCAGGCTGTTATGGAGATATGGGAACTATTTCAAATATTACAGCTTTGTTGGCTCCAGCAAAGAGATCTCAAAAGCACTTCTGACTGGACCTAACTACTGCTTTCTGCTCATTTCCATCTGAAGAGCAGGAATATAAATGAGCTTCAGTCAATCTGTGCTGGTCTCTCCGGACTCAATACCCCAAAGTCTGATCAAATTAACTTAAAGCGCTTTAGCACGCGAGTGTGTTTGGTCTCCTCGTTTTCATTTCACATAAACTCAAGCACTGAACCATGATTCAGCGGACAGGAACAGCAAGGAAAAAAAAGGCTCTAGATTTACCATTAACCAGCAAATCTGGAGAGTGTCTGAGAGATCCACAGCCCCATTCCAGACCTCCCAAGATCTCTGTGTAAATAACGGGAAACCTAAAGGCAGCCCAAGCCCCTGCAGAGCATCAGGGGTGTGCAGAGCTGTCTCTGAACTCTGCAGGCAGGATACTGATAGAAGGAGACAGAGGTGGAACAGTGACACTGTGCCCAAGGTTGCCACTGGCCCTTCCTCCTGGCTTGGGGACATTCAAGCAGGTCACAGGCCCTAAGCTCTATGGGTCCAGGTTACACTTGCTGGCACTGTGATGATGGCGTCAGGTTTTTCTATTCTGTTTCATCTTTCAGACAAGGAATTGTGAGACTTCAGGGCTGAAGAATGGGAGGGAAAGATCCTTTTATCATTAATGTCTATAAATATCTGAAGGGTGGATGTCAGGAGGATGGAGCCAGGCTCTTCTCAGTGTCATGTGGTGATAGGACAAGGGGCAGTGGGTGTGAGCTGGAACAGAGGAGGTTCCATATAAATATCAGAAGGAACTTCTTCCCAGTGAGAGTGACAGAGCACTGGAACAGGCTGCCCAGGGGGGTTGTGGGGTCTCCTTCACTGAAGATGTTTAAGACCTGCCTGGATGTGTTCCTCTGTGGCTTGGTCTAGGTGATGCTGCTGTGGCAGGGGGTTTGGCCTGGATGATCTTTCAAGGTCCCTTCCAATCCCTGGTGTTCTGTGATTCTGTGCTACTGGGCTGTCTTCACCTCCATGGTGCCCAGAAGGAGACCGCAGCCTGTGCTAGGAGCCTGTCCAGGGCCACCTGGCTCACTCTCCATGGCAGCTCATGCTGGTGCTGGTGCTGCCTCGCTGGGATGTCATTTACACCGGGTCACGTTTCCTGGCTGCGCTGTCACTGCTGTCAGCGGTGCGGACCAGCGCGGCGGCCGCTCCTCTGGGAAGGGCCGCTGCAGTTGTTCTGCACCAGGCTGTGTGATACAGAAGATAAGAAGGCACAACATGTCAGCTCAGCCACCAGCTATCAAAATGACTGACAGCTTGGGGAGACAAAGCTGAGGCTGCACTGGCTTGTCCCTTGATATCTCCTTTGATGTGTAGGTCTGCTCCAGGCATTTGTTTAAGGAGTTGGCACCTAGATTTCAGCTCCAGCATGGGTCCATGGTGGGGAAAGGCCACTAAGGATGTGCAGAGAGGAGAGAGGTCCCTGGTTTAGCACAGATTTGGGGAGAGGGAAGCTGCTTACAGGGCTTTGCAACTGCCTCCACTCTCGGGAGCATACATCAGACAGTGTTTGCCAACATCTCCCTCCTCTGAGCATCATTGCTACTCCCAGTCAGATTAGTTCAATTTACACGGCAAAATATTTCTAAGCACTAGCAAGGAAAACTCATCCTGAGATCAGAAAAATAATAATAGTAACTCTTAGTCCTTATCCAGCATGTTGGAGCCTTCAGAGTGCTGAGCAAACATTAGCTAATGAATCAAGCTGTGCTGCTGCTCCTGCCCCATCTCTAGTGATAATGCTCCAAGATTATAAACTTGCTGACACATTTGTGCTGAGGGTGCCTGAGGCAGAGGGTACTGTGGCTCTAGAGCTGTTGCTTTTGTGGTGCTGACAGTGGTAAAAGTGGATCAATGGATCATCATATCAGCAGATATCAGGGTCTGGTGGCCAAAGCCTGTTCACTCCATGTTGTCGTGGTAATCAAGGAAAAGCTCCGAGGGTTTTAAGCACAATTCTTGGTGCTTTTCTAGCAACCACGAGCAGAATTTGGCTTTTTTTCTATGTGATTCATGTGGTTTTCCATATGTTCTTAGCAGTTTCCCCATCACCATGCAGGGCAGCACCACCACCTGCTGTAGGGGTTGTGCCAGTACTCCGGAGGGACTGTCTGGCCAGAAACATCTCTCTCCAGCCTCTTCCCAGCCTCTCCCCAAGAGAGCCCAGGCAGCTGCACTGAAAATAGCAAGCACTGAACATCTTTATTCCTGCAGTCAGTACCAGTGATTTGGGGGGATTGGATGCTGCTAAATGAGAAGCTAACGTTTACTCTGAAAACGCGGGGCACAGCCCAGGAGAGAGAAGGAAAAGGCAGAGCTGGATTGTAAATCCCTCTTTAATCTCATTAACTGAAGTGTTTTGTGGCTCGAAGTACTCACTGTATTTACAGTGTGATTAAAGGCTTGTATAAATAACAGCTATTAAATGGGCAGTATCTAGATGCTACTGAAATGAGATAACACCACACAGGGGTTTTTTCCCCTCTCTTCCCTTTTCTTCACTTTATTCCCCCCTTTCTAGTTGCTGAAATGTAGAAAGAGCAGTGACAGGGCAAATTGCTGTATCTATGACAGCTCTTTGCTACTGCTGGAAAGGATGAGGTGGAAAAAATACCCTTAAATACAATCCAGTCAGGCTCTCTCCAGGAACTGTAGTTCCTTCAAGTGCTGGACCACACTGCAGAATTTACCTTTATGGAAAGGAACCTCATCTGATGGGCAATACTGGCACCTGGGTGCTCATACTGCTTGCCTTAAATGCTCCCATGATGTCTTTTAGTATGAATGAATGATGCAGAGGAAGAGAAATACTGCTCTAGGTAATTACTGTAATGTGTTCCCAGGGACTTAGCTGTGGGCTTGTAGCTGTGTGTTATCTGAATTTTTAATTGGTGCGAGAAAAGGGGGTCAGGGAAATGGAGGAAATGGTATTTTATTGGTGAAGGGAGATGGCTCCTCAGCTGTTTTGCTTGAAAGGTTTGGAGCTAAGAGCAAAACTTCTAATTTATGGAGTCGGGGTGCGAGAGCAGAGGCATCTACCACATCTGTCCAGCTGCTACTCCAGAGGAATCAGAGCTGGACTGGTGGAGCCCAACAGCAAGGTCTGTGCACAGATAGACCTTCCCAAGGACCAACCCCTCTGGCCTCAGTTCCTGTCCCAGACATAGCCACTGATGTCTTTGTGGGGGCAAACTGCTGGAGATAAAGCCAGCACACAGCCATCAGATCTCAACAGCTCCCCGCGGTCCCGCTCAGTGAGAAGGGGAGGGTGTCAAGAGGTTAACTTTAAAATGTGGGATAAAAGTGAGGCTGAGCAATGAGACATGACAATTTAGATATTCATGAACTGGGGCTTCTCATTATTCCAGTTCAAAAGACCTTTTCACTCTCAAAATTATTCCAGTTTAATTAGGAGATAATAGGCTAAAAAGCATTTTTAAGGGAAATCAAAAATCCTGAAAAGGATTTCTTTTTATTTTCGGTTTGCAAAAGCCAAAAAGAGACAAAACCTCCAACTCCAAACACTGCAGGTTGGGTAGAAAGTTCCACAGCTTTCTTTTCTCTCTCTGCCTATTAATTTTTCATATAGCTAATGAATGAAAATTGCCATTGTTCCCAGAGCTCATTCTGATGTGTCCTCTTCATCTGTACTTGAGGGAAAGGCTCCTGGGCTTGACAGGGAGGTGGAGCAGCGTCAAGCCTTTGGTGAGAACAGCAAGCACGAGGCCAGGCAGGAACAGAGAACCTGTACAGAAGACTTGTCAGCCTGGGGTTTCTCTACTACCTGTCCTCCTGCTGACAAGTTCTAGCTCTGGTGTTGTTATAGTGTCTGATTCTTTACGTCCTGAGCTCTTTATGTTTCCTTTGCCCGAGTGACCCAGACAGGCAGCAGCCTGCAGGCAGCCCACAGGCTGCAGACCAGGCATGATCGGCGCTTTCTGCTGTCTGGCTACTTTCTGATGCTCCATGGCAGCATGAAATATGCTGGCAGACCTGCTCAGGTGGAGCTGGTGACACTGGTGGGGAGTGCTGAGGTGGGTGAGCAGCAGAGGTAGGAGAAGAAACCTGCTGCAGTGATGACCTGTGGTTGAGTAGGTTTGTGCTGGGGCAGGGATTTCTCTGGGCGGCTCAGGGTAAAATGTAAGATGAAAACCAAGTAAAACTCCTGGGGATTTCCCAAGTGTCTGCAACACGCTGTGAGAAAACCTGTCAGGAGGCTCATGGTGCCTTAGAATAGGATGGTGTAGCTTCTAGCAGTCTGTGTAATCAGCCTTTGGCAGGGCTCACCGCTCCCACTGACGTGTCAGTGCTACAAGCCAACCCACAGGGAAACCAGCGAGTAACTGGCTAGTAACCACAGACATTGGGGTTGAGCTGCTTTATACAAGTTGCATGTTTCCACCTCTGGGGATCATAGAGTCATTAGGGATTGGAAGGGACCTTCTGTTTAACTCTCTCACGGGAAGCCTCCACATGGCCTGCAGCACACAAGCAGCTTGTAGTTCAGCCAGTGCTGAGCTAAGCCAGGTCACACTCCAGTGGGCAAACCCTTGGAAGTAATTAGCAGGACAGACCTAATTGCATACTGAAGAGCAATGTATGTGTAAAACTGCAGAAATTCCTGGAGGAGTGTGCATTTCTGCAGTCCCAGGGGATTGTGTATGGTTTTACACTGGCTTGCTTGTCATACAGGACTGGTGAGGGTCTTCAAGAGGAAAAACCTTGCTTGAGCATGGCTCAAGCAGTTCTTTTACCTTGGCTCAGGCCTGCAGACTGTACTGACCAGTCTCCATCACCACAACACCCTTGGCTGGCTTTTTGGCCACTTGACCTCTCTCATGACCCCTGGCATCTGCAGAAAAGTCCACACTCACTACTAGGTTCTGAGGGGCCACACCAACACTTTCCATCTCAGCCAAACCCACAGAACCTGCTTGTACAAAATTCCCATCTTGGGAAAGAGGAGGCTGCTGGAGAGGCTGGCCTCGGGCTTGCCCTGTGCTTGAGCTCTACAAGATCAATGATTTCAGAAGTCAAGAAATAGAGACATAGTATTGACAGTTCTTCCTCAGGGGAGAGTCAGTCGAACAGGTCTCTGAAGCACACTGGCCATTTTGCACTGGTTGGCTGGCGCCCTGAGTTCATTCACTCAGGAGCCTCTTGGTAAACAGCAGCATCCACCTCCCGCAGAGGGAAGCATGTCCCTTGCTCCATCCACTTCATGTTCCCCATGAACTCAGGAGCTTCCTTTATCTAAAGAACAGCCTTTATTCACATGTCTGTGCTCTGCACCCTGGTGTCTCTGTGGCTGTTGAATTACATCAAACGACAAGAAGCAGCAGGGTAGGGGAGCAGGAGGAGATGGAGAGAGATGTTGTGTATGGGAGACACAATAGGTGCTGGGCTAGTGCAGGGCTAACAGAATTGCAGGGAGAAACTCAGCAGGAGAGGGAGAGATGGCAGCAAATGTAGAGAGACAAGAGACAGGGACAGGAGCAAATGTGGGAGACAAGGCAGGATGCTGGTGCTGTCTAGAAAGGAAAGGACCTAGACAGCTGTCCCTGTTCCTGAGGAGTCCCAGCAGCCTTGTCCTACTTTGGAGGGTATTTAAGCCTTGGCAGGCAGAACAAGGTGTCTGATAATGAGGCCATTTGCTCCTGTGTTCTGGCTTATAGCAGTGATGTGTAACAGCTACTTCTTCCTTCACTAAAGCTTCAAGGATCCTGCTGAGGGCAAAGGTGGTTTTTTTATCCCTGGCACCCCTGAGACACTCTGTAATCAGGAGGGCTGGACAGGACCTGGAATCCTGCTGTTAGAGCTCAGCAAGGAGCTTCTTTGGTGATCCTCTTACATTTGAGAAAAGAACAGTGCCAGGCCCTGCTCTGAGCCAGTCAGAGGTGCTCAGAGAGGCTGAAGAGCTCAGCCCCTGCACAGCCCTTGTCTGGTGATTGCCAGCTTTAATGAAACCGGGGGGCACTGACAGAGCTGCCCCCTCCTCACGCTGCAGCCTTAGCGCTGCACTGGTGCATGTGGAGAAACCTCCATCCTGCAGCTGCTGTGAAAAATAGTAGTCTGATTATTGAGAAGTTTAACTCACAGAAATTATTCATTTCAGAGGCTTTACTGCAAAGCTAGTGTTGTCTCTGCTCAGGTTTTAGCTGAGAGAGGTTTGAATAATTTAGAGCCAGGAGTTTTGGGGTTATTTCTGTTTGATCTCTCATTTTCCTCTTTCTGTCTCTCCCACCTCATTGCAGTCATATATCTTTTAACTCAATTCCTCTTTTCTTTTGTTGGAATGATCTTGCTTTCACTGGGAGAAATATCTGCTACTTTGGGTGGAATTCATCTCTTTTAACTGCAGCTACCTGAAGGCAATGGGACAGAGCTGCGTGAGCCTCCACATCGATTCCATCTCTGCAGTCTCCACTGAACTTCTGACACCAACATCAGTGTTATTCTCTTCCTAGATGTGTAGAGGAGGCCCTGCTTAAAGCTATAGACTTTAGGAAGATGTGGGAGCAAGCTGGACAGGACATAAGAGCTCAGCACCGTTCCCAGACAAGGCAATGCCAGGAGAAAGGGGGAGAGGGACAGCAGAGAGCTACTCAGTTTGCCCAGAGGCTCAGTGAGATGAGGAAGAGCATCTTTCTGAGCTGTTGAGTAACTGTCCTCTCTCTAATGCTTTCCATGCTAAAAGGGGAAGGTCTACCTGCTCCCACCATCAGCACTGCCCCTCAGCAGCCAGGGAAGGCAGCTCACAGGGTTCCCACAAGCAGGGGATGTGCAGCAGAGAGCTGGGTGCTGTGGATGCTCTGCGCCAGGCACAGCTTTGTCTGCTCCTGGGGCTGATACTGCAAATGCACTTGCTTTAGTGTGGGGGCAGAGGCCTGTTCCATTCCCAGAGCAGTGAACTTCATTACTCCAAACTAGTGTGAGTGGAGGGATCTCAGCCTCCATCACTGGACAAATTATTTGCTGAGAACATTGAGCCATTTTTCCAAGAGACCATGGGAAGCAAAGACTGGGTTGGCCTCTGCAGCTGCTCAGCCCAGCCGCGCACACAGCTCTCTGCGCTCCACGCGTGAGAGTCTCTGCAGGTGGAGAGCTAAGCACCTTCTTTCTGCCTGGGCACTGCTGGGCTCTGGCTGCTGCTTGGCACTGCAGAGCAGCTGTGTGCGAGGCTGTCCTGTGTCTGTTCTCCTTGTAGTGTTCTTTGTGCATCTTTGGGATGGAAGATGCAGGCAGACATAAGCCTCAGTCCTCGCTCGCTGTGGCTGTGTCTCTACATGAATGCTGGCTGTGCAGACGATCCCAGTAGAAGTCTTTTACATTTTAGCTGCAAGTTTTGAGCTTTTCATCAGACCCTGCGTGCAGGTACTGAGTGGCAAATTATTAAATTACTCCTGCTTATCAGCTGAACCAGAGGAAGCGACCCCATAGATTTCACTTTAGCTACAAACCAGGCTCCATTAGCTTGTTCCAGTGATTAATTTGTCTTCTTGCTCAAAAGTTGGAGTTTCATTGCTTGTGAGATGGTTTGCTTCAGCAGCCTCTGGGATCAGGGTTTGCTGCATATAAAAGGGAGAGTGATAATGAAAACACTTTAATTTCAGCTCATTGATATTTTATCTGCACCAGACCATTTACACTCCTTCCCCAAGGCTGAAGATGCTGAGTGCCCCTTGGAGGTCTGGTGTGTCCATCCCTTGGGGGTGTGTCCCTGCTTGAGTTCACCCTCATCTTGACCCAAAACCATAGATGTTGCTGGTTTGCTGGAGCATTGCATCTCACCCTGTGTGGCTACCCTAGCTCCTAGGTTTTATCTTTATTGAACCCAGCTGGATGAGTTTTATGAGATGGTTTTGGTCAGGAAGATTTGCAGCCTGTGCAGTGAGACAAGTCTTTGCTTCTGGATGGTGGAACAGGTTGCCCAGGAAAGTTGTGCCTGCCCCATCCCTGGAATTGTTCAAGGCCAGGTTGGATGGGGCCTTGAGTAACCTGATGTAGTGAAGGTGTCCCTGCCTATGGAGGGGGGCTGGAACTGGGTGGTCTTTAAGGTCCCTTCCAACCCATTCTGTGATCCTGTAAGAGGTAGAAGCAGCTATCATATCGCAATACTTTTTGCATGTGACGACATGATGTGACTGATCCTCTGTCTTTACTTCAACATTTAAAACAAGTGATTCTCTGATAAAACACACTGAGTAGTAGCTGTTGGTTTTCTTACTGTGGGGCATGTTTTTGGTAATTTTCTCCCAAGATTTGGGATTTGAGTCCTGGTGGCACTGCATCCTCGCCCAAGCACTTGCTGGCAGTTACAAGCAAAGCAGTTTGTTGCTTCTGCAGACTGCTGACTGCAACAGATTTTTGAACTTATTTGAAAACAAAATTAAGCAAGAAGTCTCTTTTAGCCAAAGTCAGGGTTTTATTCTTCATCCCTAAGTTGTAAAGGAAACAAGAACTGCAAACTCTCAGTATAACCTACCTGCAGTCTCTAACAGGTCTCCAAGAGCTCCTCTCAGCCCTTCCAAGGGTAGAAATTCTGGAAGGAGCTCACCCAGCAGCACTTTACTTCTCCAGCAAAATAATTTACTGACTCATTTTGCCTGCCAACTGCTCCAGTTATAACTGGAGGTTATCTCAGTGCTGCTGCGTGCAAGTAGATACTCGAAGCACTGCTGTAGGACAACCTTCCCTCCCTGTCTACTACTTTAGCAGGACTTAACTGCATGGTTGCTTTGACCTCTCCTTGTCTGTGAGAATGCACATAAACCAGTGCTAATTTGCCTGGAAATGACTCCCATCAATAAAAAATATACTTCTCTATGGGTCTTTCCCTCTTTAGATTGATCCTTCTGCTTAGGAAGTAAATTGAAACAGCTTTATGACTCCATCCCATAACATGAAGAATTTATTGGCTTTATAAAACCTTGCAAATCACGAGCTGAATGCATTTTATGACACAACAAGCTGCGTCCTCAGTGTTTTTCAGGGCCTGGAAATGTAGATATGACTGACTTGGCAGGTTTTGATGATAAGTTTTCACTCTGGGTGACTCAGGCTATCTGTTTAAATAGTATGTTCTTTCACCAAAATGAAAACTCTTGACTTTATCACGGGCCACGCTAGAATTTGCCTGCTTGAGGAAGTTCTTTCTGTGAAACTTCTAAGTCTGGACTGTTGCTTCTTACTTTAAATTAAATTATTGTAAAGGTCAGACTTTCCCAAGGAATGTAAATGAAATAATAACATGGACTCAGGTCTATGTGCAGCTTCTGGAAGTAAGAGAAATCTGATAGGAAACGTTTGACCCAAAGCACTGTAAAGGCTGTCCTGATAACCTGAAAAAAGTTCCATTTCCAGCTAAAAAGTTGACATAAATCAAGTTTTTCTTCAATACCCAGCGCTGGTAAATGTTATTTTCTTACATGAAAGCGCTTCCACGCCTTCCTCATCCATGGCAAATAAATCTTAATTTTCCTTCTGACAGGGGAACAAGATGCAGCTATTTCCATTCTGACTTTGAACCTGTTCTAAGCTCCAGAATAGAGCTGGGTCTGAGTAAGTTTTTAACTAATTCTGGTGTCGTTCGAGAGTTGAAAATGGGAATAAATCTGCTGCCTGGGATGAAACAGCCCCATTAAGAACTTCTTCCCAGGCAGATTAACTAAAAGATTATAGATTGCACTAATATGTTGGAGGACAGTTTGCTGTAGTCATTAAGGCAACAGCCAGTGCACAGAATAAAACCTAAAGGCAGCTGGTGAACGGAAAGGTTGCTGTGTGACACGCAGTGTCACAGTGATGATAAGGTTGGAAAAGACCTTAAAGATCATCCAGTCCAACCTCAGCAGGTGCCCACTTCCTAAACCCTTCCTGCTTGTTACCAGTCAGTCCAGTCGTGGATGTTCAGGGAGGAAAAGGCAGAGGCTGAGTAACAGGAAAACTGACTTTTCAGAGTGAGACACATGGAAAGCAAGGATGGCTCTGGAAGCTTCCTCTCCTTGGTCAGGTTCACTGCAGTTGTTTCCATGTCCTGCAACAGCCCTCTGGGAGCGTGTACAGAGCCTGCTTAGCTCTGGGGAGGAGCAACACTGCTCAGCATTCCCTTTGCTACCCTTAAACTCAGACCTTTAGGTCTGATCCAGCCCCATTTGTCTGATGTGATCAGCTAGTTTCTGTTTTTCTAGAGTACCTGTTGCTAGAGGTACTTCTCTTAGAATCATAGAATTGTTTAGGTTGGAAAAGACCTTCAAGATCATCGAGCTAAACCATTACCCCAACTGTCCCAACCAGCACTAAACCCTGTCCCTGAGCTCCAGATCTCCATGACTGGGAAACCTGGCCCAGGGATGGTGATTCGACCCCCTGCCTGGGCAGCCTGTTCCAAAGCCTGAGGACCCCTTCTAGGAAGAAGTTTCTCCTCAGGGCCAACCTAACCTTCCTGTGGGGCAGCTTGAGGCCATTTCCTCTGGTCCTGTCCCTTGTTCCTTGTAAGAAGAGACCAGCCCCACTTCTCTCCACTCTCCTTTCAGGCAGTTGCAGACAGCAATCAGGTCTCCCCTCAGCCTCCTTTTCTCCAGCCTAACCAGCCCCAGCTCCTTCAGCTGCTCCTCACAAGGCTTGTCCTCCAGCCCCTTCCCCAGCCCCATTGCCCTTCTCTGCTCCTGCTCCAGCCCTTCTCCTATTGGGGTGCCCAAAACCAAACGCAGGGCTCTTCTCTGGGTGTTTCCTAAAACCTCAGCAGGAAAGGACTGAATGGAAAATGGCAGCAGCACTTATTTGAAATATTTGGGTTATCCTGAAAAATGAATGTGCTCTCACCTCTCCATGAACCACAGCAATCAATCGCAGCGCTGCAGCAGGCTGGCTTCTGCCTTGCTTATGTGGAGTAGTAGAGCCCTCCAGTCCTCCATCTGGTGTGCCACCACCTAAGGGCTACCGAGGCCACTGTTGCCTTCCTTCCTTCTGACTCCCCCTCCCACAGTCCCTCACACCTCATGGATGGGAGAGGATGAGTGTGGAGATACAGAGGAGATTTTTAGCGACAGTTAGGACAGGAAAAGAGCTCTTGAAGAGCTCTGGGACACAGAGTTAGAAACAGCCCAAGACAAACCTGGGTTCTCACCCCTGTAAGAAGGACCTGTGGATGGTGAACCTGGAGGACAGCTGAGGTGGCAGTGAACCTGGATCTGCTCAGGGCAGGGAGGAAATGCAATGGAGACATGGGAACTGACAGTGCAAATGGGAGTGGGAGATGAAATTTCACAGGGGCCAGATCTGGGAGAAGAAACTAAGGGGAATGCTGGGCACTTTTCATTTGACAGCAGAGCTGTGACCACAAATCATCTCAGTTTAGAGGAAGAATAGAAGGTTCAATAAAAGCACATAGGTTTTCCATCGATTTCTTGTTTCTTTACTGCATTTGCAGAAAATGGAAAGTGGGTTAGGTGAGGAAAGCTGGACACGAAGCATTGTCAGCCTTTAGAAGGACACAATCAGGACAGGCAGCAGCAAATAAGACACAGGAGGTGAGAAGAATCTTAGGTTAAATGAAACAATACTCTGGATTCTGTGAGAGACCAGGGAAGAGCTTTCCACAAGGCTGAAGGACCTCTCAATAAAACGCTGCTCGTGAGGAGGTGGTTGATGTAACTCACATGGCAACGTAGCACAGACCAAGAAGAGGCCAGAGGAGAAGCAGTTTAGGTCAAGCCAGCTGCTCCTAAGGAAGTGTCTCAGAGGATGAGGAGGAGATGGTTAATTTCTGCAGATGAAAACATGCTGGAGAGCTCAGAGGAACCCACGCAACCCCACACCAGTCTTCCTGCATGGGCAAAGCCAGCATAAGAGCCTCTCAACCTGGCCCTGTACCCGCACTCCCACACTGTCTCTGTTCTGCTGTCCTGACACTGCTGGTTGGCACTGAAAATCTGCCAGTTTTTGATAAACCCCAAACCTTTTCACCACCCAGTCAACAAGGACAAGCTCCAGGGTGCACAGGGCAGAGAGCAGCACAGGGGGCTGCTTTCAATGGGGAAGGAGGACAGAAGCAACTGATTAGCAGAAGCAGAAGTTTCCTGAAGCTGGAGTGCTGCTCTGGACTGCTTTCTTCTTGGAAGAGAAGACAGGGGTTTCAGCCCGACCTCAGAATCTGGAAAATACTGAATAAATAGCCTTAACTGTTTGTTGAGCGCATGAAAGAAGATGAGTAGCAGCCAGCCTGGCTTAGAAGAGCATAAATCATGTCAAATAAATTGAATTTACTCCTAAAAGAGAGAAAAACCTTTTGGATTGTGGAAGAGCCGATGTCACGGGAGCCAATGTACTTAAGGGGAAGACATATGACATTTTCATAAGCATGTCAGAGAAATCTAGTCTAGATAAAACTACAAAAGGGTGGGCCATGGAAGGCTGGAAGAATTAATGAAGTCAGGATTCATTAGGAATTGTCCAGAGTCCAGTTTTTCTCAGTCATCCATTAACTATCAGGTTTGGGATAGGAGGTGGGACCGACTGTGTCTCAATAGTGTAAAACAAACCCTCAGGAAAACCAGTCATAGGAAACTGTTTCCCAGGGGTTCTCTGCAATCACCAAAGGCTTTTGAGAGGAGTTTAAAGAATCCCAACAGAAAAACTGTTCACAGAATCACAGAACAGTTGGGATTGGAAGGGACCTTGAAAGATCATCCAGTCCAATCCCCCTGCCACAGCAGCATCACCTAGAACAAGCCACCCAAGAACATATCCAGGCAGGTTTTAAATGTCTCCAGAGAAGGAGACTCCACAAACCCCCTGGGCAACCGGTTCCAGGGCTCCGTCACCCTCACTGTGAAGAAGTTCCTTCTCAGGTTGTTGTGGAACCTTCTATGTTCCAGCTGACACCCATTCCCCTTTGTCCTGTCATTGGATGCCTCTGAGAAGAGCCTGGCTCCATCCTCCTGACACCCACCCTTCTCATATTTATAAACATTAAAGATGTCCCCCCTCAGCCTCCTTTTTTCCAAGCTCAAGAGACCCAGCTCCCTCAGCCTTTCCACATCAGGCAGATGTTCGACTCCTTTCATCATCTTAATGGCTCTGCACTGGACTCTCTCCAGCAGTTCTGTGTCCTTATTTTAGAACTGAGGGGCCCAGAACTGGACACAATACTCCAGCGTTGGTCTCAGCAGGACAGAGTAGAAGCGGAGGAGAACCTCTCTTGATCTGCTAACCACCCCCATCCTGATCCACCCCAGGAAGCTGTTGGCCTTCTTGGCTGCAAGGGCACATTGCTGGCTCATTCAGAGGTGAGACTGCTGAAATGTCTTAAGACTACAGCAGGTACTGACTACTGCAATGGGAATATAGTGCCCACACAGGTTCCAGTAGCTGTCAGGCTAATGGGAAGACATGGGTTCATATCTGGTGTTTCTACGTGATATAACACTAGAGAAGCTGCTGAAGTTAGATCTTAACCAAGCTCTGTGGTTTATGTAACAAGGGAGGGAGAGTCTTCCTGCACATCAGGGTAGGGACCTCAATATGAAGAGGAACTGTGTGTGGAGGTGCAGCCTCCCTGGGCAGGGACTGATGGAATTAACTGCTGATGAGAGCTACCAAAATGGCAGTTTAGCAGGCAATACACCAGCTTCTCCACCACACACCACTTCCACTGTCTCCAGCCACCCGATCGTATATCCTGCACTAAATGGAAATTAAACTGCTCTGTGTCAGAAGTTCAGATTCCAACACATTCTGTATAAATCACCTTCCTTATTCTACCTGCTTAGATGTAATTCTTGCTGGGTATCGTGTCCTAACGAATCCAAAAGGATTGTTATGGTCTTCTTGTGGTCCGTAATGGAATAAAAGTCTCTTCCCCACGCTCCTGCTACACAGGAAAACCTGCAGCAGAATGAGACTGCCACAAGATGCAGCTTGCAGACACCAGTGAAATCTTTCTAGCCTAAGTCTAGTTAAGTGGAGCACGGACGTGGATCACTAGATGAATTTTCTCATCATTAAAATGGCAAAATGGTTTTGCCCTTAATGCATTTCTGCAGAGACCGGCCTCTGGCTCCCGGGTCAGTGCAGTGCAGGCTGTGGGGAGCTGTAAGCACACGTTGCTCTCTCTGCTGGTGACTCCTTTTGTTACTCCTTCCCAGCTCTTTCTGAAAGAGCCATTCAGGCTAAGAGGCCCTATTGTTTGTATAGTGGAGCAATTATGCTAATGATAATGTAGAGTTGTGCTTTTACTTTAATATTAATTTTAGAGACTTGGATACGACAGCAGTTTGAATGTTTGAGTGACTGCAAGAGGAAAATGTTTATAGAAGCACATAAAACGAGCGTTGTGCACTCCATTTTACAAGTTGCTTGAAATGGGCTTTTAATAAAATGATGTGTTCATGTCTGTGTAAAATGTCAGGTCTTAGAAGCGATTTTAAATAGCTCTTGTAATTAACTATTTATTTATTATTATTAAATTATTTACAATGGCATATTATTGGAAGCATTGAATGCTTGTGCATGGGAGAGCCCACCCACCGTTCCTGAGCTTGGTTATCCTTTACTGCCTGCTGTGGCTCTGCTAAAGCTGTTAGAGTAGGTCAGTGCATTCTCTGTGCTGGCAGCTCATAGTCTCCCTTAGCATCTGTGGCCTCATTTAGGGTGAAATCTGCTGACTGCAGTCCCAGATCCATGCCTGGCCATGCTGCTGTCTGTCAGGAAGCCCTGAAGTCATTGAGTGCTCTTATCCCAGTTAGACCTGAAAGCGATGACATCTTGCATCTGATTCTTTCCTTGACAGGTCAAAGCAGGTTTAGCCCTGCAATGGACTAAATTCAGGCAGTGGTTGTTACAGTGTTGATACAGTGGTTACAGTGTTGTTACAGTGTTGTTACAGTGTTGTTACAATGTTGCCACAGTGGTTGTTACAGTGTTGATACAGTGGTTACAGTGTTGTTACAGTGTGGTTACAGTGTTGTTACAATTTTGTTACAGTTTTGTTACAATGGTTGTTACAGTTCATTTAAGTCTTGAAAGCAGATAGGCCCGCAAGAGGTGTCTGGAGGTCATTAAGCTAATCTTTCGTGCTCCAAATTCGCATTATCTCTGCCCAAAGCATGTCTGTACTGTTAAACTCCAGCAGTAGGGATTCCACAGCCCCTCCGAGCAGTGTCTGCTGCTGCTGTCCTGTCCTTGCCATTGCATCAAGAGCTTGAGCCAGTGGTGAAGCTAAACCTCCTCTTCCTCATGCCAGACCTTGGTCAGACTTTGAGGACTCTTGGGAAGGCAGCACCAGAGGTGCTGTGAAAAACTTTTGAAAGCTGTGCTCTTGTCACATCGAGGTTGAGGAATTCAAGTCCTATTAGTAGCAGGCACAAGTATAGGGTTTGGTGCTCACCAGGAGGGGCTGAGCAGCTGCGAGTCACAACCCTTTAGCACCTGTTCTCCTGCTGTGGGGTGGGTAAAGGTGGAAGGTAAGTGCGTACATCTTCCATGAAAAGATTTAGAGCAACAAGGAAGAGAATTAATTGATATTCAGTCATTTAAACGATCTTAAGACCGAAACTCAGTGGTCGTCTGCATGGTCAGGCAGCTGGCAGTAGTACCAGTTCCCTGAGGCCATGCTGTGAACACATCCCCCAGGGAATGCAAACCACGAACTGGAGTAGGGGTTTGACTTTGCAGCTCTGTTTCTGCTGGGAAGGAAAATGAATTTGTTTCATTTCCATCTCTTTGTGTGTTGTAGTTAGAAAATAAGCAGAGTAAACACAAGAGAGGTCCCAGAGCTGGGGCTTTAGAACTGCACTGAGGAGGATGAAAAGCTTCTTGGATGGGTAATTTTGGCTTCTCACAAGGCTCCCATTCTCATGTCTCTTTGCAATGCTCAGAGTGTGCATGGGCCTCAGTGGGTTTCATTTATTTACTTATTATTTGTTTAAGAATTCCTGCTGGTGTGACATGAGCTCCTGATGCACAACATCTTAATGCAGTCAACCAACGGACAAACTGACCCATCTACTATGTCATGAGAGGTGGGTTGTCCCTTGTGTTGTTGCTGTGGCCTCTTCACAGATCCTACCTGGCTGCAAAGAAACCTTTCTAATGCTGCTAATCAGTGCTGCTTCTCCAGAGGCTTCCTAACTAAACTGCACCATCTAGGGTTAGCCAGAGGACTGCAAACTCCCACTGCTGATTTGGAGAGATAAAAGCAGGTGCAGGAAACCTGCCTGGGAAAAAATTGAAGCTGGGAAGTAAAAGAGATGAAGGTGCTCACCTGCATCTGGAGGTTCAAGTACAAGTAGCTACAACCACTGGGGAAAACTGGGAAGCAGTGTTTAACTGGTTGCAGGGCTGTGCCTGATCTCTGCAACAACTAAATTCAGTACAGTTAGGCATTCATGTGCAATGTTCCTTGCCTCTTCAGTTTCCTCAGTGTCCTACAGGCACTGTAATCCACAGCACTCTGAGGCACTCACAGCAGCAAACCCTCTGGTCTCACATCTCTGGTGTCAGCAAAACCCCGTCTCCTGCGAAGCAAAGCCAGGTTTGGCCTCATCTCTAGTGTTTGTGTTACTCCTCCCTCCCTTATTTGCTGCAGCAAGAGGCAGGGAGTTAATCTGCAGGTGCCTGGTGGGAATTCTTCCTGGAGTTTGAATGGGATGTTTTGTTTAATCAGCAGAGTTGCCCATTGGAGCATCTCCTGTCACGCTGGCAGGCTGCTCTGATCTGCAGGCAAGGTTGATGGGAACTGATCTAAGCTGAGATGGCAGACACCAAGATACATCCCATCCTTCTCCATTTTGATCCAGAGGGAATCAGGAGCTAAAGGCGTCTAACTTGGTGAGATCAGCTGTCTATTACCTACTGCTGCTCTTCCAGACAGATGGGGAGGAAGCTGTATTGTCTAACCTGAGGGGAATGAAGAAAGACTTCATGGCCTTAGGACATTTGGTAGAAGAGTCTGGATCACAAATTATACTCTCCTCATTACTTCCATTTTGGGGTGAGGACATGGAGTGGAATAGGAGGACTCAGTCCTTAAATGCCTGGCTACGAGACTGGTGCTACAGGCAGGGCTTTGGGTTCCTTGATAATGGCTGGTTTTATAAGATACCAGATCTGACATGTGCATGTGGGAGAGGTTTATATCAGAAGGAAAAAAGGGTTCTGGGGCACAAATTGGCAGGGCTCATTCAGAGGGCTGCCCACAGGGGTTGTTTAGTCTCCTTCTCTAGAGACATTTAAAACCCACCTGGATATGTTCCTGTGCAACCTGATCTAGATGATCCTGCTGTGGCAGGGGCATTGGAATAGATGATCTTTCAAGGTCCCTTCCAATCCCTGATGTTCTGTGATTCTGTGAAGTGCACTGAGGTCACAGGGTAGAACCCCAGAGGAGGCAGTTCAGACACAACGTAGGACAATTCACTTCAGCCTGTTACTTTTTCATTCTTTTTATTGCCAAGACTTCTGTGTTGCTCCATTAGTAGAAAATAAGAAGCTGCCTCTCCCAGATCCCTGCTGCTGTCTCAGTCAGGGCTGCACCCATCTGTGAAGAAGAGATCCAGTGATGGTTTCTTACAGGTTGACCAGCACCATGCCCTGCCCCGGGTTCAGGTCTACTTGCCCACTAGCACACATAGCTGCCTAAACAGCTTCTCAAGCAAGGATTTCAATCTGCATCTCCTTGTACTGCACACACCAATACATTGGATTTCCAGCTGAGGAAGAAAGTCAGCATCCCTGAAGTGATGGAGAGGAGCTCTCAGTGGGGCTGATTGATCTGGGCTGAGAGGATGCTCTGTGTTCACTGTCCTGGCTCAATTCAGAGAAGTGGTTGAACTACAGAACAAAATGTTTTGTCTGTGGGAGAGGGAAGGGAGTGGTGAAGCCTTTCAGCTTTTTCATGGACAACAGAAAGAAATAAGGACTTTTGTGGCCAGATTTGTGTCTTACCCAAATGTCTGGAATAAGCTCTTGTGTCTGTCTCCCTCCACTGACTGTGAGATTAGACTTCGACTGGCTCTAAGTACTTGCAGTGCTGGTGCCTTTCTTGGATCAAGTCAGATGAGATGAACCCAGTGCATTGTCATCTCACATTCCTATGGCTTGTAACACTTAAATTTAGCAGATAATTCTTAAATCTAGCAATGGAATTGATAGAAAACCAGTTTAGTCAAGAAGGGAACTGAATTGGGTAGATAATTCCTGTAACAACTGCCACGTGAACTTGCAGGCAAAGGTTGCAGAGGGGCAATGGAACAGAAGGACAGTAAAACAGACACCAAAAGCTGTGAAGCAGCTGGGAGAGGGAGACAGCTAACAGGAACATGGCTGTCCTTAGTTCTTCCAGGAGGATCAGTGCTTTGAGTCCACATGAGCTCACTGTGCAGTTCCCTGCCACAATGGCACGGAAAAGCAAACGGTGGCCTGTTTCTTGCAGAGCTCTCCAAGTCATTTTTAAAGCACCCCCTTGTATGTGCTCAGCTTGGAGATAGCCTCAGCTTGGACATGTCCCCAGATTGGGGACTTCTTTTAAGCTGCTCCTGACTCCTTGGGAAGTCTGAGATGAGCAAATGGATGGCTGGAGAAAGGTAGGGGAATGGTAAATACACCTAAGTGCCTTTGCTCTGGTCAGCTGCTGAGCATGCAGGAGCAGTGATGAATTTGAGAACACCAAGCTAGTTCTTTGAAGGAATTGCAAGCAGTCCATGTTTTGATTCTTTCCTTTCAGTCTTGAGTAGATTCTTCACTGTACTGGAAAGAGGGCCCAAGTTAATCAGCTATGATCTAAGAGTTTAATAAACTCCACAGCACACACTGTTCTTTCTCTCCTGCTGTGCAGAGCTGCTGACAACTGGTTAGTGCCTGACAAACAGATGCTGATCACAAGAGGGCTGCAGGGATGGATTGGAGTAGGAGCTGGACCATCAGTGCCTTGGAGATGTCAGGGCATATGTGCAACCACCTCTGGACAGTTCAGCAGTAGGAGGGGCATGTACTGACAGGGCTGCATGTTGAGGATATTTCCCTTTCTTTTTTTCCCCCCCTTTTTACTTCTGCTGCCTCCTCTCTGCCACTTTTGCAGCAAATTAGTCAATTCCAGTTGAATACGACTGCAGAATAGAGACGTCGAGATGACTGTGTTCCTGCAAGCACAGAAATAAGTGTGTGAGCAGGAGGTAGAGACCCTGCACATGCTGTGGGTGTGGGAAGAGCTGCTCTGTGCTTGTTTCCTGTAAAAGAACATGAGAGTCTAACCCTTAGCCAGTACAGCAAACAGAGGAGAGAAGGCATCAATCACAGTGCTCCCCTGTTTGATAGCGAAATCAAAGGATCACACAGCGGTGGAAAGACGGCTGTTGCCACATGACTTTGTTCCAACAAAATCTTCTGCTCTGGAAAGCTGCTTTTTTTTTCAAACAGGAAACACTTTTGTGCTTGTAAACTTGGGATTTTGTGATGGAAAGTGGAAAACAGAACTGTGGGTTTGGAGTTCAAAGTCAGCATCTGCCACAGGAAACAGAAGAAACACAGGGGCTGACCATTGGTGGTTGTCACCTGGAGACAGCAGAGCCCCTTGGTCAAAGGCCATCCCAGTACTGTGTGGTGTGGTGAAAACTCTGCTCTCAGTTCTGGTGCTGAGGAGCCAGGGAAGGCTGCATTCTCTGAGGGCAAAATAAATCCAGAGGCTCCAGAGTCCCAGGTTGCTTCTCCCACTGGAGTTGCAGAGCCCAACAGTCTGTTCTGCACAGAATGACCCATGAGCCCAAACAGGCCAGCACCTGCACAGCCTGGCACTCCCCGCACACTGTTCACTCTTCCAGCAGCCCTTGGGGGTCCAGTAACTCATATGTTTCTGCACAGCAGGTACCTGACCTTTAATACAGAGCAGAAGCAGAAAGAGCTTCGTGGTTCTCCTGGTAGAAATCGGTCTGTGTGGCACAGAGCTCCTTGCCAAGCTGCTGCTGCAGAACATTGTGTCTGGCTGTGGATCCTGTGTGGAGCTAAAATGGTGCCTTTTTGGCCCAGGAAGCTCCATTCCATCTGTGCCTGATCAGCCTCTCAGGTTACTGTGGCCATCGTGCACAGCCTAGAATGGAGATACCATCCTCAGTGGGTTCTAGGCAAAGACCATTCCTTTAGGAGAAGCCCTGCACTGCAGTCTTTCCACTGCTCTGTGATGTGAGATGCTCTGGGCTATAACCCCCTCCCAAGCCTTTCACTAGCAAAACATGAGCCCGACAGCCTCTCATGGACATCCTGTATCTCTGCCATGAAATGAGTGTCACTTGTCTCTGTTTCCTGTTTTGTGATCTTCCATGAGCTTTGCAGGGCTGGTTAAACTTAGGAGAAAGGTGAAGGGGCTCTTTGGTCAGGTGCACAACCTGACTGAGCTGTGGGCAGACACCTGCATTCAGAGCAGACTGAGACTTGCAGGGTGCAGGTCAGAGCATGATGTCCCCTCTTGTCTGCTTCTCTAGAAGCCTTCTACCCATAACCTCTTTCCTCCCTCTCTGTACAGGCAGGTTTGGATCCAGGTTATTTGCAGCAGGGAAAATGACCTTATTGCTTGATTTGCATGAAAACCTCTGTCCCACAACGTGCTACAAGCACTTAGCCAGATAGGACTGAGAGATGTTAAATGGATTGGAAGTGAGCTTTTTCCTCTCCCCTTCCTTTTCCTTTTGGAGTGAAGAATGGTGATCAGAAGGTTCTGTGAAGACTGTTGCCAAGCAGCTGCCTTAGAGCTGAATTTCAAAGATGCTGCGGGTTTAGAGGCTGCTGGAACCCGTCCATGTGCCAGGGGTCTGCCCAGAGCCTCCGGCCTTCCTGGGGCATCCAGAGCCAGAGGAGGAAATCAGATGAGCTTTTGTGTCCTGTAAAGGAGAGTGAAAGGTGCCAGGAGCACAATTTGCTCTGTCACGAAGAAATTGGGCATGTGGTGGCTGCCTGACTTTCTGCCGGTGAAGTTGTTGCTTTACTCCAGTGTTGATTTAAATTATAGATATAAATTATATAGAAAAGCTACAAATATGTATAATTGTAAAAATATAAATAGTAGATACATGTGAAAGCATCTTCCCAACTGCCCACGCCAGTGCCCTCATCACTCACCCAGTAACCTCATCTCCCCCCGACCTGATGGTACCTACAAAGCACAGCAGCTTCAGTGGAAGTGGTCTAACTGGGGTAGCTGTCAGGTGACTGTTGAATTTAGCTGGGGATGAGTTTACAGTGATCAGCTTCACTTCCTATTTTCCCAAAACAGGCTGTATTTGAAGCAGGGTGGTCACTGCTTCAGGAGGTGGTCTGACCGCTGCTGTTCACAGAAGTCCTGTTTCCAGCTGTTTGCTGGCTTCGTCCCTCATTTGCTCCAATATATGACTGAGGTTTCTGGTTTGATCTTTACGATTTTCTTCCTGGAGTAAGAGCTCAGTTTCCTGCCCAGTTCCACTTTGTGCTTCTTCCTTGCTTAGAAAAGACCCACTACAGTCCCCCAGGCCTCTGGTTTTGATAACCCCATTTGACAGGCAGGAGTGACAGTCCCAGCACTACGGCAGGTGAGGTCTTTGACTCTCCTCTGTTTCCCCATCCTCACCACTGACCAGCAGTTCCTGCCTCCAGCACTGCAAAGTGCCCGAGGTGCTGAATGAGAACTTCCAGGTGCCCAGCTGGCTGATCTGTAAATCTCTGCACCAGGACAGATCGTTGCCTTGCTCTCTTACAGCCTCGCCTCCTCTCACACTGTTTTGCAGCTCTTTTTCATGTCTTCACACCAGAACTCAGAGCGATGTCTAAGGTGCTGAGCAAACCCAGCTGTGAAACAACAGCACCATCCAGGGGCCAGCAGGCTCCTTTCCACTGGTGTCTGCAGCTCCCACCTCAGGGACTTGGTCCTCTGCACCTGAGCTGGCCCCACCACATCTCACCCCGTGTTTTATTGTGTTTGTAGTGGGGAGTTGAGCTGCTCTGCAGCCCCGTTTGCCCTGTTTGTCCCTTAGAAAAGAGGTTCTGGACAGCACCTTCCTCAGTGTTCACCACGATGCAGATCCTGTACTTGGTGCCTTCATTTGCGAGTGGAATGGCCAGAGTCATCACAGAATCATAGAATCATTAGGGGTTGGAAGGGACCTCGAAAGATCATCCAGTCCAATCCCCCTGCCGCAGCAGCATCACCTAGACCAAGTCACACAGGAACACATCCAGGCAGGTCTTGAACATCTCCAGTGAAGGAGACTCCACAACCTCCCTGGGCAGCCTGTTCCAGTGCTCCGTCACCCTCACTGTGAAGAAGTTCCTTCTCAGGTTGGTGTGGAACCTTCTATGTTCCAGCTTACAACCATTGCCCCTCGTCCTATCATTAGCTGACATTGAGAACAGCCCAGCTCCATCCTCCCAACACCCACCCCTCAAATATTTATAGACATTAATGAGGTCACCTCTCAGTCTCCTCTTGTCCAAGGTAAAGAGACCCAGCTCCCTGAGCGTCTCCTCATAAGGGAGGTGCTCCACCTCCTTCATCATCCTCGTTGCCCTAAGCTGGACTCTGTCCAGAAGCTCCACATCCCTCTTGAACTGAGGAGCTCAAAACTGGACACAATACTCCAGATGTGGTCTCACCAGGGCAGAGTAGAAGGGGAGAAGAACCTCTCTTGATCTGCTGACCACCCCTTTTCTGATCCACCCCAGGATGCTGTTGGCCCTCTTGGCCACAAGAGCACATTGCAGGCTCATAGTCATCCTGCTGGCCACCAGGACCCCCAAGTCCCTTTCCCCTACACTGCACTCTAACAGGTCAGTCCCCAGCCTATACTGGTACCAAGCCTATTGATGGGGTCATTCATGACTCTGGTGTCCCTTTTCAAGACTAGAGCTGGGTAAAGACTCTCCCTCCTCAGCTGCTTTTTGACACCAAATGGGGACTTGGGCTGAATTTGTGAGTGGAGTTTGAAAAGTGGGTGTTTTCCCTGTGAACACTGCACACGCTCGGACTATGTGCATCACTTGCTGAGTTTATGTAACCTGCTGTCTGGACAAAACCCCACACGTCTGCCCTGCTGGCTCCTCACCTAGCCCCACTTGCCATCCCACACTGTGACCAGTCACAATACCAGGAACTGCCAAACCTCAACTGGGAAACGGTCTGACCAGCCTGTAACTGATGACTCATTCTATCTCTGCATCCTGCTGTTGAAGAGAAATTCCCTTTGGATCCAAAGAACCTCACTGAAGAGAAGCTTTGGCTTCAAGAAATGGAAATTTTCTGGTGAAGAAATACAAACAAAAATCCCAACAGCAGACCCTCCTGTGCAGCCTGTGGTGAAGGTGCTGGGGCAGACGTGGGTAGCTGAAGCTGACTAATCCACTGCTGTGCTCTCATGAAAGCTCAGCTGTATTTTTAGAGGTACTGAGAGGAAAAGAGATGCTAACTAGACCTTTGAATATGTCACTGAGTCTCCAGTGGGAAGTCTTGACGAGTTCTGTCAGATCCTGGATCAGTGCACAGCAATACGGATGGATCTGAAGGTTCAAGCTCCTGAGCTGCTGCCCAAGTAAGTAGCTAGTTAGGAAATTCAGATGAAATTCAACAAATTAAACCCAAAACGTGGTGGTGCATGTCTGAATGCTGGAAATTCTATTCAGAACTAACTTCTGAAGCACATAAAGGATCCAATAGGAGCAAAGTCACAAAGGAAAACATGTGCTGACCAGAGAGGAGTCTTTAAGATCAGGAGATCAAAAAATTACAGGAGGTTGTGGTGTGTTTTGAAGTGAAGGTTCTCACAGGTTCTCACATCCAGCTCCAACCCCCTGCCATGGGCAGCGACACCTCTTACCAGACCAGAGTGCCCAGAGCCCCATTCAGCCTGTCCTTGGACAGGGGCAGGGATGGAGCAGCCACAACGTCCCCGGGCAATCAGTTTCAGGGCTTTATTCCCCTCCCAGGGAGGGATTTCTGCCTCAGATCTCATCTCAGTCTCCTCTCTTTTAGCTTGAACCCCTCCTCTTTGTCCTGTCACTAGAGTGTCTCATAACAAGGCACTTTCCTGTCACCCTTGCAGTAGAGGTTCCTTGTATTTTTCTGAAGTATCTGGTCCTGGCCATGGCTGGAGATGAATCATAAGGGATTGGAAGGGACCCCAAAAGATCATCTAGTCTAGTCCCCCTGCCAGAGCAGGCTCACCTCACTGGAGAAGCCATGGAATCAGAGTCACTCAGGGTAGGAAGGAACCATCACCCAGTTCCAACCCCCCCAGCACAGGCAGGGACACCCCACCCTAGACCAGGCTGGCCAGAGCCCCATCCAGCCTGGCCTTAAACACCTCCAGATGGTGTTGTGGCATTTGAGGCCAGAGGGATGATCCTTTCTGATGAGGAAGAGACAAGAACTGAAAAAAGGTGAGGAGGGAGAAGTGTGGTTGGCTTGTGCTCTGTCTTCAACACACACGTCTGAGCCCTCACAGCGACTCACTGAGGGATGCTGTGTGTCGTGACTGCGCTCTGTGCTGGGACCCTGCAGTAGAAATGGAGCAGTGGTGGAGACAGCTGTAATTTCTGGCAGACAGCCTGGCTGCATATTTAATCCTCAGTATTTAAGCTGGTTATGAAATTTCTTTCTGCTTCCTGACATTTGGGAAATTGTTTTGTTTACACTTTTTCCAAAACATCTTTGAAAATTACAGCCAGAAATTCCTTCACTTAACAAGTCTTTGTGAAAAGCACTTGGAGTGGTGATTTTCTGACTGGCTTTGTTCTGCAGTGCTGCCTGAGCAAAGAAAACCCTCCTGGTAGCTAACGAAGCTGTGCAAGGTGTTAACAGCCGAGCTGGCTGCTTCACCTCGAGCCTCTCGGTGCCTGTGTGATGTGCTGCCATAGAGCTAGTTATTCCTATGTCCTGCAGACACAGAACAAGCATCTGTTTGTGCAGCAAACTGAGCCCTCCCCAGTGACACCGAGTGCCCCAGAGCCCTGGATTACGAGCTGTGACAGGACTGCACTTACTAAGCTGAAACCACACTTCTCCCCTCTCCTGGCAATGCAAGGGAGCAGCACGCCGATCCGGGAGCTCGGTGCTTGTCATAGAAGAGCTGCCATAGAATCCAGCCCCATGGTTACACTTCTTCAGGCACGGTATAAATCACCTTTATTTCCAGGACACCACACACGAGCACTGGGACATGTTTCAGAGATAGAATCATAGAATCATCACGGCTGGAAAGGACCTCCAGGGTCATCGAGTCCAACCTTTCTCCCAGGGTCTAACCTCTAGACCATGTCCCTAAGCGCCGCATCCACTTGTTCCGTAAACACCTCCAGGGATGGTGACACCACCACCTCCCTGGGCAATCCATTCTAGTATCTAACCACCCTCTCAGTAAAGCATTTCCTTCTAACATCCAATCTAAACCTCCCCTGATGCAACTTGAGGCCATTTCCCCTTGTCCTGTCATCATTAATTGGAGAGAAGAGCCCAACACCAGCCTTGCTACAACCTCCTTTTAGGTAGTTGTAGAGGGCAACAAGGTCCCCTCTCAGTCTTCTCTTCTCCAGACTAAACAACCCCAGCTCCCTCAGCCTCTCCTCATAGGTCATGTCCTCCAGCCCCTTCACCAGCTTGGTTGCCCTTCTCTGGACTCGCTCCAGCACCTCAATGTCCTTCCTATACTGTGGTGACCAAAACTGGACACAGTACTCGAGGTGCAGTCCCACAAGTGCCGAGTATAGGGGCACAATCACCTTCCTGATTCCAGCTACCAAAGCCCTAGGATGCTCCTGAAACTCTGAGGCATCACAGACTCGTCATCACATTTAACTGTGACAGCACTGGGATCCTTTGGGACAGCACATTCCATCTGAGACAGAAGCACAAGCTGGCTGTCCTGAAGAGACACATCTGTCCCACAGTTCACACACCTGTCTGGACCCACCTTCAGCCTTCCCTCTGCACTCTGGAGCCCTCTGCCTGTTCACTGTGCCCTGTTCTCTCTCCTTGCTCATGTCCCAACAGTTCAGCAGGTAACGGCCTCTAAAAGCCTTTAGATGCCCAACTCCCTAAATGCTGCTGAGGGCTGCTGGGGGCCTTGTGCAGGAGCTGCTGCTGCCTCTCTGCAGCCTGGTCACGTCTGGACCCCATTTGAACTCCCTCGTGGGAATGTAGACAAATTGGTCTCTTGCATCTGAAATCACAGCCTGCTGTAGCTGCAGATGTCCCTGCTCACTGGGGGGGTGTGGGACTAGATGAGCTTCAAAGGTCCCTTCCACCCCAAACCATTCTGTGGCTCAGGGGTGGCTTAGATGTGGTGTTGGAGGGTCTGGTTTAGGGGTCAATTTGTAGAGTAGGATTGATGGTTGGACTCGATGACCCCAAGGGTCTTTTCCAGCCTGAATGATTCCATGATCCCGTGGCTTCCCCCGGGCAGTTTCACTCTTGGAGAGGAACTACCGCAACGCAAAACCAGGTTGTGCAGAAGGTGCCTGAGGGGTGACCAGGTTAGTTGCCCATGAGGTGCTGGGCAAACTGGTGTTGAGACACCCGAAAGAAAATGTTTTCATTTGGGGTGATCTGAACTAAATGGATTTATGTGAGTTTCTCAGGGTATAATTTGACATAAAGAGCAAAATCATCTTTGATTCTCCAAAATTACCCTGCCATGGCAACAGAGAGTCAGATTTTGTCTGGAAAATGTCTAGTCCAGAATAGATGTGAAGAAGGGCCCCTGAGAACATTTTAGTGCCGGAATTCAGAAGAATGATGTTTTTTCCTCTAAAGAGAGTTTCTGCTGTTCTCAGCATAGCAAGACCTTGGAGTGATTAAGGTTTGTTAAGAACCTTCCCAAGACCTTGCAAAAAGCTCTTTTATGAAGCTGTGATTTGCTCTTTGTTTTCAATTTGTCTAGAAAAAGGTCAACGACATGCACTTGCTTACCCATTAGTGACTGCGCCATCAGCCAACCTTCCCCACCACCGAAGGAGTGGGGCAGCACATGGCTTCACCCCTCTGAACCCCAAAGCAGCCAACAGAGAGCTCCATGGCTCTGCTTTGCCCCTGGTTTTGTATTTACTGGTGGTTGCCACTGTACTGGGTTAGCATCATAATATCTGATGGGAAAGCTGTCTCAGGACATCATGCCCTGGTGACACAGCTAGAGCAGATCCATGGATAAATGGTGTCAGTTTGGGGCATGCTGGAAGGTTTAGGTAAAATGCACAAGAGTGACTTAGGAGTCTAAGCTGCATGATCAGGGTGACTTGGGCACTTGAGAGTCGCCTTTAATAGCTTCAGGTTTTGCATCACTGGTGCCCTGATGCAGTCAGATGAGGTTTGTATGAGTTTCCTTCTCTCCCACTGTCTGTTCCAACTCTGAGTCAGAAATTACTGTTGTCTCCTCATCCTCGTCACAGAACTGTCAGAAATGACTTTGCTTCAGCTCTATCTGAAATATTTGCCTAAACTCTCTTTCTCCAGCAGCTTAAGCTAACACATTGGGTTGAGAACAGCAAGGCCTGTGGTGCAGAGACATATTCCTTGCTGTCAGCTCTGCTGTGGGGTGGAGGAGACAAGACATAAACAGCCATAGCTAGAGCTGCCAGAGCTCTCCAGCCAGTACATGTCATCACCCAGGTCAGACTCTGACCAGTTCTTCCAGGAACCAAACCCTGCAGTGTGAGGAGTCACATCTGAAGTCATGAGATCAAGAAAGGACCCAGGGGCTTCTTTGCCTGGACTGCCCAGTGGCCTTTTTGTATAGAGGATGGAAGGTGGTTGGGCAACTGATTTTGTCTGAGCATGGGTCCTGGTGTGCAAGTAAGAAATGGGGCCAACAGTTGGTTTCATGAAGTTCTTAGGGACCTAATATAAATAATCATAGAATCATAGAATCATTAGGGAT
>VXBP01002017.1:607496-639650 GCA_013400115.1 Rhinopomastus cyanomelas | reverse complement strand
TCACGGATTAGCAAGTTCTCTTCTGCCTTCTCCCTCAGCAAATTTTCACACAGAATCATTGAGGTTGGAAAAGACCTTGGGATCACTGAGTCCAACCATCAACCCTACAAGTTCCCCCCTAAACCATTTCCCCCAACACTACATCTAAGCATCTTTTAAACACATCCAGGGATGGTGACTTAACCACCTCCCTGGGCAGCCCATTTCAGTGCCTGACCACTCTCTCCATGAAGAGTATTTTCCTGATGTTCAATCTAAAACTTCCAAGTTGAAGCTTGAAGCCCTTCCCTGTGGTTCTGTCACTAATGACCTGTGAAAAGAGACCAGCACCAACATCTCTATAGTGTCTCCTCTCAACCTCCTCTTCCTCAAACTAAACAGCACCAAAAGCCCCAAGGAATGAGGCAGCCCCAAGACCTAGAGGACATTCTTTTTCACCCTCTTGAATTGCCCTTCAGGAATTGACTTGGCCTGCCCTGCCTTGGGCTGGGAGATGCAATAAGATCAGGACCAGCAGTAAATTGGCATCTGCCAAACAAAGACATTTTCAACAGCTCTTCCAAGGATGATGTTAGCAAAACGACTTCGAGCTACAGTGAGAAATCTGTCCTATTCCCATCCAGAGGGAAGGGGTCTTGGTAGGGTTTGGAATGAGCTGTCACACACATTCCAGTTGGTTTTAAAAGGAAGTTAAACAAACTGGAGGATGATGTGATTCTGATTCCTACATCTAGTGGATGAGACACTGCTTTGCAAAGCCCAAATCTTATCTCCACAATTTGCAGAAGGAAAACTCCCTCAACCATCTCACTGCTGCTGCAACTCCTGTGACAGTTTTCCAAAGCGGTAAAAAAATCAAAGATAAAGAGAAGGAAATACAGAGACTGGGGAATTAAAAGTTTCTTTGTGGTAGAGCAGAGAACCTGCAAAAAGAAGGACACAGAGTCCAGCACAGAGCCACAAAGATGATTAAGGGAGTGGAGGAAGAAAGGCTGAGGGAGCTGGGTCTCTTGAGCTTGGAGAAGAGGAGACTGAGGGGTGACCTCATGAATGTTTATAAATATCTAAAGACTGGGTGTCATGAGGATGGAGCCAGGCTCTTCTCAGTGTCATCTAGTGATAGGACAAGGGGCAATGGGTGTGAGCTGGAACATTGGAGGTTCCATACAAATATCAGAAGGAACTTCTTCCCAGTGAGGCTGTGGGAGAGGGATTGGACTAGATGATCTTTCAAGGTCCCTTCCAATCCCTAATGTTCTGTGATTCTGTGAAGTGCTCAGTATCCTCAAAAATGGGGTGCTAAGGGGAGATGGATTCTTTCAAAGTCAAGAATTGGGTGTCCTGTTACTATTTACTCTGCTTTTGCAAAATAAGAATAAAAACATAAATTATCACTGAAAGAACAAACTCAGACCAAAAACACATGAAAGAAACAAAACTGCACGTCCGACCCTACATGAAACTCTTTGTTTAGGTGCCAGTGACAGGTGATGCAGAGATGTAAGTACATGTGATGCCCTGGTACCCTCTTCAAGCAAAATCAACAGAGTGGGGATCAGGGGCAGTTGAGGTCTCCTCATGAATGGCTGAGGTTTAAGAAGCTCAGAGATATAATCTGGACAATTTGTCATTGCTTTCTCCCCCACAGAGAGGATAATTAACAGTGCAAAATGCAGTGGGCTCTGTGTACCCCTTCCTGATGTCAGGGGCCCATTTTAAGGTCAGTGATTGAAACGCTCTGATGGTGTCAGCTGAGCTTTTGCGTCTGTTGCTAGGATTTTACTCACCGAGGACTCTTAAGACAACGTATGTTCATTAGTTTACAAGAAGATGTAATTACCCACCCAAACTGCACCACGTTTCATTTGCCAGTAGCCTCCTGATTCGCCCAGGTAGGTGGCGATGAGTGCATCTCCTAACTGGTGATTACCAAATTAGTTGCACGATGAACCTTTTCCAACACACACCTTTTAGGGGGAACAAGGTAACATGAACAATGAGTTGATCTTTTCTTTCAGTCTACTGTAATTTTTATCAATTTAACTTTAGCCAATTTATTGGGTGGGGTGGGGGGTGTTGGAGGATGAGAAGGAGGGAGCTTGTGTTCCTTTAGGAGGGAGCTTGTGTTCCTCTGATACCACGAAAGGGGCAAACAATGGGAAAACTGGCAAATGCAGTTATATTTTAAAAGCCACGTGAATTATAAATCCACGTATTTAGTGTAAAGGCAGGGGCTGCAGCCTGCTTGGGGGAGGGAATAGGGGGTCATGTATAAATTGTCTCCCAAGGACCCCACAGAAATTTCCATAGCATTCACCATATGACACTGATGTGTGAAAATTGACATGAAGATTTGAAAATTGGGACCGAGGGAGACCAAGCATAAAATAACTTCAATTTTGTGCTCTCTTTGTCTCTCGGAGGAATAGTGCAGTGGACTGGCCAGCACAACACAAACAAGCGAGGGGGAGAGAAAAAAATATTCGAGGAGAAGGATAGGAGTTATTAAAGAGAAAACACACTCCTCACTCACAGAGAGAAAGGATGATCAATGGATTTAGTCACAGAGAAATTCAAGCAGAAAATTGCTGCTGTTTTTTATCTGAGAGGCAGAAACTTTAACCAAACCAGAATTCTCTCAGCTCACTCCAGTGAAGAAAACCACCACGTGCTGAAACAGGGAGAGAATTCAGTCTCTCTCTGTGTGTGTGTATGTTTTGTATGTGATTTTACTATGTTATGCCAAATGAATTGTAAGGCAGAGTCCTTCCCTCTGGAAGACCTCAATATGGAAGCTCTTTCTTTCTGTGGAACCCCAGGCTTTTTATGCCCTCCTCAGGGGAACCACTTACTTTCCAACTATACATCTTCCCATATTCAAATGGCAAACACCCAGAGTGACCACAACTATGAAGAAGCTGTCAGCTTGCCACGTATAATCTGTCACGAGTTTTGGAACTCCATCAAAATTAGAAAGCCAACCTCTTCTGCTGCAAATGGCTCTAGATAGATGGAGCCACTGGTCTCAGCTGTTAAAAGCCCTGTTCCTTCTTCAGAATGAGGAAGAAACCTTAGCATCCTCAAAAATGGATCAGGAAGAGAACAAACCAATCCAAATGAAATGTCTCAGGTCTGTCTCCTGTAACCTAAGTTCTAAGGGGTTAATCATTTTGCTCTGGACAGATTGGTACTACTTTTAAATGCTGTACAAATGTTCTCAGTTCCTGTTCTTTGGGATGATTCTGTAACTCTGAACATGGGTTCTGAGAACTCAGTTTTGGTATTTTGGAAGCTCTTGCTAACACTTGTCTGTATCTGTAAAAGCAGCCCTGCCTTTTCCATAAATAGACCGCTATGCAAAGGCAGGAGGTACCAAAGCATCACTGATCTGTGCAAATGACAGAACGTTCACCTCTTGAAGCAGAACTGCTGTTCAGGAAACAAATACCTGTGATTTTCTGAGCACTGGGTAGGTGTTCTGTAGTTCACAGGTTTGTATTGTTGGTCAAAATGCCTACTGGCTTTAGAAAGTCACTTTAGGCTCTCAGCAGGACCACCCAACCCTACTACGCTCTGATGGAGACAGACAACCCACCTGTAAGGGTGCGAAGGTTTTTCAAACCCCAGATAGGTTATAACCTTAAAATTCCACATATTGTCTACTCTGCTGTGCTTTAGACATTCACAGAATCACAGAACATCAGGGATTGGAAGGAACCTCGAAAGATCACTCAGTCCAATCCCCCTGCCACAGCAGGATCCTCTAGACTAAGTCACACAGGAACACATCCAGGCAGGTTTTAAACGTCTCCAGAGAAGGAGACTCCACAACATCCGTAGTCAGCCCGTTCACTTACCATCGTCACAAGGGTCAAGTGAGAGTCCTGTGGTAGTGCTGCTTTCCCTTTAGGGCCACCAGTTATTTGCTGGTCTCTGCTCTCCCAACCATACCTACAAGACAACAGAAACACAAGCCTATACATTTCTGCTATTTACATATATAGGGGGTGATGAGATACAAATACAGACCTTGACTTTAACTTTAAAACTAAGTGTTTTCTAGTGACTCTAAGCCCTAAAGACATTCCCAGTCTGAGAGGATGTGTGCTACAGTCCTCAACACTCTGCTGCCTCACCAGACTACTTTTCTCAGGCTGACTTACTTTATTTGCTTTAGCTTTGTGGCCCACAAGGTTCCTCGTGCTTGCTGATATGATGATCTACAAGACCAACGTTCACATGCTATGGATCTCATTTATTATGAAGTGAAGTATATAATAATGAAAAATAGCTCCAGCCATTTCTTCTCTCTCCAGGGTATCTCAGCACCCTTACGGATGACCGCACACGTAGTCAGCACCATAGAAACAAATGGAGGGGAAATGGCCGTGCTCTGTTCAAAGCTGGAGGAGTGAGTGCCTTTGGTCTAGAAGCACACTTGATCCATAGCTCCTGGTGAAGGCACATTACAGAGGGTTCTGAAAAGGATATATTCCTATATTTTGAAACAGCATGTCTAGATGTGGAGCAGCTGGGCCTTTTAGGAGCTGAGGAGCAGGCAGAGAGGAGAATTCTCTCTTATAACAGCCCATGAGGAAGCATTTGTCTATAAACACCTGGAGGGTTTTCAATATCATCCAAAGGAAAAAGCCCCACGATTCATAGACTGTTTAACACAAGAGCAGCCATCATTGACTCTTAATGCTCTACTGAGCATGAAAACAACAGCATGGAAACAACAGGAGAAGGCCTTGCAGGTAACTTCACAGGGTAACAAGGAGTGCCAGGCTTACTGTAGTTACTGGCACTGGTGACAACAGAGTTGGTTTAAATTAAAGGCTGGGATCTCTCGTGCAGCTTCTCCGTTTCACACACCAGTTGTACTTTGCAGATGTTGTGCTTTGTTGACCCATCTGATAAAGTTCTACAAAACAGGATGGTTTGAGTTGCTGTCAAAAGATGGGTTCAAAGTTCTTCCTACAAGCAGGAAAACTGGGAAGTTATATTTAAAAGAAAAAAGACATTTGCAATTTTCTCAGTGATCACCTGGTTTCAGCAGCCGAGGCTTGAAGAAGTATCGCAAGAAAACTATGAGAACTCACAATAGTAGAACAATAAAAATGATGATGATGATATTAACAATGATGGTGATGAGATTAAAAGGATCTCATGATTCCATTGCTTTCTTTACCACCCTGTTTCAACACACTGGGCATCAGCATTGCCTTGAAAATTGGATTCTGTAACGTGTGTGTCACAGAAGCTGTCTTTTGCTTAAGCACTTGCATGCACTTGCACTGTGCCTGAAGATGACAAGGCTGATGCCATCTCCCTTTTAATCAACTCACATCATCAAATTACTTCTAATTTTCAAAACCCCAAGATCAGAATTTGGCCCCCAATACTTCCATGAGAACATTTCGATTCCTCAAGAAATCGTTCCAAGAACCAATTCTTTATTCTAATAATAAAACTAATTCTTACAATATGTATGTTTCCTTGTTTATATTTCAAATGCTCTTCAAAGCCCTTGAATTTTTCACCTTTACAACTCCCTTTGGTTTGTGTCTGATCTTTATGGTCTCTTTCCCCTAAAAGGGCCACTCACTCCAATGAAAGGCTGATTGAAAGAAGAATTTCTTCCTTTATTTGTGTCTAATCACAGCACAGATTGCATCAAATGCTTTAGAACATACATATAAAACACTCCTGGCTGGTTTCATGCAGTTGGGAGATAGTCGTCTCCCTGTGAAGTTCGAGATGAAACACTCAAATAATAAGAAAATAAAAAGGATAACACCTACCTGAGAAAGGTCTTCAGAAACCTGCTGGGGAGAGCTTGAGGAGGATAGATGGGAGCGATATAGTGCCGTTGTTGAGGAAGGATAGAAGAATCACCGCGATTACTACCACGGAGAAATGTTTTCAAGGTTACTTTCAACTCCAGAGCAATAGTAGCAAATAGTTTGCGAGCGATCCTGAAGATTTTAACTGGAAAAGTGATATTCACAGAGACGGGAGAGACAGTTATAGGCCATCGGGTGCCGTGTAATTGGCACTCAGCCACACAGCTTGGAACTACATCCCAGCCTTCTCAGAGTTTGACACGGGGCATATATTGAAGTTGGAAGCTCATTTGCTTGGGCTGCGTGGCTCTGTCAAAATGCAAGTGCTTGGCAAACAGCTTCAGAAGATGGAAGAATAAAGTCCCCACAGCTCTGAAATGTTCCCTTTGAACATTTTGGAAATAGAGTGGCTTGATGTTTGTGTGTAGTTGTTCTACATGCACCTTTAAAATATTTTACTTATATATATATATATATACACACACATATATATGAAAATCCATAGTTCAGCTATATAGATATAATTTTATATCTATACATAGGTTTTAATATATCCACATGCATGTGTGCAGAATTTTTCCTCCACTGGAATTTTAGAATTGGAATTTTCCTTTACTGGAATATTCCCTTTACTGTGCAATTATTTTTAAAGCCAAAAAAGCCAAAGAAAATACTGTTTGAAGAACAGATAATCTTAAAAACCTCAGAAGGAAAAGCAGATTAGACTCAAATTATTTACCCAAGTGCCAATCTGCAAGGGATTAATCAGGTTAGTGGAAGCAGAAAGTGAAGGAAGATACTGCCTGATCTTAAGGCAGATGCTATGGTTAGAATCTACAAGGTCCATAGAAGAAACAGCCCCTCTTGCTTTGCAGGCATCACATTTTTCACAGACAGACAAGGCTTCTTAAGGACATTCTTGCTATCTTAATACCTCAATCTTGTTCAGTGTCATTTCTGAATGGGACCATTGTTGAGGTAACAGTGAGTCACACAGCTCCATCAACCTTCTTTAATTTGCTTGGAGATTATGGGAAAACCTCTATAAATCAGTTTTATGACCTCATGAAAAACTTACGGTTGTATGGCATCACTTGCATGAATTATGAGGTAGCCACAGAAAGGACCAAAGATGTCAAGGACACCAAAGAGAAGCTTTATGCACCCTGGGACACAGCATCGCGTTCCTCAACTCTGCGGTTGGTAGAAACACCAAAGGCTGACGCGGAAGCTAAAATTCTCTGTGTCTCCTAAACAGGAGGCAGTGATTTGGAAAGGCTTGGAAGGAATTGTTAAAATAAGCTTGATGAAGGTCATTAGTCTGAAGATGTAGCAATTTAATTCTTCATTAGCATTATAAAAAGAAGCATAACGTGTGCACACACGAACCATAGCTCTAATGAAAAAATGAGTGCGGGTCAAATACTCCTATTTGCCTTCAAACCAACTTTATGGTGGAAGTTTATGGAGTGTATTTTACTAGGAGACTTCACACAGCTACACTTGCAGCCATACATTTGGCATTTGCATACAACAGACCTCCAGCTGCTCTTTCATGGGATTCCTTCCACGTTAACATCACATCTCAATATTTTGCTCATATTTGTCAAAACCTAACCGGAGCATCACTGAACTTTGTGGTGCTTCGTGGGAGTGTCAACCTAAAGCAAAGCCTGATCTTTGCAGACTTAGATTATAGCCTTACTGATGAACCCCTGGAGGTCGGGTTCTTTGATGACTTGGGGGTAGAGCATAGCCACGCACATCCTATAATTTAAGTGGTTCCTTCAATACTTTATAACATCAAGCTGATTTTGACACTACTGCTTTCTGGAGGAAAACTGGAAGAACTGACTGTGCTAAAAAACCTATTCCAATTTTGAGTGGGCTCAAAAATGTTTGGCTTTGCATGTAAATTTTCTGTCCTATGCTGGAGAACTTAATTAAAAAAGTTTAAAAAAAGGATAAAGCAAAATATTCTGGTTTTGTCAAAACATTTTTTTTTTCTTTTATTGACACCAAATGGATCTTTATGATGTTTCCTGGCAGGAGTACTGAATGTTTCCATTGTCACTCCCAAATCTCAACCTCCTTGTGCTGAATAAAATGTTTATCCTCCACCCATGACAGTAATGCTCAGCTTAGGCAGCCTAAACATAACCCTGCTGCAAGTTCCCAGAATAGAGGAGGCAGAAAGTCCCGGGCTCAGCCTGGATGAGCCTGATGTGCTCACACCTCCCCTCTGTCCCTTGTAGTCTAGACTGCAGGGAGGGGGCACAGATGCAGCTCTGTAGCACCTATGGAGGGAGGATACCATTGATGCTCTGTTGAGCTACATCAAAGTGTCCTACAGCTGCTGAAGGTGGGGGCAGATGCTATCTGCTCTCACACTTTGATCTGCTCGATTCCCAGCTCCCCCTGCTTCCTGCCCTCACTGCAGACATCCCTGGAACTGCCCTTACACCTCAAATCTGAGCAGACTTTTAGTCGAGGGGAGAAGGAGCCACTGGATATGAGACATCTGGGTCCAGTGGTGTAATTTAAATGAGCCCATTTTCTATTTTAACAGGTCTCAGAGTCTCTCTTTGGTGCAGAGAGCTGAGACAGATAGATAGACTCTCTGCTTTTTTCCCCCCTCCCAAGCTCTGCTCAGCTTGCTGTTTCCACTAATCCTTTCACTCAGGCTCTGCTGTTTGAGCTGCTGCTTTTTTTTCCCCCTGCCATTATTCCAGGTGGTTACCCATCCCATTTCACTTACCCCAGAGTGTCACCCGGCTGCTGCCAAAAGCTCTTCTGTTTTCTCTCCTGTTGTGTTCACTCTTTCTCTTTTTTAACTTTTAATCTCAGCCCTAGGTGAGGTGTGCTGAGCAGTCATGATGAAGCTTTCAGGATGTTAGAAAGTAAACTGCTGGAAGAGGTCAGCAAGAGCAGAAACCAATAAAGCCCAAGAAGGAAGTTTGATCCGTACGAACAAAGCAATTGGTAATGATGTGAAATAGTTGGGTCAAATGAGGGCTGTGCACAAATGAAAAGATTCACCTCCAAACACCTGCAAAGTTTACCTAACCTGCTTTTTCTTGACAGGAGCTAGTCTGCTGCCATGAACCGCTGCTAACAGCTTTACACCCTGCTTTATTTGCACATCTCCAGGCACACGTCAGCATCTGGCCATCAGCAGCAGGGTGGATTCCCTTTTTAAAAGAAACTCCTTAAATCCTATAAGCCTCCTGCTTCCTTTTCTCTTCCGTTCGTTGCCACTTATTACCGGAAAGCTGTGATTTAAGACTAACTTTCCAATATCCTCTGCAAGCACCAGCAAAGCCACTGAATTCACAGGGATGGCCTCTGATGTATAGGATTGCTCAGTGTAAAGGTGGCCTTGTCGAGCTCCTACCTAGTCAGACAGCAATCAGACACCAAAGCTCCCATTAGGGAGGACAAAATTCCCAATTTGCCAGACCGGAGGAGGTTTGCTTACAAAAGGAGATGCTCTCTTTAGATGGATTTCACAACTGGATCCCCCAAACTTACCCAGGAAAAGGGAAAAAGGGGAAGAAAATGAAAAAAGGTTTGTCAGTTCAGAGTAACCAACTTTCATCCTTAGCAGATATTAAGATGGTGAAAACCAGTAGCGATAGCAGGACGTTTGGGGCAGAGTATTTTAGGGACTGTCTCCTCTCCTTTCCTCCCTTCTAAGATGCTCACGGTGCAAGAGGAGACATGTTTGCCCTCCTTTACCTCTTGAAATTCAAGACCCTCCTTTCCCTGGGAGGGTGGCCAGTCTGCCAGCTGCAGCCCAGGCCACCCCTTGGTGAACCTGGAGGGCACTTTCCTAAACCTCATTGAAGGCAGCCTTTATTAAAAGGAGAATTACAATATTAATAGGAAAATTATCTTTTTACTGATGACAAAGGACTCAATCTCTTCATTCTTGGAAGCAGTCATATACCAAACTATGCCAGTCTCAAAATTATCTCAGATGGGTACTTGTTCCCTGGAGGCACTCAGGGGAATGACCTTATGTCCCTCTACCTTTGACAAAGCACTGTCTGCATGCATATAAATCAATTAACATCATCAGCTTATGCTAATTTTGAATTTAGATGGCATGCTGGAAATAAACAGGGGTGTTTATGCCTGTCTAGGAGAGAAAACACAGTGACAAGCTTCCCTCCTCCCTGCTGTACACACACAAACACACCCACACCCACATGCACCAGGACCTAGCAAGCCCTTGCCCTGCAAGGAGCCTTCAGGTAGCTGCTCTCTGCTTTCTAGGGGGAGTTGAACAAGCAGAGCAGCCCAAATAACACACCAACATTGCTTGCTGGCCATTTGCTCTCTGTTTTGCTACTGTGTCCTTCCCATCCCTGGTTTTGCTGTCCTTCTGGGATTGCTTTCATAGAATCATTAGGGCTTGGAAGGGACCTGAAAGATCATCTAGTCCAATCCCCCTGCCACAACAGGATCACCTAGACCAAGTCATAGAGTCAGTCATTCATTTAGGGTTGCGTTCATCTGAGGGTTTTGGTGTTACCAGACTGACATGGAAAAGGTATTTAGCAGTGGAAAGGATTACTCTGTTCATGAAGACTGCTTCCTTGACCTGGCTATCCACAAGAAACAGCACACCATTCCTCCCCCCACCCCGCTGGAGAGCAGGACTTACTGCTGGTAATGGTCAGGAGCCACACTGAAGTGCTGTGGACACATCCAGGACGGACACCAAACCTCAAGACACTGAGGGAGGGCAAGGGAACCCCAGCAGCCTTTGTGATCAGACCAAGTGAGAATCTCCCTCCTGACCTCTTTCCTGGCAATCAGGTGAATGGTTCACAGGTGGTAGCAAAGGTGTAGCCAGCAGACCCTCAAGGATCTTTAAGCTCCTACAAGCCCATTAGGAGATGTTTCCTTCTTGAGGATTTCCCTTGGCCCAGGCTCTGTCTGTATCTGGATGATGAGTTGAGTATGATGGTCCTGCTGGGAAAAAAACCCACTGCAGTACCTGACATGTTTTAGCATAAGATGTGCAGAGCTGTGCGCCGAGAAGCTGTTCTCCACCACTGACACACCTTCATGGTAAACGTGGTCACGCACCAGGGATAGTCGTTATCTCTGATTAAAGCTGCAAGCAGGCACGACTCTTCCCCAGTCGACAGCTCTGGGCAAGGAATGGCTATGGCAGAATAATCTAAAAAACAAGTCCAGTTAATTTCCTTGGATCCTGCAGTCCTCGTCAACACGGGCATTTTCTGATGATGTGATTTACTTGCCAGCAGTGCCCAGCCTTGTATGCCAAGGCAAAGGAAAACAGAGGACATATGCTGAAAAATTTGTGACATGGTCCCCTAATCAAGTGCTGGCTCCGTCCCGTATCCTGTTATAAATTGGAATCCACGTGGTGTCTACTGCACACATGTCATTATTCTTTCCTCTGGTAGCACAGGCAGCTCTGCCTGATTGCATTTAAATACTCTTTTAAAGTCATTATTGGTTCTCCTCTTATGTAGATGTTGCTTGGCTTGGTGGTTATCTCCTGCTCTTATCAGCAAAGGGGCCCAAGGTTACTTTTATTCTTCATATCCGAGGAGACAATTAACTTCTCACATTCCCCCCAGTGCCATCCCAATAAATAGAGGCTGCTCTAGCCGTGTTTCCTTCCACAGGGAGACCAGGATGTTCAGCCAGTTCTGAATCCAGGCTTAGTGCTACTTCATGGTTGAGATATTCAGAGGATGGTCTCAGCTGAAACGCTGACCACTTGCCTGATTGCTGTGTGTGCTGCTTTTTTCTTTGCTTCTGTGTTGTGCTCAGAGTGTCTGTGCAGCCCTCCCACCCCCAGCCCAAAGAGGCCACGTTTCTGAGCAATATTAGGATGTCGTGTCTGCTCTGGGAGGGGGGAAGCTGAGGGGCAGTTATATTTTGTTTTGGGTGACCTCATTGATGTTTGTAAATATGTGAAGGGTGGGTGTCAGGAGGATGAAGCCAGACTCTGCTCAGTGTCATCTAACGATAGCACAAGGGGAAACGGGTATAAGCTGGAAAATAGGAGGTTCCATATAAATATCAGAAGGACCTTCTTCCCAGTGAAGGTGAGAGAGCACTAGAACAGGCTGCCCAGAGGAGTTGTGGAGTCTCCTTCTCTGGAGGTGTTTAAAACCCACCTGGACATGTTCCTGTGTGACTTGTTCTAGGTGACCTTGCTCTGGTAAGGGGATTGGACTAGATGATCTTTCGAGGTCCCTTCCAATACCTAATGTTCTGTGATTCTGTGACTCTTTTTTATCCCTCGATGTAGCCTTCCGACTTCCTCCTTACAAATGTGCAAAAATGCCCTTAAAATTATTCATCTTCCATTTAAAAGTGCTAGGGGCTAGACAGGCCCCTGTGAGGTCTGGAGCTAGGAATTAAAACACCACAGCAGCTTTCATGGGAACAGCTGTCCTAAAAAGAGAGGGAGCCACGGGAACACCCTGGGCACAGCCCCTCTGCAAATAATGTGGTTGCAGCCCTCTTAAAAATCCTCAGCAAGCCTCACTAGGAGTTATGGGGAGCCATCATATCCATTCAAGACAGTAGAGTCAAGCAGCATAAAGGGTCCTTGCTGCTCAGGGGCAGAGGAGCTGTGCCAGCACCAGGCAGACACAGGCAGGCGGTTGCTTAGGGTGGCAAACTGTCAGAGAAGCAGTATTTATGGTGGTCTCTACCTTCACGCATGGCTGCACCCTGCGCTTTGTCCTGCTTTTGCTAAACCTTCATCCTCCAGCGTGGGGGAAGGAGAGACTGTGCAGGTGGTCGCATTCTCCAGGACAGGGAGAGTTATGTGACTGAAAGTTGGCTGAGCCCTGTCATTGCTTCTCGCCATCCCAGCTGGCAGCACTACATCATCCCCGCGGAGCCGGGCAGGTGCCTGGGTGCTGGCAGAGGGGGAGGGCAGGGATCAAGCGTGAGTCAAGGTCAGGAGCACAGGCAGCAGTGCAAGGGGGGTTGGACTCGATGATCTCTTGGGTCCCTTCCAACCCCTAACATCCTATGAACGTGCATCTCAGGCAGTGGGGAAGCAGCTCTGTGTTAGACTCGTGAGCGGCTCGGAGGGGATGCTGTGAGTGTGGGGCTGCCATCATGAAACTGGAATTTCCTCTCTTTGACAAATGGGAAGAAGATGATCCACCCTTCAGACAGCAGAGTACTACTCTGGTTAAGCTGCTAAACAGGAGAATTGCCTTCCAGGCAAAAAAGGTTCAAGATGGGTGGCTGCGACAAACACATAATGAAGGATAGAGTGTGAAATCTTGCTGGCCAATGACAAGAAAACCCTCCATTTGTGAATCTAATAGGCGTGTGACACACACGTGGTGATGGTAGTTGAGCCTTCCCATCTGTCCCTTCTGATTAATCAGGAGCCTCTAAACCAAGGAAAAACAACCTCCAAAAATATCCATTGACAAGAGCTGAGAGTGTTGAGAGAAAGTAAGACAACTCCAACTGTGTCTGCAGAGGCTGTGCTTGATGCTAACAGGTGGTGACGAACATCGCGTGATTTAGAGCTCAGAGGGGAATAGGAATCTGAAAGATCAAGTGTCATTCCAAAACACAGACAGACTTTGGGACCTGAATATTCAGGCTTGAAGTCTTCCACGAAGTAGCTGAATGTGAAAATGGTGAGAGGCAATGGAGACATTGGCTCCAGCTCAGTATTTCTTGCCTTCCAGTCCTATTCATTATAAATAGTTAAGAAAGAAATTATTATCTCACCTGTGACGCCAGCCTTCTTTAGACAGCAGAAAAACACCCAGTAAAGGCTTTTGTCCTTAGAGCAGTACTCAGACCCCATTTCTTTCTATCAATAGTACCTTGCATCCTTTACACGTTAAGCTGCAGTGACACCCGCACCCACACCCTCTACAAACGTTGATTGGCAGGATGAAGACTGGCAGAAGGAAGATCCACAAGTGATTTATGAATGCAGTCCAGGGGCTCTTGTCAATGTGCTCTATAACCAGCCCGGGTTGTTGAATCGCTGGGTGCATCACTGCTGCAAAGACACAAGCAGGTGCTCTGCACTCTTAGAGCTCCACAAGGCACCAAGGAAGTGAAGGGGAAGGACTGGAGTAAATGAAGCGGAAGCTCTGGAAAAGAGAGAATTCATTTCCCCAAGGTTGCAACGCTGAAGTTCAGCAAAGGAAGAAGCTCACTGGCTTGGCAAGCCTGGAATTTGCTTCAGTGAAAGCATTGTGGGACTCCCTTCGCACTCTCCCCTATATCCTGAGCAGTTAACACACCCTGTCCTCCTGCTGAAGAGAACTACCTTGAAAACAGTTTATCCATCTCGCAGTCAATATTAAGCAGTAATATTAACCAGCCCAGGCTCTGCCATCACACCCACCCCAGGTAAACGTGATCCGAATGGGTGCTGGTGAGCATCGGGTGGGGGCACCACGCCGGGCGAAGAAGAATCCGTTTGCTTTTCCCGATTGTGTCAGAATGAGCCCTATGAAAAAAGGACGGTGCAGCTTTAATAATAAAAAAAAATAAATGAAAGAAGAAGGAAAAAAAGAGAAAAAAAAAAGGAAGAAAGAAAGGTGCCTCAGTTGTCTCGGCAGCTGATCAACAAAGGAGCAGTCGTGAGCTGTAACCTCTTGGAGCTGCAGTCTGGAACATGACACATGTCAGGCTATGATAAATGGTGCGGAGTGTGTGCAATTTCAAGCGCAATGCCCTTGAGATGCTCAGGACCCCGATCGCAAATGTTATTGTTAAATTAAACCTTAAAGGAAGGATTGGAAAGGGGAGGGGTGGGTTGGTGCGCGTGTGTTGTGAGTGCGCGTGCGTGCGTGCGCGTGTGCACCTATTTATATATAAATATATGTGGATACATGAAATAGATGGAAGAAAAGGGGGGGGGAGGGGGAAGCCAAGGTGAAGAGAGGAAAACTTTGTATTTCTTTTAATTGAATTGTGCATCTTCCAGGTCTGGCTGAGCTATGGGAGAACTTTCAGGCAGGATTTTCTATCCTACGGGCATTTTATTACTTCTGCTCCATCACAATTTGATAGCTAGAGATCAGCTAAAGTAGGCAGGTGCAAGATTGAAAAATAAATAAAGAAATAAATAAGTCCGCGGCACAGATGTGCAGCTTCTCTAGCTGCTCAAGTGTTCTGCACCCGGGTCCCTGTAAGTCCCAATGAGTGAAGTCTGGGAGAGGACCAAGTGCTGATTTTGGGGGGCTGCCTGTCTCCGAGGGTTTGTGTGTTTGTTAGGCCAGTTGCTGGTGTGTTTGTCCTTTCTGAGGCAAATACTAACACTTAACAGCCGCTCTGAGAAAGAGGTGGCGTTCACGGCCATAACACGCTGTAGGGAGTGCAGGGAGTGAACTTTGCAAGTCCTCCAGGCAGATTTCGTCCCCAGCCGGCAAGAATGGCCCCAGTGTTGCCACACGCCTTTTCTTGGTGTCAATGTCCTACTTTTTCCTGTGGTTTTAGAATTGGAGGGGAGAAAGAGGCAGTGAAGACATATTTTAGACCAGCAATTGCAACAGTACGAGTGGTCAAGGGGTGCAAGGAGTCAGAGTGAATGGGAAAAAGTATAACTAGTCCATATGTCGAATGAGCTTTGGTTGGGAGAAGTGGCAAGGAGGGCTCTGTAACCCTTACTCTTTGATTCTTGCATCAGGCACATGGAATGGAGAGCAGGGACTGGGTCTCCTGAGCTCTCATTTCTGCTGCTTCCAGGTTCCTCCTTGCTTCCTCCAAAAAGATAAGAACCAAGATGCCCTCACCCTGAGGCTGTCTCTGACCACACCGGACTTGGACTCGAATCTGTTCCTTTCTCTTCTTCCTTCTGTTACCTGTTTTATACACCTCCCATCTTTCACATGTGCAGAGGAGTCTCCAGTTTTAACTCACCCAGATTCCTCAAAAGTCTTTTCTTTATCTCCTCCCTTTCCATACGCCCTCCTCCATCACATCCATGCGAAGTGCAGTTAGTGTAGGCAGTGCAGGAAACACAGCGGAGAATGGAGCTGTGTAAACGAGGGGGAGGACATGGAGGGAGTGAGGTTTGGGGTGGGGAGAGCTGGAAAGTGTTCAAGGGGAAATGCTTGCATGACTCGCATAATTGAAGGGAAGAAAGAAGCAAATGAGCAGCATAAACCTTCCACTGGAAAAGTAGATGGGAAAAGCCTTTCAATCATAACGAAAAGAAAACTCAAACAAGCAGTAAAAGGTAACAAAGGACTAACAATGACTCATTAAGTCAGGTACATTGTTTGCTGTAATTCTTACCAGATACAAGACAAACCCACTGGTCACGAATGAGCAGCATGAGGAGACCTCCATGACCTATTTGAACCACTTACAATAAGGAGACCAGCAAAGATCTGGCTCCACCAGCAGAGATCTGGCTCCACCAGCAGTAACCCATCTGCACCAACCCATTGCTCCTGGTTGCCTCCACAGTAACTCATTGTCCACTAGACCCTCGAGAGTGACATGATGACATGACAGGATTACAACCGAGGCTGGGATCTGGGAAACAGCACAAATGCATAAAGCACATTAGATACCAATGTACTAAGATTATTATTTTTAGATGGCATCTTACGAACATCCTACAGCTTGTTTTGTACTTTTTGGCTACCGTTGCCTAGCGTCCAGGAAAAGTCAAGTCCTTTTTCAGCTCTTTGGAACATTTTCCCCATGATTCTTGCTATTAAAGAAAATAAACATCAGACAAAAGTGGACTTTATTGTATCTATAAATAATCCAATGCAGATGGATTCGTGGAAAATACCAGCGGGCAGATTTTTAGAGAGAAGGAAAGAGAGGAATGCTCTAAGCTTACACAGAGAGAGAAACAGAAAGGATGTAGTGACAAGAAACAGTGAGATGTGTTGAGAAAAGTAGACCCACACAAGAAGATAACTAATGAGGGGTAACTGAGAATAAAGGTAACTTAGAAAGACAACCCAATCTCTTTGAAAAGTTCATATTCTTTAGTTACAAGCATGGGTGCTTCCTACCCTACCACCAGGGAAAAGGAGGACTGTGCTATGTGTCTTGGGAGGGCACCAGGGAGTTGCATTTACTCAGATCTCATGCTGATGTGCTGCGTCTCCTAACTTGCCCCATATTGGCAGTTGCCAGTAGTGTTAAGATGGCTGTTTAACCATTTATTGCTCCATCTAGTAATTGGTTTATGAGACAACTCGGGCTCAGGTTCACAGCCAGCCTCCTCTTTGGGTGCAGATCCTGCTGCACCTGGGAGTGTTGTCCTCTGCTGTAACTTGGTTCACAGAATCCTGTGGGCTCAGAAGCCCATGAATGATGATGCACTGACAGATGCCTGAAAAATAAGCTATCAGTTGAGAAAACTTGTTGATATTCACTGCTCTGACTCATCCCATGAGAACCCTCTTTGTGTTGTTAATAGTGTGCCCTTTGAGGGGCACGGGACGCTAACTAGCACCTTGTTGGGAGATGCCCATATAACTGTAACTCGTCAGTCTGCATGAATAAAACTTGCAGGCATTTCTGTCCCTGCTGCTCTTAGAGCAAATGACTTTTTCATTATTTGAACCACGGTCTGGTAGCACATCTCCTAGTTGTTAACATTTCAGAGCCCTGGGCATCCTCTCCAACAGCAGAGCTCGTGTACGTGCTGTCAGTTCTGGATCATACACTTATAATCATGAGACATTTCCAAAATGACCCTTCATCTGGAGAAGACACAGCTGGCAGTATTTGTGTGCTGCTATTTTACAGCATTCAGTGTGAATTTGAAGAGAAGTCTCTAACTAAGGTTTGTTGCATTATTATGGGAATGAAGACTAAAGAATTCACCTCCCCCCAATTCTCACCCTCTATTGCTTGTCCCCCAACCTTCAACTCCCACTATTGTTGCCAGAGTTCCATTAGTTTTCTTTGCACTGTTTATCTACCTGAAGCAACATCAATACATGGTCTCTGCATGTTACAAGGAACATAAACACGCTCAGGAACTCTGAGAACATAGAGAAGTAAACTGATGTCAGAGGAAAATGAACGTGGACAGAAGCTTGTCTCATAGTTAGGAGGAGCTGGTGAGGAAATGAGTGGTGGGAAGGAAGAAGGACATTTATAGGAGGAATGCTTTGCTTGACTGCAAACAACGCTTTCAAAGCCACCAGTTCTGCTGATGTGGCACAAAAGAAGTGCAATTCTTCCTTAAGGTACTGCTTCAGCAATAAAAGCCAGTTGGGGACTTAGCTGGACTCACTGAAGCCAGCACAAAGCAAAAACCACGATTGTGGCACCCCCTCCCTGTAGGTGTTCAAGGCCAGGCTGGATCAGGCATTGAGCAACCAAGTCTAGTTCAGACACATTGCTGCCCACGGCAGGGAGGTTTGAGTAGATGATCTCTACGGCCCCTTCTAACCTTAGCCTTACCTCCTTGCCTTCAGGCACCACACATGACACACGAAACCTGTTTGTGCAGCCATTAATTGGAAGGGGCTTATGCATTTGTGGTGTGTTTTGGCTGAGCAGAACAAAAGGCAATGGATGCTGAAGGGGAAGGCAGAAGAGCTGTGAGACAGGTCTGTGAAGAAAGCTGAATCTGCCTCTGCTTCTCAAGAGAGCTTTTGGGAGCAGTGCTGTTGTAGTGATCTACCTTCTGCACACACAAGGCATCAGGAGAGGGAGGCAGGAAGGTGTCCAGGGAAGAGAACCACCTACCTGGAGGTGGGAAGAAAGATTTACCTCAGAGCCATTAAACACGTGAGGAAGAAAAGTAGAAGCAAGGGAAGAAAATACCTTCTTGCCATTCCGCTGCTTTGCTGCACACTGGGGGAACAGCCCATTGTTCTCCAGCTAACAATGCCCCATTCCCACCACGTGCAGCGGGAGAAGAATGAGCTTTACTTCGCTTCATTATCAACTCTGTGCAGTGCTGAGATAACTGCACGGGCTGGTTGGTCCCTGAAAAGCACCAGACAAATTTTGATCAAAATTGGATTACAGGGCGCTTCGTTTCTACTTAAGAAAGGTTCTCAACCAATTTCCCATTTACTCAATGTGCAAGAAATTAACAAAATAAAACCCGTCAAGATGGAATAATGCTGCTGCAAAGGAAAATGAAGCCCCCAAAATTACCAAAACATAACTGGACTGAAGCAGCTCCAGCTCAGATTAGCTTTAAATCTTCTTCAGAACGATGAAGGCTCTTGCGACCAAAGGCAAGTTACTTCATTAGGCTGATTCTGCCCATTTAATTTGCAGTCTGCCAGCCTCACGCAGTGGTTTTTGGTTGTGGGAGGCAGCTCCTTCTTGCTTGTCAACAATGACATTGCATTTGGTTTAGAAGCCCACAATCGAGGCAATCAAAGGCCATTAAGTGCTCAGCAAAGTCCCAATCAAATAGTGTTCAGATGGGTTAAAAGGAGACGCTCGGAGCTGCCAATCCCAAAATACAAGCCAGCCCTTGAGCCCATCCTGTGGCCAAAGCAGTAGTACTCTTCTGACTTCAGCAGACTCTGTGATGGAAAATACTTCTGTCCAAAACAAAATTGGCCTGTAATCTGCTTGAGCTATTCAGAGCAAACAGTGGCAAATTTAGCCTCTTCTGCTGTTTGCAAATCATCGTCCATGTACGGACTTTGGTTTTTTAATGCCTTTGCACGTATGTCTCTGGCAGATACTATATATAGGAATCTTTCAGCGGCCTGGAGACAACAATTATGTCTATATTATCTACGACAGACTGTGGTGTATGGCTGCTACGATGCCATTTAGCTGTGGAGTAAAAATGCTAAAATACCTGTGTAAAAGGGACTAAATCAGATTCTCACAAATTTTAAAGCCTAGAGTCTGAAGTTCATCCTCAACCCATTTACCATACTGATGTGGCTGCTCCCAAAATGAAGTGTGGTACAAGAGGGCCAACAGCATCCTGGGGTGGATCAGAAGGGGGGTGGTTAGCAGATCGAGAGAGGTTCTTCTCCCCATCTGCCTTGGTGAGACCACATCTGGTCCTTGGTGAGACCAGTTCTGGGCCCTTCAGTTCCAGAAGGACATGTAGCTGCTGGAGAGAGTCTAGCACAGAGCCACAAAGATGATGAAGGAAGAGGAATACCTTCCTTATGAGGAAAGGCTGGGTCTCTTGAGCTTGGAGAAGAGGAGACTGAGGGGTGACCTCATTAACGTTTATAGATATGTGAAGGGTGGGTGTCAGGAGGATGGAGCCAGGCTCTTCTCAATGTCGTCCAGTGATAGGACAAGGGGCATCGAGTGTGAGCTGGAACATAGGAGGTTCCATATAAATATCAGAAGGAACTTCTTCCCAGTGAGGGTGACAGAGCACTAGAACGGGCTGCACAGGGGGGTTGTGGAGTCTCCCTGTCTGGAGCCATTTGAAACCCGCCTGGATGTGTTCCTCTGTGATTTGGTGTAGGTGATCCTGCTCTGGCAGGGGGATTGGCCTGGATGAACTTTTGAGGTCCCTTTCAAATCACTAATGTTCTCAGGGACCTCAGTTTTTACCCCTCTGTGGAGGAGGTAATGTACATCTGGCTCATGGATCAGTCAAAAACCTCATCTCCCACTCACTTGAGTGCCTGTCTACACCACCCAAATCACTGCCCACTCTGTAGGGCCAAAAGGGCAGAGCCAGGGCTGTGTGACCTCCCAGGACCAGACCACAGAGGACAGAAGGCTGCCCTGTAACCTATGCAGATAACTGAAGGGTATCCAGATATTCATCACACCCTGTGTGGACATCCAAGCCAAGAGAATAGTTGTTCTATAATTACAAAGAAACAATTTATTACCTGTGAGATATCTGATCCACGAGTATGTGTCAGGGAAAGGGGAGTATCGCTTTGGGTCATGTTGACTCCTCTTGACTCGATGTTTGCTTGTGTTTCTCCCCAGGAAGAAAACTTTTCTTGCTGATGTGCCAGTCTCTTCGAAAAAAAAATTCCCCTTCTGCCGACATTCCCTTCCGAGTCTGGGAACCTCTATTGTCTTTTCTCTGGTAATAAATGATAATAATTAAAGGCAAATACACAATAATTAGTCACACTAGGTTTATCCATCTGGCATACCTGTATCTCATCACTGTGTCTTTGAAACAGATGACAAGCACCATATTGCACAACATCCTGCTAATGGGTCTGAGCAGGGAAAAAGAAGGTAAAAGGGTTACCATAAAAAAACAACAGAACGGGGGGAAAGAGAAAGAAGAAAAACTCAGCAACAGGAATTGACAACATTAGAGAGCAGTAAAAACAATAGCGATGGCTGACTGTCAAGTTGTAAACTACTTACCGGCAGCTGTGCTTTCGAGTGGGGGGCTCAGGAAAACATGGGAGGATGCAGCACTCTGCTTAAACTACCTCTTGCTCAAAATGTCTCTACCTGACGTACCTAGTGTTGGAACAAGGGTTCTTTCCTGGAAGAGTTCAGCTGGGTGTGCAGACGTGTGGTCTAGGTGATCCTGCAGTTACAGGGAGATTGGACTAGATGATCTTTCGAGGTCCCTTCCAATCCCTAATAACTCTATGAAAAGCAGCTATTTTGAGAGCTTTGCCTGGCTACCTGAAAAGTTTGGGGTTTGTTCTGAGAATAAGACATTACAGGACAAGTAATGGGCTATTTTGGTCCCTCTTCCCTCGGTTGATTGATGCACATCAGAAGTCTCTCCATCCCTATCAGGGCTGCTGGAGAGAAGTCAGTGTCAAAGTATTTTTGACAAATATTTACTCCTTTAAAAAACGGTCATACACAGCTGGCATTTGATTTCTGGGAACTTGTGAGAAGCAGAGATTTACTTGTATAAATAACCACAGAGAGCCAATTTCAGCCACATGTATTCAGATTTCGATTAAACCTCCTCCCCAAGTGCTTCAACCCTCTTTCAAACAGGCAGCAGAAATTTGCACTGAGAGGTGATTTTCTGGCTGCAGTGCAGTCATGCCCAAGAAAAGAGCCATGGAGCTGGGCCCAGCTGTGTTACCTGGCTGCAGAAAGACTAAACAAGCCAACAAAAGCAGTACCTGGCCAAAAGCCTCTACAACCTTGATATAAGATGAGCATCAATGAGCATCAAGTGATTCTGTCCTTCTCTAGGTCTAACCCGCCTGAGCCTTGCCCAGCTGAAAATTCCAAAGAGATAAAATGTTTTGAAAACTGGAAATAACCATTTTTAAGAGTCATCTATAGAACATTATGAGGTCAAAGAAAAAAATTAGATCAGTGGTTATTTATGCTCAGATCCAGGCAAGATAGTGCTTCAGATGCATCAGGTTGATCATCAGATGGCTCTGTTACCTTCACTCTGTGCAGATCTGTACGTGGTTAGTTTTAGGTAACATCTCAGTTGCCTTTATGATGCCTTTGCTCTGTCTTTTACAACACTTGACCTGTTTTGTAGGTGTTACTGACCTCAAAGTTGCCAGAAACCATAGAGTGGCTAATGTGACATCTGGTAGCTGAAATAACTTTGCTGGAAATCCTGGTCTCAGAAAGAATCACAGAATCACAGAACTTTAGGGATTGGAAGGGATCTCAAAAGATCATCTAGCCCAACCCCCCTGCCAGAGCAGGACCACCTAGACCAAGTCACGCAGAAGATAATGATGAACTGGGCCAAGCTCACCTGCACTGAGGAAAGACATCCAGGCATTTGTAGAAAGGGTATCAGCACTTTTGTTCACTTCCATGCAGCGCTTCCAGTGCACCGGGAGCTCTGACCACACAGGAAGACAAAGAAAACAATGGGAAATGTATTTTCAGTGAGGGGATGTGTTAGAGCTGAAGCCTTCCATGACGTCTCCTCCTGAGCTCTGTGCCCGACCACGTTAACGTCAGGACTGCACCTGAACGTTGGTGATGGAACAGGTTTTGTTCTTACACACCTGGAGTTTACCTTGGGCGAGAGTTCCCAGCCCAGAGCGGTGGCATTTCAGCCTGGCTAAGCCTGCTGGAGCACATCACACCCGGCACAGCGCGGTGTCCTTGCAATCAGCCTGCAAAGGAATCGTGCCTCCCTCCGTCTGGCCAGCACCACCAGGCTCTGCGAGATGGAGCCTGTACCAAAACAGAGCAAAAGCCTGGAGATGGTTATTAGTTCTCACTAGGTAAATTAACTGGGAGCAGCTTTTCAAAATACTTCCTGTACATATTTTCTACACAAAGAGACCTTCTCTTGTTTGTTTCTCTCTTCCTCTGGACAGTCCCTAGTGATGATTTTCACAGCTCCTGTGGAAGACGCTCATTGTTCTGCAGAGACTTAATTAAAGTGTACTTCCATGTGAAATTAGGCTATTGTATTTATTTAATCTTTATGGTAATTGCTGTACAAGGGCTGTGACTGTCTGCATCCTACTCCACACACCCACCCCACACAGTCACCACTCCCCGAAGGAAATGGCTAGTCATTCTGCCCTGGCTCAACTCATCTACTCAAGTGATGCGTTTGAACTTTAACCTGTGGACAGCAATATTTGCTTGCCATGCCAGGGTCTTTCGTGCAAGGAAGGTCCTCTGGAACAGCTCTGGAGAGAGAGAAACACGCGTTGCTTGGGGTTTTCTCCTCCCAAGCCTTAGGTGGTGGAGTACTACAGCCTTGCAGAGCTCGTTTGGTGCTTCAGACCTTTGGTGTCAGCCCCCAAGTTTTTCCTAGGCTGGTTTTTGTTTCGAGACAGCACTCTGTTGCCATGGAAAAGGTTTCTTCCTTAAAATTAAAAAGTCTCTGAGCTCCAGCCAAATCACCTGCAATGTTAAAGATATAATTTCCATGAAAGCACCACTGTCAAGGCACCATTTATGCCCAAATTTTATCCAAGCAAAGCATAAAATAAAGTTCTGGCACTTGATTGTTGCTGGAGAGGAGGAGGAATGGCTGCAATTTGTTTTCAGAACATTTCCACAGTGAAATGAGTCTGTTTTTCAAAGAGATGTGCACAAATTGAAAACAACATCAGGTTTCATTGACTCCACTGAGCCTGGAAATGGCTGAGTAGAGTTGCAGCGAGGAATAAAATTCAAATAAATGTAATTAAAGCCTCCAAATGCTCTGATGCCAATGTGATTGGCATTTATTTGTTTGTCCTCAAAGAAAGAGCACCCAGAAAGAGCTTGTCCTGGGCTGCACCAGCAGACACTCGATCTGCCCCTCCCTGAGACGGTACCTAAATTTCAAGTGTGACTCAAGAGAGCCCAGTCACACCACAGGAAGAGGAACACTGAGGTTTCTGGCCCATCATTGTAAGGATGGAATTGCAGTTTCTGTCATACTGTAATATCCTGTTCAAATTAATGTTGCTGCAACCCTCTCGCATAGAGAGGTCTCATATTTAACCTAATTTTTCAGATTGGCTGATTACACCGAGAGAGTTCAGCAGTTCATAAATCACTCGTCTGAAGCACAGATTATAATCCAAGGCCTCTCCAGAAATTATTTGGTCTGTTTTCTGCCAGGTCTGTATATTATGCAATTGATAACCTACCCTTTCTTTCCGTATGAAATGATTATTCTCTTTCACACCGTCCCACGGGGCTCAGCGCTGGCCCTCGCACTTGTGAAACTCTGAATTGGCTTCCTCTTGTAGATCAGCATGAGGAGTGAATTATTATTGCACCATCATATCACTATGGCTCAGATTTACTCTGATTTATCTGCAGGCTGATCCCAACAGCCTGGCTCTGCTTTCTCGCTGGGTGGATGTGTCGCTGCAGCTATTGTTTCAGAGCTGGTGGCAGACAGACCATCGCTGTGCTCTTTGCTTTGCAGTTTGCCTTTCCGGGTGATGGGCTGTGTAGCTCCACGCTGACATAAGGGACACATCCACCACTTTGGAGGAAGATGTGAGAAACCCCTCACTAGGCAAAAATGGAATAATTCATCCCCACAGCAAAAGCTTTAACCTAATCCTTTGGGCACAGAGAACAGCTTCAGCACGAGCTTTTAGAGCCATTCAAAACTTTTCTGGTGTTCACTCTGACTATTCCTCTTCTCCACATAACTGTCTGACGGCCGTGCAGACCTCACTGAAGTCTGACTCTGGCAAAATCTTCCCAAAGAATTAACTTTTATGATGCTCTAATGCCTGATATAATAGCTCTTGTTCTTCTTTACCTGTTTTGTTGCAAGGTAAGAAAGGATGCTGTAAAGCTTATGCGTCGCAGAACATCAGGGATTGGAAGGGACCTCAAAAGATCATCCAGTCCAACCCCCCTGCCACAGCAGGATCACCTAGACCAAGTCGCACAGAAACACATTCAGGCAGGTTTTAAACATCTCCAGAGAAGGAGACTCCACAACCCCCCTGGGCAGCCCCTTCCAGTGCTCTGTCACCCTCACTGGGAGGAAGTTCCTTCTCATTTTTATGTGGAGCCTCCAATGTTCCAGCTCACACCTGCTGCCCCTTGTCCTATCACTAGATGACATTGAGAAGATCTTGGCTCCATCCTCCTGACACCCACACTTCACATATGTATGTAATGTACAAAGGAAAACCACTGGAGGTTCTACATGGGGTTTGAGGACAACCTGCCCCAGGAGATATAATTCCAGGCTGAGAGGACTTCCTGTTTTAAGAAAACACCAGGTTTAGTAGCTACCCAAAATAGCCAGAGGTGTTTGAAAAATGAGTACCTGCTCTTTTTTTTGTCTTTCCCTGGACTAGGCTCAGCTTCTAGATAGAAGAGAATTCGGGGGATGATGCTCTTTGTGACTTCAGTTTGACTTGGCTTTGCCCTGTAGCTGTAACCCCAGTTATCTGCACTGTGTTCTTACACAATCCTTCATGGACAGGTCTAGGAAACTAGGGCATGAGCTCAGCATCTCAAATAAGCTTCTGGCTTGACCCACACTCAGGGGGAGTTGCGTGTCCTTCCACCTCCAACCCATTTTGAATTTCTTCATTAGTACAATGCCTCGTCTCCTCGGAGAACGGCTGGTTTGTTGAGCTCATTTTTGAACTCCAAAGGTGCTGTCAGGAAAGGCAGAGATGACAGTTCCCTTTGATGCAAACCTGATAATACGCCCGCAGTTGTTGGCTCGTCGTACCCACAGCAGTGGAGGGAATGCATCTTGAGGGGATTTTTGATCTTCCATGACTGGCACTTGCAATCTGCTTTTTTATGGGGTTTATATCCACTCCACAAGCATCCAGGCAGTGCTACTCCAAAGACCAATCCCAGAGTATGGCAGTGTTTTAAACGGGACAGTGTTATCCTCCAGCCCCTGAGAAATAAATGGGACACACCTTACAGGACCTCAAGAATAAAAACCACGAGGGAAAACAAAACAAGAAAACCCAGTCACTACAGGAACAGGCAGAAACTTCAGCTCCATTATCACTCCCCTTCATCTGCTCAAAAACCCTCACTGCAGGGGTTGTCATGGTGATGCAGGTTTGACCTCTCACTTTTTACTCTTCCAGGAGCTAAAAAGGTAAAAATGAGCCATTCTGTCTCGAATGAAAATCAACCTCCCTCAATCAAAGGACGCCAAATCGCTCCTTCCCTTTGTCGAATGTTTCCATAGGCGGCACAGAAATGAATGTACAACCAGCACCAGGCACTGAGGAGCATCCCTGGGTCCAGCGGGATGCAGCAGCAGCCAGGGCAGATGGGGCTTGGCAGGAGCAGTCCATGGCCAAGTTTCCTAGAAGTCACAAGGCACCGCAACTCGCATTTCCCCTTCCCCGTCTCTGCCTGTCTCTGCAGTGAGCCCTTTGCTCTGCTGGTTTAACGTGGGGTTTGTGTTTGTGGCAGCTCTAGGGCAGAAAAATCAAACTATTGATTGAACCGTGTAGCAGCCTCATAAGGCATTATTAGCAGCCTGCTATAAGCAGGACCAGAAAGGGCAAAATCATTTATTTTTATTAATATTCTTGGGAGTTGGACTTTAGCCTGATGTTTGGCCAGGCTGGAAGCAAAGCAATGGCATCATCTCCTTGTCCCTGGATGAAGCTGCTAACGCACATGGAGGTGCTTGTGTTTGTGTAAGGGGGTGGCCTAATTTGCCAGGATAGAGCCCTTGTCTGGACTGTGAGCTGAAGTAATCTCCTTCTGTCGATTACTTTTGGATCTAAGTCCTCTGCTTTGATAACCAAATCCTTCCCTACTTGCTCGCTCACCCCCTCCAGTCTCTCCTCCCACCACTTTCACGCAATGCCAGGGCAGCTTGACATGTGAAAGCAGCAGGACTTCAAATCAAACATCCTGGCTAACAACTAGCTAGCCCTGAATGGAACATTTGAAGAACCTCTGATGAAAATTCCCTGGTGCTCAGTACTACTCCATCAAACCTCTTCCTGCAAGAGAGTCTCCCTGAGTTCTGGCTAGAGAGAGAGAGAGCTACTAACTTCGGTTGACAGAGCTGAAAAAACCTGAGGCATATGTATAAATATACATACACACAGATATATATATATCTATGTTTTATATGTGTGTGTGTATTTATATATGCCTTAGATATATATAAAGCGCCAGCCTCGAAATCCTACTGAACTGCAGCTGAAGTCTGGAGTCATCCAAAGTTCAAATGTTTCCCATGATTTAGGTACTAAAGTTTGTGGGAACCTGTGTTTCTGGACCTGGGTACTGCTGGAGAAGGTCCTCATGGCACCAGGCAACTGAGCTCTGGACACCGTTGTCCTGAGACTGGGAATGTTCTCTCTGGCGACCTTCCATCTGCACATCCTCACTTCTACTTTTGTCTCTTTACAAATGTGTTTTTACTGAAACAGAGTCAACAGGTAGGACCAGGTAGTCCTTCCCCCCCATCCCAGGCAAACTCTGATGGCTATGCCTTCTCCCTCAAAGGTTTTTTGTGTGAACTCCTGAGCTCTTTCAGCAGAATGAAAACACTGCTGCTCCCATATGATTCAGAAACACAGCTGTGCTGAAGACCAAATTGCTCTGGGCCCCAAGTCCGACCCTCATTCCCACCCATGAGGTCACACTGACCTTGTAGACCACCACTTTTACTCCTTTGCATATCACCAACACTCACTGAGTCACTACATCCCCCGAGTTATCCACCATCTCCATTAACAACTTCCAGTTTTTTGAAAGCTGAAGAGTATGGACAAACCCCTGCCATGACCTACCTTTCTCCTCCACCAGCCTCCTTGGTGCATGTAGACCTTCTTCTCATGATGCAAAGCAGCTGGGCAGCATGAGGTGTCCTTGTCCTAGGTCTCATTTCTGAAAACAGCTGCAGATTTTCCCTTTGAGGCCAAATCTTGCTCCAAGTCCAGCAGTGACCATTACTGCAGGAGTCACCATGACCTCCTAATTCATTCAGGAGAGTCATGCTGCGAAGGGACACGGTAGATTGCTTCTTGATCTCAGCTAGTGGGCCACCGACGCCCTGAGTTATGAAGACAGATGGTATTAGTGCCAATACTTCAGGAGTATCTTGTGGAAGGGCATTCCACAGGTTAATTACACCTGTTAAGCTTTTTTCTCTTACAACTTCAGAGCCCGGTCCGGTTTGCCTCTGTAAAAGATGGTTGTCAGATTCCACGCAGGCCATTTCTCCAGCACAGACAGGCATTTCCTAAGATTAAGCTTTACAGGGGGAAAAAAATTAGCTCAGACATACCCCTTTGTCTTAATTTCAGCCACGTCAGAAGCAAACCTGGCTCTATTTAGACTTACTTTGGGAATCAATCTGGGCTAGGAGGGAATCAAGTATATAGTGCCCTCATCCCGTTGTTTTCATACTGTATTACTCAGGGAAATATTAGGAAGGTGCTAACTTCTGTATATTTATGATGACTAGATTCAGCCCTGAAATGCAAATTAAAAAGAACTTCACCACCACTTTCTTTCTCTCTCTCTCTGTTACCCTGCATTTTTCACAGCCTGGAAGATGTAAGTCATTAGATAAATGACTGCCAGTGGAATGCTAGAGCTCAAATGTAAACTATGAAGAATAAATCCATTAAAACAAAAAAAAAGGAACACATCCCCCAGAGAAAAGTTCTGCTTTTCACATTTAAATGTAGTAGTTATCAGCTATTCCTGTTCCCAGGGTGTTAAAATACACGTTGTTTCTAAGGCCCTGATGGACCTCTAACTGGACTTCAGCTTGGAGCTGAAATACAATGTTCTGTACGAAGTGGTGCAATGTAAAATCCTCATCTATACATCTCTGCTCATTACTCGGTCTCTAGGGCTTTCTCCAGAGAATCCTGCTTCTTCTTTGTAGCGTCATCACTTCTGCTTTTGTTTATTAGTGGAATGAACTTGTCAGTAATTGTCTTCTCACCAGCCAACTCCTGTCCCAGCTTGCTAATGCTCCTCTCTCCAGCCTGGGGTCAGACACAATGGGGAGTGCTCCTGCCAAAGTCATTTCAACATCAGTGGTTCAGCGTGCTGTGGGGCGAGAAGGTCACTCCTAGAGCCTCGCTGGCAGCCTCTTGAGCCCAGAGGTTACTGCTGGGACCAGGGAGGGCTGACCAGGGTTGTGACGTCGTGTCCAGTGGCTCTGCTCTCCAGAAGTGGCATTGCTGAGATGGAAAGAAACTTGGCAAGCAGACTGCTGTGCAGGCAGGGTGCCCTGAACACACATGCATGAACCCAGTCCAGCCGTGGGGCTGGAGGAGGTGAATAATGGCGTTCCCAGGGGAGATGGATGCTGAATGGCTTCGCAGAGTGAACTCCAGCAGGTTTGCTGGGCTGCAAAGGTGCTGCCAAAATGCTGGAAGCAGCATTGATTCTGAAATCTCTGAGACAGGAGGGTGGTTCTCAAATGCAAGGGTTCTCTTTCTGCTTCTACCACTCTAATCCACCAGTTTAACCCACAGTCTGGCTGGACTTGTCCTGCGGGTGTTCTGTCCTTCACAAAGGACAAAGTCGATTTCCTCCTGGTATTTTGTCTTTAACTTACAGACATTTCCTTCTGAGCTTTCTAGGTAAAACACCTAGGATCTGGCCAGTGGGGGAAACTGGTAGCTAACAAACTCCTGTATAAAGTTGGAGTGAATTAACTACTCAGCACAGTGCCCCATGAATCTGCTCCTCTCCTCTAAGGGGGATCCACGGTGCAAACAACTCGCTGCGGGTGAAGAAACTGCTGCATGTCAGCTGGTAACTGTCTGTCCATGGCCAATGTGAGATAATTTAAGGGTGCTTAATCCTTTTTCTTTGCCAGTCCACATGATGAGCTCGTGCAGGGTGGTTAGTACACAGTAAATTCACACCGTAATTTACTGTGTACTAATTTCCCCAAGCTTTTAATTTCACAGTGTCTCAGTTTCCTCATCTGTAAAAGGGAGATAATAAATACTTCCCTTTCTGGCAGGAGTACTCGAGATCCTTCAGCAGCAAACATAAAAGCAACCATCTTAGAACAGGCACTTACAGAAACTCACTTTTCGGCGTGCAAAGTCACTTGTGTCTGACGTTACACCCCAGCAGCACGAGGCCAGCCGTGGAAGCAAGTAGAATCTGAAAAGTAAATAACCCCACCGCCGTGAAAAACGCCGAGGATGCTGACCACAACAGCTCTGTCACGCAACTGCAACGGCAAACGTCTCGGGAGCTCTCTGTTCCAACCCACCTGCGATTCCTCGTAAAGGGAATGAACCTCAAGTGAAGGATTTGCCATAAACGACACCCTTTTCCTTAAACCAGAGAGAGCACGTGCCAGCAAGGCCGAAACCTTGTGTTTCTCGGGAGAGCCTAAACTTTCTTTCTGAGTGAGAGATGCGTGATCAGCCCCAGAAAGCAGTGTGGTTTTTATTTCGGATTTTTCTAGACTGCGATAGCCCGAGGGTATGTGCTATAAAAACTGGAGGAGCTGGAAGGGACCCGTTTTAAAGAGAAACAAGGTTAGGCTTCTGGTTCTGGTTGGAATGTTTGTTTTAAACTTTTCTTTTTAGGGGAACATTTTGAAACCAGTCACAGTTCCAACGAGGGTTCTGCTCAGGCTGCAGTCCCTGAGAACTGCCTGGTTCTGCCTGGTACAGCTGAGACATCAAGAAAGGACAACCTGCCTTTAAAAGTTGTTCTTCACGCTGAAACTGTAGGTGCAGCATTAAAACCCAAAGACTGCTGAGGTCAGGAAGCAAAAGGAAACTCGGGAACTTTTTTCATGAGCATCCATATACTGGAAATTCTGATTAGCATATAAAAAGGCATCACTTGAAACTTGTGTGTATGGATAGCAGTCTCTTTCTTCCCCCCTCGACTGCGGGAGGAAACTTTCAGATCTGCTCCTGCTCCACTAACAAAGCAGTTTGAATTGAAAAGCTTTCCATCTCTCTTCCTTTTTTATTTCTTTTAATTTATTTTTTTTTCTTTTTACTCCTTCAGGTATTTCCGAGCAATACCTCGGCGAGGCGAAGAGCAGCCAATTTCGATCGTCGGTTGCCTCCTTGAGAGTGCCGGACCGCGCTGCAAGCGGGACCGTGTCTGTACCGCGGTACTTAACTGCCCTCCACTGGATTCCAGAGGCAAAGGCAGCCTCTCCTCGCAGCCCGAAAACCCGCCGCAAAAACACAAAGTGTGGACTTGGGGTGTTCTTGGCTTGTTCTTTCTGTTGTCCCGCATCTCCCCAGCAGGGAGCCCCTGGGGCGAACGCGACCGCCACTGATAAGTCCGAGAAAATACAACTGCCGTGAGAGCAGTGGTCGCTCTCTCCTGGCTCATGACTGTGATCGCGGAGTCACAGAACATTAGGGACTAGAAGGGACCTCGAAAGATCATCTAGCCCAATAGCCACAGCCTTTGAATCCAATAATTCCTAATAGCAGTATGAAGAGAATGAGGGAACGGAGAGAAAGCAAACTACGTTTTGGGGACTAATAGTGTGGTTTAATCTAGTTTAGGGCATGTTAGGGTCCTTAGAGCACGGGCTCTTAAGCTAGAGAACATGGGGCTCTGCTTCAATGTGCTTGTGTAAAGGATAATTTCTCAAAAGCTCATTGATTTAAAAAAAAACAAAACATGAAAAGCAAAATGATCTTCAAGCGTTGACTGCAATAGCCCCAGCAGCAGCAGCAGCAGCAGCAAACAGGCTGGCTCCAGCCAAAGATCTTGTCCATCTGCCCGACATTTTGATGCCTCAGCTGACTTGAATTAGGAGAGAATAACTTGGAAGGTTTTTCAGCCCGTCCAGCCCCAAGTTAAGAGAGTCCTCTGAAGCAGTGACTTACATTGCTTAAGCCCATGCAGGGAGCTCCTCCTGGTTCTGCTCTTGATGGCTTTATTAGAAACACAGTGGTGGATCTGTGCGATATAAAAACCACCCGGGGCAGAGCTGCGACACCTGACCTCCTTCTGCAAGGAACAGAAATATTTGGGGGGGGGG
>VXBP01002017.1:405385-604635 GCA_013400115.1 Rhinopomastus cyanomelas | reverse complement strand
CCCCCCCACCCATGTCGTCTTCTCCACATAGTGTTTTCTGCCTTCAGGGTATCTGTTCTGTACTTCAAAAAAATCCATCTGGTTATTTTACTGCAACACACTTACCAGAACTGTAAGATCATAGAAAAACCCCACATTTTAAAAGGACCTGCAAAGGTTTCTAGGCCAACCTCCTGCTCGAATCGTAGAGTGGTTTAGGTTGGAAAGGACCTTAAAGATCATCTAGTTCCAAGCCCCCTGACATGGGCAGGGACACCTCCCACTCCTGAAGTTGCAGTGACATCAGCACCAGATCAGATCGGGGATGGTTTTGTGAGGATGATCCCTGAAAGTCCCCAAGAAGATAAATCCCACCTCTTCTGAATGACATGTCCTGGCACTGTGGGGCACTCCAGGTGAAGAAGTTTAGTTCCAGTTTTGAACCTCAGACACTAAATTAGTCATGAACTGAACAGTCACCCTTAGCAGCTAAACACAGGAAAGCAACAGACTTGGAGGAGCGGTCTGGCAGGTCTTTTATACCTTGATGTGCTCCTATCTAATGGCATGTGTTGGACACTAAGCGAGGACAGACGTTGCTCCACAGGACAGACTTCAACGCATTTTAAGGTACAGACCCTCAAAATCTTCCTCTACAGGCAGGGCTTTGGCAATTGAATTTCTACTTGAAGACATATAAAAATAAACTATCATAATTTGGAAGCCAAAGTTGATTTTGCAGAGCATATATGAAAGAAGTCCACTCCTAACGTGTCTGTTTTGTCAACTAGAGAAGATACTTAAGGTAAAAACAGCCAGGGTAAAACAGGCTAAACCCAGCTCAGAACATATGCGCCCTGAGCAGTGGCTACCAGGGCTTTCTGTCTAGGTAAACAAGTTGATGGGAGAACAGAAATAGGACTAAGCAGCAAAACTTACACTCCAGCTTGTACCTGGCTTTCAAAACTACCTGCTGGGTTACTTCTATTTGAGCTTCAGCTCAAACCATCTTCTCCAGCACTCCTCTACAGAATGGCCACAAGTAGGCTAAATCCAGAGTTCCAGCATGCTTCCACCAAGCAATGAGGGAGTAGAAGATTTGAGAGCATATTACAGCTTGGGCAAGGAGTTTGGAAGCAAAGGAACCGACTGGTGGATGTATTAAGATATAATCCTAAACTTTGATTCATATAAACACCATGGACACATGCTATCTTTACATCCCATTTCAGTGTCATCTACCCCAAACTTACTAACAGAATCACAGAATCACAGAACATGAGAGATTGGAAGGGACCTCAAAAGATCATCTGCTCCAATCCCCTTGCCAGAGCAAGGTCACCTAGAACAAGTCACACAGGAACATATCCAGGAGAGTTTTAAATGTTTCCAGAGAAGGAAACCCCACAACATTCTGGTGGGCAGCTTGTTCCAGTGCTCTGTCATCATTGTGAAGTTCCTTCTCATACTGATATGGAACCTCCTCTGTTCCAGCTCACACCCACTGCCCCTTGTCCTATCATTAGACGACACTGAGCAGACACTGGCTCCATCTTCAGGACACCCACCCTTCACATATTTATCAACATCCATTGCGTTCATNAAGATCATAGAAAAACCCCACATTTTAAAAGGACCTGCAAAGGTTTCTAGGCCAACCTCCTGCTCGAATCGTAGAGTGGTTTAGGTTGGAAAGGACCTTAAAGATCATCTAGTTCCAAGCCCCCTGACATGGGCAGGGACACCTCCCACTCCTGAAGTTGCAGTGACATCAGCACCAGATCAGATCGGGGATGGTTTTGTGAGGATGATCCCTGAAAGTCCCCAAGAAGATAAATCCCACCTCTTCTGAATGACATGTCCTTTACAGCTTGGGCAAGGAGTTTGGAAGCAAAGGAACCGACTGGTGGATGTATTAAGATATAATCCTAAACTTTGATTCATATAAACACCATGGACACATGCTATCTTTACATCCCATTTCAGTGTCATCTACCCCAAACTTACTAACAGAATCACAGAATCACAGAACATGAGAGATTGGAAGGGACCTCAAAAGATCATCTGCTCCAATCCCCTTGCCAGAGCAAGGTCACCTAGAACAAGTCACACAGGAACATATCCAGGAGAGTTTTAAATGTTTCCAGAGAAGGAAACCGCACAACATTCTGGTGGGCAGCTTGTTCCAGTGCTCTGTCATCATTGTGAAGTTCCTTCTCATACTGATGTGGAACCTCCTCTGTTCCAGCTCACACCCACTGCCCCTTGTCCTATCATTAGACGACACTGAGCAGACACTGGCTCCATCTTCAGGACACCCACCCTTCACATATTTATCAACATCCATTGCGTTCATATCCACTCATATCAATGAGGTTTCCCCTCAATCTCCTTTCCTCCAAGCTCAAGAAACCCAGCTCCCTCAGCCTTTCCTCATAAGGGAGATGTTCTGCTCCCTTCATGGTCTTTGCACCGGACTCTCTCCAGCACTTCTGTGTCCTTCTCTGCTATGGGTTATGACAGAAGAACAGAGAGGTTGTCTCTGCACTGGACTCACCTTCCCACTAAGTTTCAGGGGTTTCAGCATTTTTGCAAGCTGTTCCCAAAGGCATCTGCTGAAATCCAGGCAGGTGGTTCTTTAGAAGCAAAGCACCTCCAAAGCCCTTCACTCGGCCGACACCATGGAGATCAGAAAACGATAGGTACGAACCTGTTGCTTACAGGGCCTTCCTCCATTTAAAACTCTTCACCTGCTTTATTATTTTTTTTAATTCTCTTTCTTTTTTTCCCAGTCATTACACATCTGAAAGATAAAAGAGGGAAATCATTTTGTTACTTTAAATACTTATCTCCAGCTCTCATTTTGACTACATCAAATACATGCACTGTGCTAAAAAATGCACAAGGGGAAAAAAAATCCCAAGGATATAGCTAAGAGATTGTGAGAAGAAAAAAAAACCAAGAAACAACAACAGCAGATCATAGGAGAAGAAGTGTCTAAAAAATGAGAAGCAACAACAAGAAAAAGCCACGGAGCTATATAGCACGGTAGAGGAGAAAAATAAATATACCACATAATTTATTGCAGGGAGAGTTCTGAAGAAAATGTCTTGTGAAATAAATATAATGCTCATGAGGACAAGAGATCTCATTCATATCCAATCTGTCTTGTGTAAAGAACTAGGCAATAATGTTCAAGTAAGTGAGTCACGGCAAGATCTCCCAGTTCGGCTGAAGATTGCTCAACAGAAGTAATAACAAGCCACGGGAAAAAGACGGTGCAAGTACAGGTGGGGAAGGGGTGCAGACTCGGAGCGATAAGCACACACAAAACACCGAGATTGCTGCGCGAAGTAAAAGCGTGATGTGTGTCCTCCTCCGTCGTACAGACCTCTTTTCCTTCCGTGTCTCTTTGTGACAGTGAAGATCTGCTGGAGTGCCCAGGCTGACAGCCTCCCCCTGTGCTCGAGACGGCACAGACGTAGACGAGCCGCATAGATCATGACTTATTTGTGGATCCAGAGTCAGGGCTTTCTCAGTGAAGGACTCTTCAACTCCGTAATTCGTTCCTCATAGCGAGTGATGAAGGTCTAAGTCCCAAGGACTCGGGTCCAAGGACTCCCAAGCACTGTCAAGATTCACAGATTCACAGAACATTAGGGATAGGAAGGGACCTCAAAAGATCATCCAGTCCAATCCCCCTGCCACAGCAGAATCTCCTAGACCAAGTCTCACAGGAACACATCCAGGCGGGTTTTAAATGTCTCCAGAGATGGAGACCCCACAACCCTCCTGGGCAGCCTGTTCCAGTGCCCTGTCACCTTCACTGTGAGGAAGTCCTTCTCATATTGATGTGAAACCTCATATATTCCAGCTCACAGCCATTGTCCCTTGTTCTCTGTCAGGTGTTCTTTGGTGCCACCACCAACCTGATAGCACAGGATCTGATGCCAAGCAGGTCGAGGGGGTTGTAGATCAGTACATAGATGCTTAGATAATTGAGCGTGATATGTATTTGCCGTGCAGCAGCTACACCTGCCTCGGGAGACAATCTTTAGTGTGTGTCCACAGGATGAAGGAGTTCAAAGCCATGGCCAAACAAGGCTGGGGCAACTCCTGCAGTGTTATTGGCCACATTAGAAGATGTCTCTCCCTCTGGACCAGCACATCCTTCTCAAAGACCAGCCTGGGCAGTGCAGGAACAGCATCACACAGAACCAAGACTGTCCAAGAGCACTATCCTTGCCCAGGACCTGGGGTTGACCCCCCAAAGATGGTGCAGACTGTCCTTTAGTGAGAAGCGAGGGCACAGAATCACCACCTGCTTGCAGACTGGCCACATTCAGGCTGCCTACACACTGGGGCTCTCGCTGTGCCCACAGAAGGTGTCTGGGCACCTTGTGCAATCACAGGAGAAACGCAGACATCTTCGGCGGGTGACTCATCACACTCTAAATTCTGAGCCTTGTGGGAATGTTCTGAACTACCCGAGTTTGTTTCCTCCCTAAATGCAGCAAAACTTGTGTTTATTTGTTTTCTGTTAACTGCTTCCCTCCTTGCAGGTCCCTCAAAAATCTTTGAAGGGAGAAAAGAAGAAGGAATTCAATATTTTTTGTTCTACACTGCTCTGGCCGTGGGCTTTCAGCTTCGGCAGGTGTGAGATGGGGAAGGAGAAAGGGTCAATGGAATGATAGAAGGATCAGCTGATCTGAGTAGAGCTCTTTCCAGTCCAAGACCACAGGTCTAGAGCAAGGATCTCCTTGTGACTGCTGCTTTTAGCTGCCACAGATGTTTGCACAGCCAGGCTAAAACACTGTAGGAAGAGAGCTTTGTCTGCTCTCGCTTCTTTCCTCAGTAGCTGGACGTGAGGCAGCGAGGAGGCAGCAGCAGAAGTAATGTGAAAACCAGCTGTGGAGAGAGGGCAGGGAGGATGTAGGGGATGGGACAGGATTGAGAGGGAAAGGGCATCAGTCTGTGGCTGACATTTACAGTGAAATCATCCTCATCCTTGGCAAAGCAAAGCTGCTGCTGAAGTGTGTGTCCCAGCTCCGGCTGCTGGGTGGTCCAGCACATCCAGGAGCTCCCGGTAGGAGACCGAGCTGTAAACTGAAAGAGTAAGAATTTCTGATAACCCAAACTGTTTTGAGAGAAGGAAAAAAAGCTACGAACTCACAGTTGGAAAAATGTCCTCTTGTCTGGAGAGCTCTGTGTTTTTGAGTCTAAATTTGGAGCTCTGGCTGCTGCGATTTCGTTCAGGGTATGCGTCGTGGGCGGGTATTTTTGTAGAGGATAATGTATATCTGAAATGATGCAGATTGTTGCTACAGCCAGAGAGATGCTACGTTGTCAGGACTGTGAGGAGAACAAAATATGCATTTGGAAGTCTAAGACACAGGGAACAACACCACCAAGAGGGATCTGACCACAGTTAGAGCATGAGTCAGGCACGGAGGAAGGCAGGGAAGGAACTTGCTTCTGTGCCTTGGATTTCAATAGCTGTGAAAGACAAAAAAGTCACCTAAAAAGATCCTTTGGGGAAAGAAAAGGCAACAGGTGTCCCTTTTCATCAGCAATATTTACTGAAACAGTTCCAACTGCTACCAGGGAAATTTTTACTACGGTCTATAGGTGCAGATGATAGGAAACAGGCAAAGGACGTCTGTAGGTGTGGCTGCGGCTGTCTTACTTGTTGGGATGCTCTTGCGTGGGATTCCATGGCCAGCTGAAGGAGTCTGTCTGAGGCTGTGGTAGTTGCACAGGCTGCTGTGGTCAGGATGAGGATGGCAAGTAAATTTTTCATTTCACAACTCCGCAAGGTCTCCCATCCCATTTTTCTGCCACTACCAAGGTTTCCCTGGCAGGGGATACATTGCTGTGCTCTGTACACAGACTTTGGCCGGTCGTAGTCCTTTAAATTCCAAACAAACCTTGGGCTACTGTATGTTGTAACAGCTCAGCTGAAGTCAATGGAACTACAAAAGCCTACACAATAATTAAGGAATTACCTCAAGGCATTAAATTCATCAGCCTGATTCATGGTATCATGGAATTAACCAAGAGAGAATAAGGATTTCTGAGGTCTTGTTAACAAAAGAGGTGTTTCTGACTTCTACTCGTACCAAAACTCCCACCACCCTATTCAAGTGACATGAACACAGACTGAGGAACCCAAAAAAAAACACATCAGAGAAGGGAAAAAAAAATACTCATTTTTAACATCCTGATTTTTTCAGACCGACTTCACGCTTCTAGAGAGTGCCGCGATGACAATACACACACTAGCTCAATTCTCTGTCGAATTCCACCCACATCAGTGTGTCACACTTGTGCCTGAGGAGCAGGAAAGGGGTGGTGATGGGGTGCTACATGCCCAGGGCATGCAGGCACACAAATCTACAGGTACTGCAAGCCCTTTTCCAAGCTTGCTTGTCTCTGCTCTTGCCCTAGATATAGGGCTGGGCCAGCAGAAAAGCAGGTTGCCAAGCAGTAGCATAATTACTTGTAGCAACACCATCATCTTTGCAAACTTCAGAGGTAAGTGTTTAAATGCTTTACATATTGAATTACACTTTGTGATACATCTCTGAAGTACATCCAGAAGCTGTGATGATTGCTCTCTTGACAGTAGGTGAACTAAGGCTGGCTGACCCGACCTGCCCCCAGCCACCCAGTATGACTGCTGGGATGGAGCTCTGGGTCGCTCTCGTCTTGCACAGCCACTGCACTGGGCATAATTATCTCATCAGTAACGATGAGATGATTTTAGTTGACTGAGCCTGCTCTCAGTGCCCAGCCCGCAGGTTACACCTCACCTGCGGGAGCGCAGGGGCTCTATGGACGTTTGATTTCATGATTCATTTAAAGCGATAGAAAGCGCTGCTTTGAAACCTCCCCGCCACGTCCCCGCTTCACGTCCCATGACTGCACAGCGAGCGGGATTACACTCAGCGTGTCACACTCCAGCGGACAGAGATGGTTTGCAGAAGCTGATAAGCCTTGTTAGGGTTTGCAACTTCGTGCGAGCTTCGGCGAGAACTACCGCGCTCGCGACATGCCAAACAGCGCCAGGGCGCGAGCACGACGGAGGTCACAGCTGACGCGGGAGCGCGCAGGCTCGCTACCGCGCAGCAAACTGCGGTCGTGACACGCGTCCGCTTTCTGTGGAGAACGTTGGGTTCGGCACCAGGGGTACTTCCTACTGCAGAGTACAGGGATCTGACGGAGCTAATGACTTGTATTTAAATTAATGAGGCACGAATGATGCGACGAGGGTCCTGCATGACTGATGAGGGGAGCGAGTGCCAGTGCCTGTCTGTCCCTACTCTGCTTTACCTGCTGCGGTGAGCATGGTGTTCATGGACGCTCATGGCCAACGGCTAACGACTAGAGACTCTTTTTCCCTTGATTTTAACAAAGAGATGCCAACCAGTCACCAGCAAACTTTCAAATTCCCTGCCTTTCTTTTTTTCTAATTGATCAAAAGGAATCTCAGACTGATGTCCTGCGTGCAGATGAAAGCGAAGCTTGATGTTCTGAAGTGCTAAACTTCTCCGCTTTGACCTGCACGATGGAGATGAAGGAGAATTTGGTCTTTAGTAATTAACATGACAAATAACTGTGAATGGGAACGCTCTGTTCTGAATGACAGCGGTGTCTTCTGCTTCGGGGTGAGAAACCTCAGGCCAGGATCCTGGGGATCCATCCCTTGCTTTTAACAGGTTCAAAAATCTCTGTCTCTCACCTGATGGAGACAAGAATGGAGGTTGCTCTCGTGCGAGAGCACAGCACCTTTGAACAGTGCTTGCTACGTCCCATAAGATGCTGTGGAGGTGGGGAGGAAGAGCTGATTGCCCAGAAACAGAATAATCACCGGTGGCCAGATGAAAGGTATTCCACGAGCGCCGCCTTTCATGCTGACAGTTGTGCTATAATCATTCCCAGCATAGCGCTCGGCCTCCGTCGGTACTCATCTGTTGCCAATTGCATCGTAGTCACTTCGTGAGCGTGTCAGTCGGGGACTCTTCTTTTGTTGTTTGTTTTCACAGCCCTCCAACACAAGGGGTCCCGAACGACTGGGGTCCCGAACGCTTTGAGGCCCCTAATAAATAATTGTTAGCATCTGAATGCCCAAACTGTGCTTTGCAGAAGCCTACACAGCAAGAAGATGGCTGATATTAGCTAATTACTATTGAGTGGTTTTCACCAAATGGGGCTTTGTTTTCTTGTGGGGTTTTTTTTGGGGGGAGGGGTCTTTTGGGTTTTGTTTTTTATTTTTAATTACAGAATGGAAATGCACTGCATGTCATCACCAGCTTCATAGTGGATGGCTCCCCAAGAGAGTCCTCAAACTCACCAAGCCGTGGAAATAGACTGACCTGGGTTAAGTTGTGCTCTCAGTGCACAGGGGGACCTGTAAGACTGTCTATGCTGCACCGGTTCTGTGCGAGGCATTTGTATCTTCAGGCTTTGCCCACATCAGTGCTACCTGCAGGAGGTTCTCCACACAAAATGCAGCGATTCCTGCCTCATTCATCTTCCCTTGCTGCTGGCTCATGCCTGGTGGATAGCAAGCAGTCCCTGCAATCCTACCCCATGTTACTGGTAGCAGCAGCATCTGTACAGCTGTGTAGGACAAGATCAGAATCCTCACACTTCCCCGACTAAAACTCCATCACCAGTAACCAAGATAACAATGCAATAGAAAACACCCTGGAAGCTGTTCTCACTGGTAACCGACATGACCTCAGAGCTCAAAGAACCCCGTGCCCCGCTCTTCTCCTGCCATTCCCCTACAGTCTCACCCACGGCGCCCATCAAACAATCAGTCACAAACCCCATCTGTCAACACGGGGTCTGCAGTTCATGGAATCTGCCCGACCGTGGTGTTGTATTACTGAGACTCTCTGTAAACAGAGGTACTTTGAATGACTTGTCGTCTCTTACAAATTGCTCAGGGAGAATGAAGGCTGCGGGACTGAGTGACATAATTGTAAGACAAAAATTACAAAGGGTCTTCTTTCACTTACCCTTGGAGCTTCACTTACTCTTGGAGCTCAGCTCGGCTTTCACACGCAGCACCAGGGCCGATCAGAGCTGCCTTGTAAAGCTGTGTTTTCTTTTCTAGGCATCCTTGACGCTAACACATTTGCTTTGGGGCTGCTTTATGCGTCGCAGTCCTGTGTGCTGTGGTGTCTGAGCATCCCCTTCTCCAGTGGAAGCTATCAGTCCTGAAATTCAGTGTGAAGCCTGGCAAAACACAGCACCCTTACCCTAGATTCTGTCCTTGTTTGTATTTTGTGTTTGCATCTTCCCACTTAAAAATACTCCACCCCTTTATTGTTTTCTTGCTTTAAAGAAAATCCTTGAGGTTCACGTGTCTGAAGATCCTGGGGAAAGTCTCTGCTCTCACTTTCAGTCTAGCCTGTCACATCCTCATCTTGAAGTAGCTCTTCTGTATCTCAGGCCTGTCCCTGGGAAGCAAAGGTCACAGCTAGACTAAGTGTCCAGATGTCAGAACAAAGGCACCACATTTGTTTAATGGAGTATGGAGTCCAGAGAGATATTTGGGAATCTAGTGATACTTCCAGTGGGTCCTACATTCCATGTACTCCTCGTGTTTTCCATCTAAGGAACACAGAGCCTAGCTGGACACCACTGCGACACGTGGCTGATAGCTGTGTGGAACAAATAATAAAAGAAAGTAGAACACAGCAATAATACCAAGACATTATACTGGCTCTGGCAGTGCTTTGTGTAATGCCAGAACAACTTCTTTCACCCACATGAAGAGATGCTGGACTTTCATAAAGAAGTCAGTCCCACCAAGAGCTTCATTACATAATGACACATTCTCGAAGCCCTCACATTAGTTCATTGATGCTTGGTGGGAAAGGCAGTACCTAGCAACAGTCACTAACAAACCACAGGAAAAGTAATAGAGATGATATTCTCCATCACACCGTGGAGTCAGAACCGGTAGCGGAACGTGCTTGCCCTCTCATTTCACGTGGAAAGATCCATTGTTTACACACTGAAGGTGCAGGAGATGCACTTCAGGGGGACATGGGCCCATTGATCCTTCATTAAAAAGTAGTCTTGTAAAGGAGACCAAAGACAGAGTGAGACAGAGACAGCAGACTACAGTGCAGGTGTGAGAAAGATGACCCCTCAGGTTTTTCTTCTCCTCAGAGAAATTGCTCTTTACATGTCACTCGTTCTCAAGAGGTTAGAATCACAGAATGATGGAACATTAGGGATTGGAAGGGACCTCGAAAGATCATCCAGTCCAATCCTCCTGCCACGGCAGGATCACCTAGATCACCTGGGAACACATCCAGGAGAGTTTTCAACATCTCCAAAGAAGGAGTCTTCACAACCCCCCTGGGCAGCCTGTTCCAGTGCTCCATCCTGACCAGGAGCTCTGGCTTGAGTTCCCCAACACCTGCTTGTGACTGGGATAAGCTGAGGTGTTCAGCAGTATCTCCAGCACCAAGCTTTGGTGGATGTTGCCTCTGTATGTTGTTCCCAGCCTAGTCCTGTGCATCACAGCGGTGAAAACTCTTGGAAACTGCAGCAGAACGGGCCGCATCTGAATTTAAGAGACAGAGTTATTAGAACCAGCCTCGTACTGCAAATGCAGCTAGCAAAGAGGGAGCTGGGTTTTATTCCGAATTATGCTTTGTTAACAAGTTGTTAACCAAGTTCTCACTCCAGAATATTTAGAGCCAGCTAAATAATATGTGTCAAATCATTGATCTGACAAGTTTCACAACTTTTTTTTTTCCACTTTAAATTTCAAATATCTATTCAAAAAATAGCATGTTCGGTTTTTTCACTCAGTTTTAATTACTGGCGACAGCAGGGAAGGGAGAAAGAACAAAGCTGAGTGTACGTGTCCCAGAGGGAGTTTGTCATCTCAGACCACTGGGGGAAAAGTGAGGGGAAAAAAAACACCCCAGCATTTTCACTTGGAAACTGAGCCCACACAGCATAGAGGTTCTGGGAAGACTGGGGGTGCGGAGCTTTCCCTCCCAGCAGAGGAATCCTCTCTGCCCTTGCTTTGCTGATTACACCTGTAGCAGGATGCTATGGTCTACAACAGGATTATGAGACTGAGGCACAAGTTCTGCAAGGAAATAAAATGTCTTGGGTTGGGGATGATATGGCTGGTACTGGGGCCAAAGGGAGAATCTGCAGCGCAGAGTCAGGTGGCTTAAATGTACAGGACTGTGGCTTTGAGGGGTAAGACTTTGGCTTTTGCCTCTGTGTACATCTACACGCAGACACACATGCATGAATCTGACAGGAACTGTATAGAGAAGTCATTTAATTACTTTAAGTGTTTCTGGTTTCCCTGAGCCATCCTCAACCAGCTTTAGCTAGGAGCTGACACACATGAAGATACTTCCCCCCTCTCCCCTCCTCTCACTCATCAGCCCCAGACTCCAAGGATGTTACCAAAAGCCACATCCATGTGGCTGCACTTGAGATCACACTTCAGGAGTCCTCCCATAACTCAGAGAGAGTAGCAGAATTATAGGGAAATAACATTATAGGAGTGAAATACCTACACCTAGCTTGCTGAATACAGCTGAAAACCCCAAGGCAAGCACAGATCTTTAGCAGGTCCAGTGACAGGGAAGTCTGGGCAAGGCCATACCTTGCTCTTAGTGAGGACTTGTCCTCTGTTAACAGCCATCTTTCCGCCTTTCAGAGACAGACCGAGCAGGGCTGCTGCGAATATGATTCTGCTCAGTGTGTGTTCAAGTAGCACAACTGGATTCCCAGCAGCTCCCCAGTAATTATCAGGTACACACGAAAGAGCCAATCAAGCACCAAAAGGACAGGCTGCCCTCTGCTCCCCCCGGGTGCAGCTGGCTCCTTATTTCAAGCACAATCTTAAATTACAAGGAGAAAGGATTTGCTGCAGAAGCAATGTTGTTTGGTATCAAAAAAGATTCCTCCTTCCTTCTGCCACCTCCCCCCATCTGCTTTTCATGTTTTATACAAAACTTGCTGCTCTGAACACTCCTGGATTTTCTCCCCTTCTAATAATAAAGAAGTGAATCTGATGTCTCCCACCGATGGCTCCCTAACCTTCCAAAGCATGTGTTTATCATGAGTTTCAGCTATCCAAAATAGTTTTGACCCGAGGTTACCGTGCAGGCTCGAAGCGGGTTAAATGGATGATAAGCAAACATTTCATTACAGACCCTCAGCTGTTGTAAGGATGTGCAAATCCCTGAGAAAGATTTTCAGCACATCCTCCAGAGCAGCATGGTGCTTTGGACCTGGCGGGTCCACTCAATCAGAGCCCCGCTGGCACTTTGCAAATATCTCCGCTGACTGCGCCCTGCATCATCACTTTGTGAGGCCCTGGGTGAGCTGCTGGACTGGGGACTGATTCCTCGCACCTGATGCACCATGAGGGCTGAGATTTTTTAAGTCTTAATTGAAAGCGCTCACCTTTTCGCTGCTCTGCCTCTTCTCCAGTTTCTGCCTGAGCGGAGGACTGGGAAGAGGTGCTGCTGAGGGGGAGTTGGCTGACCTCGACGGAGATCAGACCTGGAGCTCTTGCTACATCACGAGTGGCTCAGAAACACATGAATCCAGCACTCAGCAGTTTCAAACCTCCTGCCAGCTACACCCCGAACTTAGTTCAAGCAGCACCGTACCAACCCCTCTGAAAGAACTTGGGTTGCTCAGCCTGGAGAAGAGAAGGCTCAGGGGAGACCTTATAGCAGCCATCTAGTACCTGAAAGGTACAGGAGAGCTGGTGAGGAACTGCTCACAAGGCTGTGGAGTGACAGGAGATGGGGCAATGGTTTCAAATTAGAGCAAGGTAGATTTAGATCAGGTGTTAGAAAAGTGTTCTATACAGAGAGGGTGGTGAAACATTGGAACAGGTTGCCCAGAGAGGTGGTATAAGCTCCGTTTCTGGAAGTATTCAGGGTCAGGTTTGACCAGCCTCTGAGTAACCTAGCTGAATATGTCCATGCTCGCTGCAGAAGGGGTTGGACTAGGTGACCTTTAAGGGTCTCTTCCAGCCCAACATGTTCTGTGATTCTATGATTTATTGCTGGGCTCCCTGTGTCTCAAGAGAGCATGGTCCAGCGTGGGCTACTGTACAACCTTGCCCCCACCAAAGTGTGAGGCAGATGGGCACTGCTGTGACAGCAAAGTCGATTTTGTATCTTGCTTACAATAAAAAGACACTGGTGGTGACTAAAAGCAGTCTCATGCCCGAAAGGGACATATACAAGGCACCAGGAACCATGTCTCTCTCAGCTCAGTGTCTCCTCCTTAATTTAATCCAAACATCAGGGGCACTTCATGGATGACCCCTGGCATTAATCATGAGCAGGATGGCCAAACTTAGCTGTCCAGCCAAGAACCAGGTAACACGTTCTTCAGTTCTTCTTTTCTTTTGATTCCACATAGCAGAAGTGATGCTTTCCAGTTCAAATTGGAAATGGGTGCCTCCCATGACTTTTGGTTCCAGCAGCACAAGGGATGGATGAGCACAAACACTATCCATGTGCTCACTGAGATACCTGCCAGTTGCATCCTGTCTCCAGTCCAGTCAGGAGATAATTGCTGGCCCCATCAAGGCAGTTGTTTGGCTAGCTTGGTGTCCAGGTAGACACATAGATTGGGTCTTTCCTTCTCTTGGTGATGCCTGAAAATGTTGACATCCCCCACCTCTGGAACAGAAACAACAGCACAAAGATTTTCTTTCTCCAAGTCAGCTGGGAACTCGCTTCCAGGCTCATTATGCAGCCTGTGGACAGTTGTCCTAAGGCAAGTCCCAAATACACGCACGACGAATATTGCACTGCTGTCAGTAAAGTTTCCCAAGTCCCTAAGTCCAGCCTAACTGCACCAAGGCAATTAGTACCTCTGCTCTGCAACTGCCTGCTGATACAGCTGTGTCATCCTCCTTAGTTTCGTCCATCCTCAACAATTACTGGCCTCCACAACCATTCTTCTTCAACCCAAATCATTCCTGGCATAGGGCTACACACAGCAGCCTTGAGTACAGACCTTCACTTCTATGGTATCACTGAGACTAGCAAGGATTTACCTATTTTTTAAAAGAAAAGTGGGCAGGAATAAGTCTAATTATGCTTTGCTAAGTATGAGATGTCCTTCTATTTAGCAGTTGCTTGGGCCCTACTTTGACCTAACACTGAGTGTTTCAAGTAAACTGCCAGCAGCCCCGTCAAACTGTTGTGGGTAATTTGGAGTATGAAATGTGTTAAATTATTCAAAGAGCTGAATAAGCATAAACAGGCAGTACAACAGGAGAGATATGCATACCCAGCGACGCTGGTGTGACATTTAATACATCATATTAGCACTCCTGTTAGTACAAAGAGCTGGATGCCCAGCACAGCAGCCCGAAAATTCGCAGGCAGAACGCAGACTAACCGCGTCCTGCCCCCCACGTAGCCTTCCCCTAACCACTTCCCTTTGCAAAGCTAGATACGGCGCTCCCGTAACCAGAGGTGAAAGTTGGGAAGCAAAATTTGATTCCTCTCTGAAATGCAAAGTGCATGAGGTCAGTCTCACCCACCTTTGCTTCACGCTGGCATCAATCATCCTGCTGATAGCAGCTGTCCGATTGAGAGTGGTGGTGCAAAGCAAATCAGAATCTGGCTCGGAGCTGTCTGATGCTGGAAGGAGGACCCCTAGACAGCAGACACTGCTTAGTAATAGAGCCTACACAGTGGAGAACACACACACAGGAGATCACAACACGTGTCTAGTTCAGATATACATAGAAGCCCCCATGTCCCAGTAAAAGCTGACACTAATTCAAGACAAACCCCTGCATTTTACCTACCGTGGAAACAGTCCATTATTCCTCAGCCTTCAAAACAAAGAGGGTTTTCAGGTTATGGAGTATTTCTGAGTTCTCAGGGGATTACACTTCAGGGAATGAATGAGATGCTTCTGTAGTCAGGGTTTCGTGATGGTGAGCAGCAAGGGGGAGGTGATACTCTTCACTTTGAAAGCTTTTACTCACTCTCAGAGAAAAAAAAACCAACCAGCTCCCAACCACCAAACCAACCTGTACTGTGGGGAAGTGTGGGGCTGGCGACCAAATCTTTATTGCTTGGTTTGTCAATGAAAATAAAAATAAAGCTTAAGAAAAAAATCCATACAGGCAACTCATAACAAATAAATGGAATGGTCTCTCCTGAGAGCAGATGGAAGCCCCAGTGATGGAGCTAAAGTAGCCTGGCCAAATCACGCATGGATGTGAAAATACTGTCAGCAGCATGCCTGGATCAGCAAGGGATGGACTAGCTGACCTAAAAGGCTTGGCCTTGTCTTTTTTTATTTCCCCCCCTTTTTCTTTTTTCTTTCTTCTCCCTATAGTTTTAAGCAAGGGGGTGCAGGAGGTGCGATTATTTGTTCCAAGTGGATGTCTGATTTTAAAGGGTTCTGAAGCCAGTTTGCTGGCTGCTATTTTTGTCTTAGAGTCACTGTTCTCTTTCTGTAGTTTTGTCCTGGTTTCTTTTGGTAAAAACATGTATTTTTCCTAGAATTTGCTAAAAAGGCTGGAAGAGACACTGGTACATTTTGCCTGTTCGTTTGGTTCTAATACAGGGTGACTCTTGGATTTCACAGAACACTAGGGGTTGGAAGGGACCTCAAAAGATCATCTAGTCCAATCCTCCTAACACAGCAGGATCACTTAGACCAAGTTGCAGAGGAACATATCCAGGTGGGTTTTAAACATCTCCAGAGAAGAAGACTCCACAACCTGCCCTGGGCAGCTCATAAATTGTGAGGAATAGCGTGAGATTGATGAGATGAGCTCCATAAGTAATAGCTCTGTTACCACGAGTACTAGGTGATAATTAAGGACCAAGGTCCCGTTTTCACGTGGTGAGTGGGAACTTGTAATATAGGCTCTTGGAAAAACTCCATTTGAACTTGCAGCCTGAGCCAATTCCTGTTCCTTTTGGACTGAACTACAGAAAACGAACCAGTAAATGTCAACTTGCCAAATCCACAGCCTCTGCCTACAAACACACTGGAGATGGACAAACGCGCGGGGAAGCATCAGTTCGAATTTAAACCTTAATAGGAGTTTGGGGGCTGCAAATATTTTCAGACACAGATTTTCCCAGGGAAACAAGCCGGTTTGCATCAATTATTTAGGAGTGTTGGTGGGAAGGCGCCTTAAATTCATAACATGAGTATCAGCTCAAGAAACGCGAAGCTAAACATCAAGTCCTTTTAGTCAGGGAACAAAAACAACCCATGTGACCTCCCGATCCAAATTGAACCAGATAGGCAACATCCAGAACTGCCCACAGAAATTGTGTGGTAACCATTGGAAATGGGGAGATGATACAAAAGCTTTTTGTCTGCTCATAAATATCTCAAAGAGAGTAGAAAAGGAGCTTCTGGTCTGTATTTCCTCTCTGCTTACACCAGTTTTTCTGATTTAGGGTGGATCTGTTCTCTGAGCCAGCTCCTCTTCCTCACAAGGCAACTGGGAGGAGGGAGATGTGGGCTGTGTCTATATTTGCACGTGTGTTTCGATTAGAAATGTGCTTTTGCCTCCCAGTCTCCCCCACAGTCTGCACGGTGGTGCATGTTACACACAGTCAGGTAAAAACTACAAAGCTTGCACCCAAACTGTCAGCAGAACTTCATGGGGCCATAGCAGAGGAAGTGAAATCCTCCCCCAGATATCCACAGCACAGAAATCTGGCCCAAAGCATCAACTGCTTCCTCCCATGGAGCAGCTGGTAAGATGCTGCACTACTTAGTGATACAGATGCAGTCATGTTGTGCACAAAAGGCACTGGGAAAGGCAGGGAGACCACTGAGGACAAGCTGACACAGCTTGGGAGCCAAAGTGAACTCGAAGGTTCATCTGCTTCCCAGCACCTCAGTGATAAAAATAAATCCTATTAACTTCCATCACAATTGAATTCTCATTCAACTCTGCCATGGCAGCCAACTCTTGTTAGAGAGAGGGCACATCAAGAGCGCGCGTTTGATCTCTACTCCAAACTTTACATGGCATCAGTCGACGTGCTCAGGTAGTCAGAGACTCAACAGGCTCATGAACTCCTGGAAATTAGTTCAAAAAGATTGGAGAACACTTCTACAAATCTATCTGGCTGCACACAGAAGCTCAGTCCCTTTTCCTTGCTGACTTTACATGCATCAAACACTTCATAGAAAATGGACTGAATGTAGTAAAATGAACAAATAGGTGCAGATTAGTTCCTTTCAAACATTTCAAACCACCAGCTAAACCAGAACGAGTAACAAGAGCTAAAGCTGACAATGGGCAAAATTTCTTCAAGAAAGAAAAATAACTTTCACAGTCTCGGCTATCACAGAATCACAGAACATTAGGGACTGGAAGGGACCCTAAAAGATCATCTAGTCCAATCCCCCTGACACAGCTGGATCACATAAATCAAGTCGCACAGGAACATGTCCAGGTGGGTTTTAAATGTCTCCAGAGAAGGAGACTCCACAACATTCCAGGGGACAGCCCGTTCCAGTGCTCTGTCACCCTCACTGGGAAGAAGCTTTCTCATATTGATGTGGAACCTCCTCTGTTCCAGCTCACACCCATCGCCCCTTGTCCTATCATTAGAAGACACTGAGAAGAGCCTGATTCCATCTGACACCCACCCTTCACATATTTATCAACATTAATGAGATCTCCCCTCAGTGTCCTTTTCTCCAAGCTCAAGAGACCCAGCTCCCTCAGCCTTTCTTCATCAGGGAGATGCTCCACTCCATCATCTTTGTAGCTCTGCACTAGACTCTCTCCAGCACGTGTCCTTCTCTGCTATAGGTTATAACAGAAGAGCTAAGGGGGTGGCTAGAAATTGCTTGAAGCACCTCCAAGGAATGAGACTACTGCTACGTTTTTTACTAATGCTCATCCTCACAAGCCCAACTGTTTTGCAAGTTACCTGAAACTGTTTTCAACTGTGAAATATTACAAATTAGCAGTCTCATCACACCTATCATCTCTGCAGCCCCATCTTAGTTCTTCTTAGTGGGTGTTACAGGTGCTCAGAGCTGTAGTGGGTTAGTGTCTTATTTCTTAAACAAGTTTTTGGTTTGTCCTGGAAAGCTCTCTCCACCATCTTTTTGTTTTAAATTTTAAATAGAGAAGAACTAGTTCAGCCCTGTTAAGCAAGTTATGTGAAACAAGAGCCAAGTCCCATGGTTAAAAAATACTACTAATTTTCTCTTTCCTTCCTTCTTTCCTGATGCTGTGGGGTTTGTGCACTTAGCTTCTTTGTCACATTTAGGCTGCTGTTTTCTTTAATTTACCAATAGCTGGTATCAATGATGCCCAAGCACCCACTTCATCCAGACAAAAACTATTGAGAGCTTCCCCAAGAGCATTTATCGAGCAAGTTTCCAAGAGGGCTCATTTTGCACCTCTCCTGTATTTAACAAAAGCAATTTCAAAGTTGAATTGTTGTCAAGCACTATAGGTTTTGTTTTCTTCTTCTCACTTTCCTGGTCTCCATCAGTGAATGGCTACAACAGCAATAGGAAGACAAAGTCCTCAGTTATTTTGCTCTTCCAGTGGAGTGCAGTGGTACTGAAGGCTGTAGTAATAGGCAACACAGTGTAAATAAACCTCTCCTTCTAGATATTGATCTAGATTTTATGGGAAAGCTACACGTGTCTGTGCAAGTTTTGCACAGGAACACACAGAGTAATTATCACCCGGCAGAACTTTCTCATTTTAGTCCTAGAACTGTCATTGTCAAACAAATCTCGTGTTTCTTATTGACTGAGAGGTTGTAACAGCCCATACTGAAAGCTCTCCAGGGGTTTATGCCTGTAACAGCACAGCTATCTAATCTGCAGTGGTCTGCTCACCTAAAACCACTAACCGGTAGAGATAAGCGCAGGTTTGTTTCCAGTTTCTTACCTGGAAGGCAGCGGTTGCGTGGTTTATAGGCAAGATGACCTCAGGTTATTGCCAACTCTATCCTTTGATTCTGGGTGTTCACATACATGTCTGGAGTTGTACACATCATAGTAGCAGCCACCTGAAGTGCAGGATGTGCCATCCTTTCGCCTCCTCCATTGGAACGGCGCGGAAAGAAATGGGAATGTATTTGGCACTTTAGGTGAGAGCTAAAGAGAATGAGGAGAACAAGGTGAGGAGCACACAGAAACTTCTTTGGTAGAGTTCTAGAGCACAGAGTTCATTTACTCTCAGAAACCAAGCATGGAATGTCTAAACCCGTGAGCATCATGCAGAAAAAGGTGCAAGTCCAGCTCAACTGAACGAAGTAATAGAAGCATAGAATAATCAAGGTTCAAAGAGACCTCCAAGATCATCCAGTCCAAACATCACTCCAACCTCATCCTGCCCACTAAACCCTGTTCCCAAGTGCCACGTCTACTTGTATTTTGAACACCTCCAGGGATGGTGACTTCACCCCCTCCCCGGGCAGCCTGTCCCAGCACCTGACCACTCTGCCAATGACAAACTTTTTCCTAATGTCCAGTCTAAACTGGCTGAGGAGAAACTTGAGTGCATTTCCTCTTGTCCTATTGCTAGTGACTTGGAAGAAAATACTGGACCCCACTTCTCTGCAACCTCCTTTCAGGTTCCTGACATTCCTGGTTTTAAAGATATTTCATTTAGTCTATTTGGATTGTTTAAGAGTTTTCATCAAAACAAATCAACTGCCTTACTACATGGAGTCTCCAGACTCCTCGTTTTTCATTTGTCTATCAGCCCCATCTGTTGTGCTAGTGTGGCTGTCTCAGATCACTTCTACATCCAGCAGAAAGTTGTTGAATAGGACTATGGAAAAATTACACTACCAGGACAATAAGAGTAACCTGGAAAACCTGAGCCAAGCAGGCTGGAGGACTCTGCATTGCTGTCAAGCAAGGACACATCAGAAGCATCACACCAGAAGCAGGTGAACATGAGGTGACGCAGTCATGTACCTGGGCATGAAGAAGAGTGGGTTTGACCGTTAGGTACACAGAATCACAGAACATTAGGTGCCTCAAAAGATCATCCAATACAATCCCCCTGCCACAGCAGGACCACCTAGACCAAGTCACACAGGAACATATCCAAGCAGGTTTTAAATGTCTCCAGAGAAGGAAACTCCACAACTCCCCTGGGCAGCCTGTTCCAGTGCTCCGTCACCCTCACTAGGAAGAAGTTCTTTCTCACATTCATATGGAACCTCTTATGTTCCAGCTCACACCCATTGCCCCTTGTCCTATCACTAGATGTCCCTGAGAAGAGCCTGGCTCCATCCTCCTGACACCCACCCCTCACATATTTATAGACATTAATGAGGTCACCCCTCAGTCTCCTCTTCTCCAAGCCAAAGAAATCCAGCTCCCTCAGCCTTTCCTCATCAGGGAGGTCTTCTGCTTCCTTCATCATCTTCATTGCTCTACACTGGACTCCCTCCAGCAGCTCCATGTCCTTCTTGAATGGAAGGGCCCAGAACTGGACACAATATTCCAGAGGTGGTCTCACCAGGGCAGAGTAGACAGATTTTGTGTGTTTGACTTCAGACCCTTTGACAACTGCTGCCCTGTTAGTAAATGGACGTTTGTCTACAACACAACATATCCTGAGATCACCTGAGCGTGCTAAGCCTTTGCCTCACCAATAGAAATAAATAAATGAAACATTTGTGGCTCCTCTGGAAGAGCATCAGCAGGCAGGTGAGTACAGCACGTGCTTGACTTTTTCCCCATTCCTTCTCGACCACATGATGAAGCCTCTCCCTGCTAGCAGAGGAAGGTACCGCAAATTAAATATCCCCATTTTCCACCACGCCAGCGATTGTTTCGAGGCTGCTTCTTGTGCCTTTTATCTCTCTTACAAATCTTGAAGGGAATAGGATTCATCAGCGCACAAATGGCCTTTATTTCTGGCTGTTAAAAACCTGATGATGAGCAACATTTCCAAGGAAGAAAAAGCAGACAATTTCCGAAGCATGTGCAGAGTTAATGTCTGCAGTAATTGCGACTAAGTACGGTAGAGCAGAGCCGCACTGCCAGCTGGAGCCAGGGATTAAAAAGGAAACATCTGTGCTGAGATTATAGGAACGGAGGAAGCTGTGGGAAGGAAGGAAGCAAGAATGCCCATGTAGGTCCACCTACCTCATTTGAACTTCTCTCTCTCCCTGTGGCTTTGCTTTCCTCTCACTAAATTCTGTGTATCTACCATCCTGACTGCAAAGAAAAGCCTGTGTGATTGACCTTTCCCTCAGACTAACCTCATGACCACACATCTTAAAGTGAATCCTAAACAGTGGGATTTGGGCATGTGCTTCAAACCAAGCAGGTTTCCAAGTGGTTTCACAGAATCACAGAGCATTAGGGATCAGAAGGGACCTCAAAAGATTATCCAGTCCAATCCCCCTGCCACAGCAGAATCACCTAGATCAAGTTGCACAGGAACATATCCAGGTGGGTTTTAAATGTCTCCAGAGAAAGAGACTCCACAACCCCCCTGGGCAGCCTCTTCCAGTGCTCCGTCACCCTCACTGGGAAGAAGTTCTTTCTCACAGAATCACAGAATCATTAGGGATGTGGAACCTCCTTTGTTCCAGCTCACACCCATTGCCCCTTGTCCTATCACTAGATGCCCCTGAGAAGAGCCTGGCTTCATCATCTTGACACCCACCCCTCACATATTTATAGGCATTAATGGGGTCACCCCTCAGTCTCCTCTTCTCCGAGCCAAAGAAATCCAGCTCCCTCAGCCTGTCCTCATCAGAGAGATGTTCTGCTTCCTTCATCATCTTCATTCCTCTGTGCTGGACTCCCTCCAGCAGTTCCATGTCCTTCTTGAACTGAGGGGCCCAGAACTGGACACAATACTCCAGATGTGATCTCTCACTAGGGCAGAGTAAAGGGGGAGAAGAACCTCTCTCGGTTAGCTGAGTAAGGATACCTTTGAGTTTAAGGACTTGTGATGAAACTTTGGGCTTCAACCAAAAAACTGCTTAGAGTGAGTCAAATTTTAGGCAGACAAGAAATTGCCTTGTTCTCAGTGGGACTATACACAAACATAATTCACAGAATCACAGAACATTAGGTACTGGAAGGGACTTTGAAAGATCATCCAGTCCATTCCCCCTGCCAGAGCAGGATCATCTAGACCAAGTCACACGGGAACATATCAGAAGGAACTTCTTCACAGAGAGGGTGACAGAGCACTGGAACAGGCTGCCCAGGGGGGCCGTGGAGTCTCCTCTGGAGATGTTTAAAACCCACCTGGATATACAGAATCATTGGGGATCGAAAGGCACCTTGAAAGATCATCTAGTCCAATCCCCCTGCTACAGCAGAACATCTAGACCAAGCTGCACAGGAACATGTCCAGGTGGGTTCCACACTCTCTTAATTATTCGGTTAGACCAGGGGCTGAGTCCAACAGCCTAGTGTTGCCCATCAGATCAGAATCTTGTTGCCTTATTAGAGATACTGAACACAGACTGTACTATTTATTCTGTATTCAATAAAATGCACCAAATCTAATGAAAATTGGATGCTTTCTCCAAGTATCAGATTCTTAAATTTTGTCCTTCCTTCAGCAATCTCTTTCCCTTCATCTCTATTGAAATAATGAAAGACAGACATAGGAGATGTGTTCTGGTAAAATAATGAACAATCTAGTGCTTATTAACTTATTAAGGAAGACAAGACATGCTTAAAGCAACTTTAAAGACAGAGCTAGCAAAAATTCACACACACACACACACACTTAGCTAGTCAGCTTAAATCCAGATGAAACACGGCACGCTGCTTTTATCCCTCCCAGTCACCCAGTAGTGAAGATTAACAAGTTTGTGTTAGATTTGCAGAAATTGCCTGTGGTACAGGACAGGTCAGAAAGAGATTAGAGAGCTCTTTGCATTTGCAATATTTTCTTGTATGTATTTTTTTTCTCCTACTCCAATTGCCTTTGAACTCCTGGTCCTCAGGAGGTGAAAATGCAAGGATGAAGGAACTGAAGGTGAGGAGAAGGAAGGAGGAGAGGGGAGAGAAAAGCTGGAAGGGAATTACTCCTTTCAAAAATAAATCAATCAATAGAAAAAGCGCAGAAGTATTACTTTAAAAAAAATAATTCCCAGAGCCAGCACACACACTCCATTTCTACTAATTGGATTGTGATGTGTTTGCCTTTAATATGTGCAGCCAGCCCCTATGCCCTGCCTTGTGCACATGTCATGTCCTTTTAACATCAGCAGCCACTGGCCTGATTCTCAGTCCTTGACAACATGTTCCCAAGTAGGATCGTGTAACGAGGGGGAACCGAGAGGGAGAGGTGGGGGAGAGTAGCCAATGCCAGCTCAAGAGACCGGTGGCTTTGTTGAAATGCTACAGACAATTCTCTTCTAATCTCTGACCCTTTCATTTGATTTCAATTCTTGGTTTCTGGATGATACGTCGGAGAGGGGCTATTTGAGCCATAAAACAAAAGGATGGATTCAGAGGGGGTATTTTCCTTAATCCTCCCTTCTCTTTTCTCTCTCACCCTGCTTCCAGCACATTTTTGATATCTTTCATTTCTCTGAGTATGTGCAACTCTCTGTTCTTGTTTAGAAAGGGAAGAGCCATGAGACACCACAAAGATGTCAACAGTTCATATCAGACAACTTTTCAGTGCCGTAGCAACCGTGATCAGATCTTAAAAGAAGATGGTTAGGCAATTCACAGAACATTATGGATTGGAAGGGACCTCAAAAGACCATCTAGTCTAATTCCCCGACCACATCCAGCAAGGACAAGCCACTTGCTTGCTCTGTCCTCTCTCAGGACAGGTTCCCATTTGCTACTAGGCTTTTGCATCACGTGTTTTATCTATTCATTTTAAGCAATTTCAAAAAGAACTCACCAGGATCCCCTTTACCTACTCAGGAGGACAAGACATTCTCCATGGAGGAGCCCCCTGTGTTATGTGACTCCTAGAAAAAGCACAGGAAATGCTGAGCTATCTGTTCCTGTCTTTTCTTGTGGTTCCTCTGTAAAAGGCACCCTATAAAGCTTTAGATGCAGGGAGCATTTTGCCAGCTACCTGAGAAGCAGATTGGCCTTGCAGCTTGTTGCTTGTTAGGGCAAGCACCCAAACAGGACACTTGAAGGATTTTGAAAATGACTTGTTTACAACTTTTCTAGAACATTAAAAACACTTGAATAACATCTACCTTGTAGATGCTCCTGCACAGGTTAAACCTCAAACTGAACCCTACACTGACACCTCCAGCAGTAGCGAAGGAACAAAAACCAGACACCATGGAGCAGACTGTGCACTTGCTCCAGAGCCACATCTCCACACCTGATCATTTGGCCTGATTTTTTTTCCCATTTGATTTGTAGACAGAGAGCTGCAAAGTTTGACTGGAAACATTAGACTGCGAATGACTCTGGGCTTTGAGGTCTCAACTGGTTGACTCTCTGGGGTGTATCTGAACTAAGTGCACATTGGGTTTGCTCAATGGAACCTTCTTCTAAACGTAGTTTCTTATGTGGTTCCTGGTGTGTCCATGCTGGTGTGAATAAGAGATACCTTCTGGTTCAGTGAAGATACAAGTTTCCCTGCAAAGTTACTCGGTGAACATCTCCAGCATCTACTTCCTGCTTTAAAACCAGCGTGAGGACTTTCTGGATGTCAGTATCTCAGAACCATCAAACTCATCTAAAGTGGCTTTTCTCAAAATCTGAGCTCCCAAGCGATGCTTTGCTTAGCGGTCAGACCCTGCGTATCCTGAAGATCAGTCAGTAAAAGCAGTGTCCAGCAAGGAAATCAGATTCATAAAAAGCAAGCCTATGCCCTTCCTGATTTGAATCACCACAAGCACCAACCTCTGTATATTCCATCTCCTTAAAAACCACTTTGCTTTGTGACACAGGTGGTGCTGTGCTTGTTGAGGGAAACACTGTAGGGATCAGTCCACCTTTTCAGGTTTGGGTATCCTCCAGGATCCCACATAACTACCCTAGTGACAGTTAACTGCCTTCAGCACACCTCGTTGTGTGACCAGTGAAAGACCAGTTTAAAGTTGTGTGAAGAAGACGTGGAATGGCTGGTCCTATAAATACAGGTCCAGCATTTTAGCCTGTGCATATCTTTACACTTTACACAGCTGAATCATGTGGGGTTATAACCTCCTCAGACTATGGCTGTGGGCAGGAGAAGTTAATCCAGAGCTTGCAACTAACAACAGACACTACAGAGGGTAGAAGTGCACTGGCGCGGACCGTTTCAACGCAAACCCACAGATGTAAGCTTATAAATGTCCTTGGGAGAGGGGGAAGTACACCAGCACACGGGAGCTGAGCACTCCATTCGCCTTCCTCAAGGAAATACTAATAGCAGTAAAAATATCAAACCACTGGGAGCTACCAAAGGAAAAACAACCTCCAAATCCTTAACACAGTAAGGATTCGGGCTGATGCGGCTGAAACACCAATTAGGTCCACCTTTGACCTTTGTTTGACTGGCAGGTGTGCACATCCTGAACTCTGAAACCTCTCCTGTATCCTAAGTGCACGGCACTCAGGTTCTGCTAGAGCAGGCTTGAGTGGCATCGGCACAAGCCACCGTAATCCCCGTAGCTGCAGGCTGAGCCCTTGCCATGCCACATGCTAGGCAGACGCGCAGCCACCAGCAGTGCTGCGAGCAGAGCCCGGCAAGGGAATAGTTTCCCTTTTATCTCTTATTAAAGGGGCTCAGGTGTTTGCCCATGAGAACTGCACTCCAAGCTACGTGCTGCCTTTTTTTTCCCCCATCCTGGAATATGCCCATAAACTAGAGATGTGTCTGTTTAAATAAGCATAAAATTATGAGTATCCCGCAGCAAAATGAGACAGCGGCGTTCAGGAGAAACGTGCATGGAAAAAAACCCTTCTCCTCCCCTTCTCTGACTTTGGTGGTGAACTTTGAGCCCACTGAGTTTTCAAGGACAGTCCCCACAGTTGGCAAAGCCTTTATAAAATAACCTCTCGATGTCCTCTGTCAGACAGTGGCCGTACAGGCTATGTCATTTATCACCGACGTGCACACAGAACATCCCCAGTATGATGCCAGCCTGCTATGCTAAGTAGCAGCATCTCTCCCCAAGTCCGACCGTACATCCTCTGCTTTTACAGACAGCAGAGAGGACTTTGAGTTGAGACCACATCCCGTTATTAGTTGCACTGGCTGCAGGAATCTCCTGTTCTCAAGTCTTCTTATTTTAAAGCCTTTCATTTCCTGAGACAGCTACAAGGTGTCCCTTCAAGGATTTTGCTTTTTTGATTTATACTTTTATACACTCGCATCTCAATTGAGATATCCCAGCCTCATTCCATTTCTGACCTTACACTATCACACCGGACTGACCCTCCATCTCTCAGGGCTGGGCTGCCTTCCAACCCAGGTTATGGAAGCACCGAGGCAGAGCTGCAGCGCAACCCATCAACCAAATCCCAAGGAGACACTTCACGTGGAGTCGCTGCCGGCCACGCGAGCCCGCTCAACTCTCCACCCTTTGAACTCCTGACTCTGCTCTTGTTTTTAACCGAGGGTTCGCTTTGGGTTCACCTTGTTTTTCTGAGAAAATCCTGCCTGTGCCGAGCACGACGACCCCGCAGATGGCATGGAAGTGGATGACATGGGACTGAGATCTGCAGACAATGCTGAAAATTGTCATCATTTTTTTCCAAAGAAGCCCAGCAATTTCAGCTAGGAGTGAGCTTGTTGGCAGCGAGTCGGAGTTCCTGAGGGCCAGGCACCTGCTTCTGGTCATTGTTCTCCCTCCACCACACCTGTAAGCATTGCGGATATCCAGGTATTCGATACCTCCAGTCTCAGCCAAGAACACCCAGCCCGCAGCGAGGCAACGCCTAAGGGTTGATGCTTTTGAGTCACGAATCTGCAAGTGAAACACACCCAAATGAAATAAATACTTTCTCACCACATCATTGCTCTTTTTTTAACTTCAAAAGTTAAAAAAAAAAAAAAAGAGATGCTTTACTGGAAGAGCCATACTGTCAGACTTGGACTGATAAAACACAACTGGCACAGAAACTTCCTACCCCACGTCCTTTCCCTGTCGGAAGGACCCCGTTCTGATACACAGGAGACACTTCTCACAGGTGAACACCTTCGCAAAGAAAAATCAGAGTAAGAGAAAAGCAGATCTTAGTCAAGAGGAACTGAGGTAATTTGAGGCAGTACAGGCTGGATTAGCTTCCAGCTTGGAAGCCAGTTAAATAAACCTCTAAACAGTCCTTAGTACTTGCTTAAATAATAAAGCAGGGGGGAAAAATAGAGGGTTTAAAGCTGAAGGTCTATAAAATCTCTATTCCTGCTCTATTCAAGAGCCACCCTTAGCTGCAGCTGATGAGAGCAAAATTGGGAGCAAATAATACTACCATCCTCCTTCCTCAATAATGCCTTTAAAACATATAAGTGCCAGTTGAATTAGCCTATTTATAAGACTTCTTTTTTCCCCCTGACTGTAAACTCCTAATGACTCTCCGTTACACAATGCAATTCAATATGACTCCAGCTTCCAGGGGTCTTGATCCCCTCTAGATAGTGCACCACAAAAGTGATTTATAAACTGCCGTCTGAGAAAGTCACAGAGACTGAAGTGATTTGAGAAAATAGTTCAGGCTTGTAAGTGAATACAAGTGCTATGAATTCCAATGACAGAATAATACCCCCTCCCCAAATCTTTCCCCAGCCTCATTTCGTACAACAGAGAGAAAGGCGGCGTTGAGGGCAAGGCGGCAGGGGATGGGGGGAAGTAAGAAAGCCCAAAGGGGAGAAGAAAATTGAGAGCCGTATGGTGAGGGCTAATCAGTCAGACACCAAAGTAAGCTTCCTCTTGTCTTTTTTTGGTATGAAACAGTGTAATGAGAGCCTGTTTGCATTGCAGATCGTGTCTGTGGAGCTGAGCAAGTTTGAATGGAGCACTCGTGCTGAAGGAGGCAGGGAAAGAGGTAATAAAGGCAGAGCCCTCTGATAAGCTGAACTCGGATACCAGGTGCATCATTGGAGGAGAAAAATACATATTTATCACACCCACCCCCTCAACAAGTGGGCAGTAGATCTATATCCTCATCTTTTCTTTTCTTGAGAAGGTTTCTACATCTCAAAAGTTGTTTTGGACCAAGCCAGGGAGGGCAGGAGGAGAAAGAATCCCGAAGCCTGCCGTTCCTTCTCGCAACGCAGATTCTCCTACCCGAATTTCCAAGAGGGGCTGTTATTTTGGAGCCTGGTCCCCTCCCCCCCCCCAGCCTTATCGCCTCTCCCTGTCTTTCATACTGAGGCGTTTGGTCTAAAGACAGCCAGGGAGCTAAATATATATTAATTAGAACTCTTGAGGCTGCCATCAATGAGATACAATTATCCCAAACTGTTGCTATTACAGGCTCTGATAGCTTCATTTAAATTCCTGAATAAAACATGAAATATCTTTAATGAGAAATGAATATAGTTGTCAGGCGGGAGTAGTTGTGATATTGTTGCTGGCTGAGATATAGAAGATGAAGACATAATATGAATACCTTCAACTTTATATAAAAATGATGGCTGTTAGCAAAAGACAGATCCTCCTTCAGAGACTTCATTTAGGCTGCATATCAAGAACCCGCATGAAACAGCAACACATCCCTCGCAAGGAAACTCTGCTGTACCCAAAACACCACCAGCGCTCCTGTCTCGGAGCAAACTGCATCTGCTACGCGGTGCAGCGCTGCCGTAAAATACTCCTGCCATTAAGGGGAACGTAAACCACGTGAAGCACGGTGAAATATTTCTGCTGTCTTGTTACTCAGTGGCTGATCAGGGGGTTCGTGTGGAAAACTCTCTCTCCCACAGCCAACTGCGCACTCCCTTGTTTTTTCTTTCTTTCTTTTAAAATTATTTCTAAGACAAATGCCAACGAGGGCGCAGAGCCACGCTTCTCCTTCCCTTTCAAGGCGACCGAAAGACACAAGGCCATGCCAGCAAAGAGCACTTCTTTAAATCACACTGTCAGGGAGATGGGAGCTGCAGCACCTCTTCATTCCCTCTGCAGCTGCTTGATGGACTGCACTAGTCACACTAAACATTCACCCTTGAGCTGCAGCAGAGGTCTTCTCACCTGCTGTTATTTCAGTGAGTTTACAACGACTCCCCTCTCCTCTCTGTACAACTCGTTTATTTCACAGAATCATTAGGGATTGGAAGGGACCTCGAAAGATCATCTAGTCCAATCCCCCTGCCACAGCAGGACCACCTAGACCAAGTCACACAGGAACCTATCCAGGCGAGTTTTAAACCTCCAAAGAAGGAGACTCCACAACAACCCTGGGCAGCAATGTCACCCACACCAGGAAGAAATTCTGTCTCATATTGATGTGGAACCTCCAATGTTCCAGCTTACACCCATCAGCCCTTGTTCTATCACTAGATGACATTGAGAAGAGCCTGGTTCCATCCTCATGACACCCATCCTTCACATATTTATAGACATTATTTGTCCCTCTTTTGCTTAAAGTGAGCTCTTCCTTACAGTTTAGACTTCTCAGGCTTAGACTTTTCCCGCATTTCCAGAGAAGAGGCAGCCCTGACCCCACTATGGTTCTGGAGTCCCCAACCTCCTGGTCACACTAGCAGCCAGTTCATGACAAAGCTCTCAGCTCCAGCATCCCCACTGAAAAGCAACTGATTCTGGGGTGGAGCATGGCAGCTATTTAACAGCATGTACCACCACTTACACTTCAGTGTAGGCTGCAAAGTGAAGATGATTATCATACTAATTGAAAGGGCATGGGAAACATTAAGGAGGCAGAACATAATTATCCAAACTGGAAATTGCCAGGTCGTTCCCATTCTTGTGGGATCCTCTAGTGACCACAAAGAGCGGTCAGGACCTCAATTTAAAGTCTCAGCACAAGTGTGTATCAAGCATTTTTACATTAAATCAATTAATATGTATGTCCTGAATATTGTTGTTGAGATACTCGGAGTGTGGTGTCTCAGCTTCCTCCACAAGTGTTGCTTTGCCTATATTCTCTAGGTACAGGGGCAGAAAATTATCTCAGGGATACAACTCAATTCCTCTTAATCAACACCTCTTTGCTTCATCGGGTGAAGCACGTTTAATCCATTTAGAATTAGTTGTCCATTAATCCAGGAATACACGTTCTAATTGATATTATCCTGAAGATCTTGATATCCAACAGTAAAATAAATTAAACAAAGAAAGTGAAGGAATGAAAAGTTCGTAAGTGCCTCTGCCAGGCTGGACCAGAAGAGGCATCTCAATGGATTCTGTTTCTCTTCAATCTCTCATCATCCAGAGAGATGCTAGGCTTCAAGACCTTAAAAGGTGTAAAGGAAACTCATGTCTCTTCTGTTCTGGGCAGCTCACGGTGCTGTCTAAGGATGCTACTGTTATGGCAATGAATTGCTGGGTCGTAAAACTTGCCTGTTCAAAACCAGATCAAAACATGCTGGAGAATTCCTAAGGTGGGAGAGGAGCTGTCTAACGTGCCATAGAGCTTCTCCTGTCCTTGTGTTTGCCATATTTGTGAGCTTGAAGGCTCACAAGGTTAAGTGTATATATTCTCATCCCAGGGTCACAACTGAACCCTCCAGAACTGGCCACAAAGGACCCTGGAAGCAGACGTGTACAGCCACAGGACCAAGAGTACAATACAACAATAACTTCAATACCACCAACAGTAAAATACAAATACCTGAACATCATCCTCAATATTTATGCCACATGCACCTGCCTTGGATTTATATAAAAAAGCACCATTCCTGGGACCAAAAGCCAACTTCAAGGTGAAATACAGCAGCAACGAGGTTGTACTAACAAGCAAGTCCTTTTCTTTTATAGCAATTCTGGGATCCCCTCGAGTTAATCAAACTTGCAGAAGCAAACACTTGCCCCTCACTGCATAAGTCATCCTTAAGAAATAGAAATAAAGACCTCAGAGCCTGACACCATGAGCATCAGCTGCAATTTACAGCCCTGGAATCAGTGGAACCAGAGCGATACCCAATTATACTCATTTTATTTATGTATTTTATTTCCTCCAAGAGTTAATTTTATGTTTGTAAAGGCTGCTGGATTAATAGCCCTAGTAAGTGAGCCCATCCATCCCCACCAAACACACAACGCACACCGTGACTCTGCAGGCTGCTTTCTTCCGCTCTACTGTTTGCTTCAACACGAGACTCAGAGAAAGCACTTCTGGAGAGCAATGAGGTTCTCCAGAGACCCGTCCAGATATTTTACCCTTTTCTGAGACCACATCTTCGGTGTCAGCCAGCTATGACCAGCAGCGGCGGGTGTATTTCTGATGGGAGAAGGCTTTTTTTCCATGAGGCAGTTGACAGCAGTGACTTTTTGACTGGTCCCTTCCAGTCACTCAAATCTTAAGCTGTAGTTAAAGGGCAAAAAGAAAAAGGGGAGAAAAATAATCCAGTATTGCACAAACAGATGGGTGTTTACTAGAGAATTACAAGCTGTTTTCTCCCTGCACTAAGTTGGAACCAAAATTCCCCTCTTTCACTCATCCCAGCTGCTCCCGTTGGCAGGGCAGCCACACGGTCCAGACCCTGGCAGGTTTGGGGAATATTCCTGCTAGAGTATGGGACAGGCAGGAATGTTTCCTGCCATGTACATGAGGAAAACCAGAGGAGTCAGAGCAGCTGGGCTGGGCTGTGCCACTGAAAGAGAGGCGACAGATATCAAAGGTAAGTGAGCTACACGGACAGCAGCACATCCGAGAACTTACTATTGGAAAACGATAAGTCACTTGGTGTCGTTTGTACCACAACTTTTGAGAGATCCTCCAAGCCCAGACTTCCCTTCCTCAGAGCACTGGAAGGGGCTGCCCAGGGGGGCTGTGGAGTCTCCCTCTCCGGAGACGTATAAAACCCTCCTGGACTTGTTCCTGTGTGACTTGGTCCAGGTGATCCTGCTCTGTCAGGGGAATTGAACTAGATGATCATTTGAGGTCACTTCTAATCCCTAATGTTCTGTGATTCTGTGATCCTGCTGTGACAGGGGGATTGCACTGGATGATCTTTTGAGGTCACTTCCAATCCCTAATGTTCTGTGATTCTCTCACTCCCACTGCAGCCTTTCCCCAATTCCCCTTTTGCTCTCGGGGAGCACTGGCACCAGAGGACAGCTCAGACCAGCCAGCTTCAGCCTCATCTCTGCGAGTTGCTGTTATCCTTCTCCTTTCTTCTATTGTTCTCGGAATCTTAAAGATAAAAGCCCTTCTGACTGAAGGTACCTGTTTGTTCCTATATCCCAAGAAACCTAACAACAAAGCACTCGGAATTACTTATTGTTATGGCTTGGGGACAAGATTACATCTCCGAGTTTATAAAGCAGCAGCAACATTTGCCACTAAATACAAATGATTTTAATAATCAGCATTATATTTGCTTCTTTCAGCAGGGCGCCTTGTCATTACTTTAACGATAATAACACCCGCTTTTCATTTGCTAAGTGTTATTATGATTATTATTCAGAAGCTTTACTATAATTAACTAACTGAGCCTCACAACACCTCTGTGAGTCAGGTGAAGAATTACGGCTGCCTCAGTTTTCACCTGGAATCACGGGGATGGGGAAGCAAAGTATCAGAGCACAGAGGAGCTTTGGACTGAAACCAGCGCAAACCACAGCTTGAATTGCCTGCCTCCTGCTCCCCGTCTAGTGCTGTTGTCAGCTCAAAAGCACCAAGATGACATTTTGGAGAGTCAAGGAGAAGGAAGAAGAGGAGACTTAGCAATCCCTAACAATGCTGAGACATCTTGCTCTCCGCAGCTTAACAACCTCTTCTGGCGGTTCCCGCTCCCGGATGGTGTCAGCTCCAGCACGCCGAGCGCCGGCGGTCGGTGCCTGAATCACACACATCTGTATCCATACAGGCGACAGCTTCTGCCTGTAACAGCCACCTGTGAGACCAAGGGACAGGCATTAAAAATTAAAGAACTGCAGAGGAGACTGGAAGCCAATCTTGGGTTTATAGACAGGGAAGCGTTTGACAGGTGGTCTCTGCAAAAGAAGTGGCCTTAGAGACACATTTCTCTTGATTTTATTTTTTAATTAACTTTTATTCTCAGTATTACCATGTCCTCCCCACACACACACACACACACACTTCCTCTCCTCCTCCTCTTTTCCAGCCTGGAATGCTGTTTAACACACCAGACTCACCACAGTGCAATTAGAAGTACCTCCTGCCTTGCAGTCCAGCTGGGATGTTTTAAAGACCTTTTCTTCTGTCTACATCTCAGTGGTGGCCACCCATCCACTCAAGCCCATGGACTTTGACATACACACATAGTAAAAACACAGCGCTGATCTTCAGACTGAAGCACAGGCAGGTTATCCTGAAACTCACTGTGGCACAATGTCCAGCAAAGCCTGTAATTGCAGGGACTGCTCGGAGATGAGCAGCAATCCAAGCCCTGGGTCAAGCATGTGCCTCTTAAGCTCTTCCACATGTGCCATTCAGATCCTTCCTGTTTGGGTTTCACGTACTGGTTTTACACCTCTCGCCTCACATAAAACCAGATGACCTTAGAGAGACCAGGAGGGTCATCTCCATCACTGTCTACGGTGTAGACTTAACCTCCTGCTATAAAAACGTTTCCCCACCTTCCCTCCTGCTCACCCCCTCGCATTCCCGCTTTCAAGTTAATTGGAATAACACATCTGTATCCAAACAACAGAAACTGGTGCATCCCCTCCAGGCCCCCCCACTCCTGGCTCTGCTTCATTGACTCCTCCAAACCCACCGCATTTAGACAGGAGCACTTAACCTTCTGTGGAATATCTTTATGCTCCATTTTCCTTTCCATTAGGAAGGAGATGAAAGCAAACAGAGGATGCTTTTGTACAGCTGCTGTAGCTGCCAGCAGATGTGCTCTCCCAAGTCTAGATGTGTTTGGAGCTGTGTTTGAAGACGTGTTTGAGTACTTCTGCGTGTGAGGGGGATTTGGTGCAGAAGGGATGCGTGGGAGAAACTTAAACAATGTTGAGTTTGAGCCAAGTGCAGTGGTTTACACCCAGACCAGAGTAATTTGTTCTCTACTTTCTTAATGGAGGCTGCGAACAAAACCTGCTGCACTGGCAGAACTTTGAGTCTGCATTTCCAGTTTCTGAGTGAGCTTAACAAGGCAACGCTCAAACCCAGACTAACTGGAGGCCTTTACCACCGGATGTAGTGGTCTGTTAGAGCCACAAGGAGGATTTCGATGTCCCTTCCGATCCCTAAAGGTTGATGAAGGGAGAGGAGCATCTGCCTTATAGGGAAAGGCTGAGGGAGATGGATCTCTTGAGCTTGTAGAATAGGAGACTGAGGGGGGACCTCATTCATGTTCATAAATATGTGAAGAGTGAGTGTCAGGAAGATGGAGCCAGGCTCTGCTCAGTGTCATCTAATGATTGGACAAAGGACATTGGGTGTGAGCTGGAACATAGGAGGTTCCACATCAATATGAGAAGGAACTTCTTCACAGTGAGGGTGACTGGAAGGGGCTGCCCAGGGAGGTTGTGGAGACTGGAGACATTTAAAACCCGCCTGGATGTGTTCCTGTGTGACTTGGTCTAGGTGATCCTGCAGTGGCAGGGGGATTGGACTAGATGATCGTTCGAGGTTCCTTCCAATCCCTAATGTTCTGTGATCCTGCTTGGTTTTGTCATGGTTCTTCCTGATTCATTCCCAGATTGAAAATCACTTCTGTTCGTTTGGGGTTTTTTTTTTCCCTAGGAAGAATGAATTCATTGCAATAATGAAAACATACAGTTTTTTGAAGCCCACTTTTAAAATACCTAATAGTAATTTTTTAAAACAAACACTAGAAGTTTCTGTGTTGAGAGCAGAAGATACTCCCCTTGTGACTGATGAGCTTGGGCAGCATGAGCTGACTGAGGGGTTTGTCTGTTCTTATAGACGCTGTTAAGACCACTTTGAATCCCAACAATAGTCAGTGCCGAGTCAAATCTTGAGAAGCTCCCAAAGCAGGAAAATTGGCTCTAAAGCTGTCCAGGCTGTGTCCCTCCAGGAGTCATTTCACCCATCAGGAAGCTACAGGCACACCAGGAGTTGGCAGCACCTACACAGAACACAGAGGGAAATGAGGAGACTCTTATGCAGCTGAACTGCTGGATGTGTTTAGGTAGGAAGAGCCTGTCTGGAAGCCATTCAGTTCCATGCCTACTCTTGCATCTATACCTGGTCATGACCTCTGGTTCCTGTCTCAGGTTGGAGGAAGGTAGATAGTGTTGGGATGGGCAAGGGGTTACCTCAGGATCTGAGTTTCGTCAGTCCAGCGCCTGGCTCTGCACAGACTTTGTGTATGGCTTGGGGCAAGTCCCTGCAGTTGAATTTTCCATCTGCAAACTCACAGTGTTACTGAAAGTCCCAATATTTCCAGGGCAGGTTGGAACCTGAAAGGGGCTAAGTCACCAGAGCTGCAGCAAACACCATCATTTATGATGAGCTAGGAGGAAAACATCTCCCATTCACAGAATATAATTGGTTGGAAGATACCTTCAAGATCATTAAACCTAACCCACAAGCAAGCACTGCCAGGTCACCAGTAAATCCTATCCCTGAGCAGCACGTCCACACACCATTTAACTACCTCCAGGGATGGTGATGCCACCACTGCCCTGGGCAGCCTGTTCCAATAAGCTAGGAATTAGGTGAAGAACCAGATTAGAACTAACATCCAGCCTAAACCTCCTCTGACACAGAACCAGCCCTTCTCACCTCAAGATGGTGTTAATGAAGCTGTAGCACAGCCAGGCTTTGGAAACAGCGTGTTCTGGTCAAATATCTCAGGCAGGCACTGCTCTGCAGCAGTGCTGGGGCAGGGCAGGCAGAGAGGACCATCTCTGCATGAGGCTCAGTCCACACACCAACAGCAATCACTCTTCCCTCCTTAGTGCCACCAGGACCAAATCAAAGCCTCATGAATCTCTTTCTGTCCTTCCCTTATTGCACCAGAGGCTGAGGGAGGGGGCTCTGAGGTTCCAGTCTCATTGTATTAGCTTGATAAACCACCCATTCACCCATAATTCAACAGACTGCAAAAATCCTTGTGGCTATTAGCCAATAAGGACAGCAAATAATAATATGCCTTAACAAGCATTGCTTGAAAAACCCGGGGTTTGATGGACCCAGCAATACACAGCAGATTTACTTTCCCAGGAACGCAGACAAACTAATCAGATTTGGTTGGCAGCAGTGAAAACACAAGCGATGGGAGATCAGCACCGGCTCACACAATCCCTCCTGTCCCCGCTAACGCAGAGGGGCATGAAGGGAAAGGACATTAAAAAGATACCGTATCGTCGTGTCCCCTGCGCTGGATGCGATGCCCTGGCACGCTGACAGCTGGCTGGCAGCTCTCCATCCCTGGGAAGGGGGATGCTGGTCTGCACAGCCCAGACAGCAGTTTAACCCCAGGGTCAGAGGCCAGTCAGGCGTTATCTACCGACTGGGCGCATTTCCTCTGCATCTGTGGCTTCAATATTCCCGAAAAGACGCTGACAGGAGGATGAGAGCTAATGGGAGCTCCTCTGGTATTTAGAATTTGAAAGGCCCCCATTCATTTTTAATGACCTTGGAAACTCACTTTAAAAAAAACCAACAAAACTCCAAACAAAAGCCCAACCAAAACAAAACAAACCACTGAACAAAAACAAACAGTCGAAAGCAATTTACATTGCATGAGAGAAAGAGAATTACTTCTAGCCTTCCCTACCTGGTTTTAGCCAGGCTTCTCTGTTTGTTGGACAGGGAGAGGATTGCCGTGGGGTTTGTTAACTAAAGTGTAATTTCCAGGATAACATCCTGACTGCGAGAGGAATTGTGCAGTTGAGCCTCAGATGTACTCTATTAACTTTTATTGCGCAGGATGAAAATAATTCCTGCCTTAGGAAGGTAAAAACCATCATTATCTCCTCCCTGTTCTTAGCACAGGTAGAGTTTGACAGACTCTTGTCAGTCTGCACGAGGCGTCGGGCTAGTGCTTGAGCTAAGCGCTTATTTGCTGCTTCCCTAAGACGTTTTAAAGCCGCTCCTGGTTTTCGGCTCTCTTGGAGGTGTCGGTGCTGTATAAAGTAGAGCAACTCTAAATCTGATCACATTTATGTTGCCTATAAAACCATTACAGAGCTGCTCCAAAAAGCTCACAGCCAGGCAGGCAGACGGGGTCCTTGATAACTCCCCATCTGTACAGGGCAGAGATGTCCTTAGAACCCTCCCCTTTGCTGCCAACAACTGTGTGCCCCAGGTAACCAGCCCTCCCACCGGGACAGCTGCTTTGCATTGGCAAGGGCTCCCGAACAGCCATTGGCACCACAGACCACAGGGCCAACATCTGTCAGCAGAGATAAAACAAAGCCAGGTGCAATTACCCTGGTAGGGTTGAGCTCCTTGTATTGATTATGCTACAGCATTAACTCCAGAGTAATGCAGCAGTGGATGGAGCCAAGATGACTGTCTCCAGCACAGGACACACCAATGTTTTCAAATTAAGCCTATTTTTTTTTTTTTCCATTGTCTTTTAAGATGATGAAATTCAAACACTAACTGACCAGGCACTATTGAAGGACCAGAGAGTTTTTCCCATGTGCTTAGCTAATTATTACAGAAAACTCATCAAAAAGTAGTGATCAGAAAAGATGTCATAAGGGCTTTTTTTCCAGTTCTTGTGAGTCATTGATAGTTACTGACTCCTTCCCACCTACATCATAAAACTGTCCCTATGATTAGCATCTTTACTGGCATCCTCTGTGGAGGGGTAGCCAACATCAACATAGCCTCTGCATTTTAAAAGTGACAGAGATAAAGGAAGTCATTTTCCCATCCCTCATGTCATTTCCCTCCCCATGTACAAGTCTGGTCCTTAGGAGAACATCCTAATGGGGGTTTTGTCTAGACTACCCGTTAATTGACTCTAGCCACAGAACTTCCTCCATTTCTCCAGGGAGATCATTCCAGCGCCTGCCGCCAGGAAACACTTCCTGATATTCACCCTACTTCCTTCTTCCTCATTGTCATCCCAGGACCTGCACTCAGATGACATCATGTACAACCAGAGCTGTACATCCCATCCATCTCACCAATGCACTCTCTAAGCCGTAGATCACAGAATCACAGAACATTAGGGATTGGAAGGAACCTCGAACGATCATCTAGTCTAATACCCCTGCCACTGTAGGATCACCTAGATCAACAGAAACATGTCCAGTCAGGTTTTAAACACCTCCAGAGAAGGAGACTCCACAACCTCCCTGGGCAGCCCCTTCCAGTCACCCTCACTGTGAAGAACTTCCTTCTCATATTGATGTGGAACCTCCTATGTTCCAGCTCACACCCATCAGTCCTTTGTCCTATCATTGGATGACACTGAGCAGAGCCTGGCTCCATCCTCCTGACACCCACCCTTCACATATTTATCAACATGAATGAGGTCACCCCTCAGTCTCCTCTTCTCCAAGCTCAAGAGACCCAGCTCCCTCAGCCTTTCCCCATAAGGGAGATGTTCTTCTCCCTTCATCATCTTTGACTCTAGACAAGCACAACTGGCTTAATTTACTCCCTTGCCTCCACAATCAATTGATTAGCTTATGGAAAAGAGTTTTGATAGTGGTGGCAGAGGGAAGAAAACCTTTTGGTAAGCCACAAAAACCAATTAATCACTTGTTTTTCATATACTACAGGGACAAAAAACACCCCCACTTACATGTTTTCCTCAAAACTCATAATTTAGAAGAATGACTTTTCAATATCATTGTTTCAAAAGAAATCAGTTCAGATCATTTACTGTCAGGGTAATCATGTAAATAGTGAACAACAGGTTAATAAGGTAGTAATAGATAAATTAGTAATGAGTAAATCAATTGTTATGGAGCATTCAATACTGTGCTTATGAGCCAGGTTTATATTCATCTATGCTGCTAGAACTGATGTGCTTTAAATAATCTATAACATGTTATTCATGACTTGAAAATTCTCTATTAATAATTTACTAACTCTTTATAAACTATTTATAATTGCATTCTTCGTATAAATATATGGCCTTTGATCCAAATTGAATGATAACTTGGGACATGCTTTCCTGGTGCCACACAGGAAACCACCACGGAGATTCTGGAGCACCACCTCAGCAATCCACACAGTTCCCATAATTTTCTTCAGCTGGTTTTGTGGCTGAAACCCAACAGGCAACATGAATTCATTTGCAACTTCACAAAACTCAGCAGCAAACTGCTGAGAGCAATCCCATCACTGTGTTTGAAAATCCCTTCTTATCTGCTAATTCAGAACTCGGGCTAAGAGGGAACCACCCAGACTGTCATTATGCAGGTGGTTGTTGATATTGTCATCATTACTACCATTATTATTGTTGTAGAATTGTGAGTTGTCTTCATCTTACCAGTTTCATCCAGGCACAGAAACAGCCTCTGCTCTCCTTCGAACACAAGTGGTGCAGAAAATGGCTGAAGTGATGCCAAGAAGAGATGGAGTAATAAGATTCCATCAACCAGCGAAGGTCAGCGGTACTCTGGCTTCCTCAAACCGGAGTTGCCACAGCTGTTCCCTCCCTGAGATCCACCAAGTCCCATGTCAAAGCCTTGGGGAAAAGTAACCTGTTAGTGTCACAGTGAAAAGAAACAACTTGGTTTATCAGTCAGCCAAGGGATGACCAGTTTGCCTTGGGAGAGGTGGTTTTGGTAAAAGCAGATACATTGGTATCAGTGATCAAGGCACTGATCAAACTTGTGGAAATAACTCCTCTAGTTCTTGTACCTGTGTTTAAGAACAAAGTCCCTACCGGGACAAGTGGAAAGGAGGAGGTAAATATCAGACAGGAAGGCAGCAGCTCCCTTTGTGAAGAGGTTTTTTTTAGAGGTTTTATTTAAACACCTAAAGATTAAGAGAGATTATGGTGACACCTCTTAATGTATGCAGGGTTCAGGATCGTGGGGAGCAGTAAGGGGAACGGTAAAGGAAAAGACTATTTAAAAGCTGAAGGACACTATTGGAACTAGGTTGGTTAATTATAGCTCAGCCATGATTGACTTTACCATGACAGCTAAAGTGTTGGTTGTTTGGGTGTTGGTCCTCTGTTATGGCTTTCTAAAATGGGGTGGTTGTAATAGGGCATTAGAACTAGAATTTCATAACCCTTTGAAAGGGACTGCACTGACCAAGTGACATGAGCCCTGCATGCCAGTAGAACCTATAAGGGTTGAAAGGAGAATGGATTGCTTTGTATTTGCCTTGCATTTATCTTATGCATCAGGTTACTACGATTGTCTCTGAGGAGCAAGAAGGATGTATCTCCTCATCCTTTTTGTCTTCTGGTACATGGCAGGGAGAATGGACTAGATGATCTTTAGAGGTCCTTTCCAATCCCTAATGTTCTGTGATTCTGGTGTGCTTATGGGTTTGTCCGGGCTCTCGTTGGACTTTCCTTTGAAGCAGGACTGATCAGCCATCATGAGGAAGGGGTGCAGAAAGAGGCAATGATAACAGACCCACATACCCCCAGCTTAGATGGAGGCTGGAACTGATGGATGAGCTCCTGGGAGAGGAATAAAGTTAGTTGACTATGTCTAGATAACATAAACATGTTTTATTTCTTTAGATAACTCAATAGTACAACATATGAGTGATGGGGAAAGCAGAAAATGGAAAGAAAATTCTTCTGGGTATGTGTGCTACCTAGATTTGATTCTTAACTCAATTCCAACACCCTTGCTAGATGGTCTGTCTTAGTTTGTGTCTGAGTGACCATTGAAGGCTTGAATATCCCGAATCCATCTGAATCAAGTTTGGGACTACAGTTCTCTCTCTCTCTCTCTGGAGGAAAAATCACTTCAGAAAGAGCTGGAACAGGAGAAGGATTTGTTATAGCTTGTAGATTGGGTGATTTATCCAGTTTGGAAACAGTGACACAAATGCTATCTCAGAGTAAGTCTGAATGGTGGAGAAAATTAGCCAACTTCTTTCAATAAAGAGGGGTTGGGGTTTTTTTTCCCTTAATTATTGTTATTCCCAGCTCAGCCCCATCATTCAACCACATTTAGGAGAAGAACTTGCTATTTTTTCTCCCCTGCAAAGTACTTTCCAACAACACTTATTAAGTTTGCTGGAGGAGTGGCCCAAGTAACCAGAGTGTCCTCCTACGCACAACTCAATCTTCCTCCGTGCTCACTGAGGAGCAGCAGCCTCCTCTTCCATGCATCTGTGCTATAAGTGGAAAGAGGGCTTGACTTAAAGGGACACTGACAACTGGTTTAAAATCCCAAGTTAATTTGTTGTCAGAGTGATTTTTTTTAATACAATTTAGGGGTTTCTTTCGAGCTACAAGAGCACAAGGGATCTGTTAAATGAAGGAGGATTGATTATTCCCAGCCATTACTGAAAACACAAAAAACAACCAGGCTGTGTTAGAGCAAATGAAATTGATTTTAAACACTAGTGAACCTGACCACTCGTGTTTCATCACCTGCCACCACAGCGCTGACAGCAGCCCTTCTCCAATGCAGCCTGACTTCTCCAAACTTCACTTCTCATCCAACAGAATTAAGTATTAATCTGGCCACTTCTAGAGAAAGCAGAACCATAACCCTGCTTGCTCACACTGTCTCCACTGATTAAGTCTTGTTTCCCCACTGATTGGGAAGACACACGAGGGTGACAAGGTTTTGTCTTGTAGAGATCTTTCACGTTTGAGGCATGTGAATGCCCAGCTCTCTCTTACCACCCTGATTTCTCCCTCTAAGTGGGCACAAACCGAAGCGTGAACATCAAATGCAGAGGCTGAACTGAAAGCTCCAACATTTTCCCTTCCCAAAAGCATCACTAAAACACTTCTTTCTGGGCTGTGGCGGGGGGAATTGAACTACATGATCTTTTGAGGTCCCTTCCAATCCATAATGTTCTGTGATCCTATGATTTCTTTCCTGCTAAGAGACTTTAGGAGGCAAGTTTTGTTGCTGGTTTTTTTTTTTAATGCAAAACATGCTTTTAGGCCCATTGGCACAGAAAACCTGCACAGCAGCAAAGACAGGGCATGCTGACCAGGTATGAATGTGCTGCTCCACTCTCTGGGTTTGAAGTCTTTGCTGAAAGGCTTCAGACCCTTTCTCTCACAGCCTGTAACATTCACAGAGTGGTCCAGAGGAACGTAATGAACTCCACCTCAGCTCTCCTCTGACTCCATGGCTGCATTAGGAGCACTGATTCCAAGTTATTTCATTAACAAAAAGTTATTTCATTAAATAAAATATTACAGAACATTAAGGATTGGAAGGGTTCTCGAAAGGTCATCTAGTCCAATCTACCCACCACAGCAGGATCACCTAGATCGAGCCACAAGATAGTGAACTGAATCCTGGCACGTGTGTCCAGCCCCAGAGTGTCTCCTCACACTACACAGAGACAAAACTTCAAATCAGAGGTCTGCATGGTGACCAGTGGGTCAACTGGGGAAGCAGAGGTCACCAGGCAGCAGCAGGGTGGGACTCAGGGGGCATTTGGTGCAAACAGCCAGCTTGGTAACCCCCAGTAACCCACCAGCCATCTCCTCTCAGCCTCCTCCTGCCTAAACATATTCGAGACAGATGAAAGATAGGTCAGAGGATGCTGTCCAGGGTCCAGGAAAGAGCAGTGGAAGCAATTTAAAAGAACTCTGGGCATGGCCTCATTTGAGCTCCTGGCACATTGCTATCATCACACCAAATTTGGTAGCCCTTGAAAGAACTTAAAGACATCTTGGAAGCTTCACCAAGGCTACACTTGCTTCGGTGGCAAGAGGTGACAGCTAAACTGCCCATGTATGATGCTCCTCACAAACAGAAACGAGCAGCCTTGATAGAACAATTCACAAAACAGGTTTCATCAGTCGCCAGTAGCTTTTTAAATATTAACCAGCAAGATCTGCTGGCTGCCTCTCCGGGACTGCCGTCGCTGACACTGGTGATCCCAGCGTGTCAGCAGAATTTACCAGCCAGACCCTGGCTCCCAGCGAGCAGCTTGCAGATGTGGATTTTAATTAAAAATATTTGATTTCCAGCTCCGAGCTCCATTTGGTCTACCTGGCACCGCGATTTCTGGTGCTCATCACGCAGACCGCCGCGATGCTGCGCCAAGGAAACCTCAGGCAGCTTCCTCCGCCTGTGGCAGCTCCACCAAATGGCCCCGTTGAGCCTTGTTTTGTGCTCAGCCACAACAATCAAAACAGAGATAAAGCAAAAATAAGCCCCACGTGTGGCTCAGAACCAACCTGATACTAGAGCAACCTACTCAGGGATGAGCAATAGCGAACATCCACCTCTCCAGTCCCACCAAGCCGTATCCCTAGAGAACCTGTTTAATGTTTTCTATCTGTAGGAGAGTAAAAATTCTGGGTGCTTCTCAAAACTAAGGGGGAAAAAAAAAATCTACATTTAAATTAGCACCTCAGGATTGTAGTGTTTCTTTGTCTGACAACCAGCTCCAGAGCTCAGCTGATACTGTGGCCTTTTCCCTTGAGATGAGATGCTGCTTTCCCAGAGCTTCCCCACTCTCTCAGACTGGACCTCACACGGTCCAGTGAGATCTTACACGGTCCCTTCACTGGGCTGTTTTCCTGGCAGAACAAGTTAAGACAATCCTTCAGTGAAAAGTTTCTCTTTCACTTTTTATTAATCACCTCTTCATTTACCTTGTTTTAATGTATTTAGTGTGAGCAACCTTAGCTTTGTAAACAACTTCCACCAAGAACTTGTACCCCTGCAGACACATACAGTGAAGCTCTCATCAGACGTGGCTGGAATGGGCTGCAGTGCAAGTCCTACTCCTATCTTGCACAGATTGACATTTCTTTTGAGTTTAGCAGAGAACTTTGTGCATTTTAGTAGTTGATAAATAAAGATATTAACAAAGATATTAAAATTAATAAAGATGATAAAATTAATAAAGATAATACAATTAATAAAGATAATACAATTAATAGACATAATAAAAACAAAGAAAGATCTTTTGAGATCATCATTTTGGACCCAGTTTTTTTAGGGAATGAGGAGGGAGTTCATTTTCCTTCTGTGGGGAAAACAGAGCAGGAAGCAAGAAAACAACTTACGGACAAATAACCTTCACTACACGAAGTATCCAAAGCACCGAATTTTGAGGTGCTGCTAATTATTATGAATTTCGAATGAGATTTTTGATTCTGGAAAATATTTTGAGGTTTTATTGGGTTTTTGACGTCTTATTTTATTTCCAGTGTGAGGGTTCATACCTTCTTTCTCTTGGGAAAAGGATGCATCCCCTATAGAAACTCCTGTTAAAGTGGATGAACAGCTCAGAGACTGCTGTGCCACTGCGAGCTCATCCATGGAGAAAGGCTTTGTAAACTGTCTGGGGGAAGGACAGCACATGGTTGTATGGCACCTGATGCAAGGGAGGCATGGCATATGACCCTTATCACCAACGGAAAGATAAACATCAACAGGACAGATTGAAGAACACATCAGAAACAGTAAAACTAAAGTTAAAAATGATGGCTGATAACATTTGGCCTGGAGTGCTTTTCTGCTTTGTTATTCTGTATTGACAAGCCCACCTAGAAACGGGTCTCTAAGACTTTTTGACTTGTAGACAACCCACTTTGCTCTGCAGACCCCAGTGTATCCATTGTCACCCGCGGGAGGGCCCCAGGGCCTTTGCTATGCTGCATCTTTGGGGACGGATCAAATGGCTCGCAGACGAGAACAGAACCAGACATTTTCCAACCAAATACCTCTCAGGTCACTGAGCAATGCTCTGGTGGCTCTGCCTTGCCAGCAAATGCCCATGCTGAGGCACATCAATAAGTAGCTTTGCCTGAGGAACCGTCCTCCTCCAGGGTTTCTGTGTTGATGGCAGGAGGAGATGAGCGCCCCTTCCTCGGCCAGCACCATGCATGGGCCAGCGAGCTGGCTGAAACCACTGACACAGGCTGGGTCGTGCGCTGTGAACTGGGGCACTGGTGGCACGCACACAGGCTTTGATCCACCAGAACTGCTGGCAAGAAGGGTACAGGGGGCAGAGGGGGAGCAAACAAGGAAGAGCAGGGGCTCCCCTAATTGTAGCAGCTCCACAACCATTGCTGATGAGTGTTACCAGCAGATCAGAAACACGAGAGGACTCCAAGACGAGCTTCACACCACACTCCAGAGTGAACTGCATCAGCCTGTTGCTGCGCTGAAGACCCAGACACCAGAGCCCCCACGCCACACAGCAAAGCCAAAACAAAGCCTAGTCCCAGATCACAACAACTTTCAGCCTTGGGACATAAAATTATTCATTCAGATGAGGCTTTATGTCAGGAGCTGCTGCTTTACAAGACAATCAGGTACTGCCGCAGATGATTGCCACAGCAAGGACATTGGGGAAATCTTGCAGGATGACTTGGTGAGCGCGGCCGTAGGAAGCAGCTGCAGCTGCTTCATCACTCTGTTCCTGGCTGTCGTGTCGAAGGGTAGGAAAATAACATCACATAGTTGCTTCTACTCCATGGAAACAAGCTGCATTGCCTTTGCATGGGGACAGATCTCCACATTGCACGAGTAGAAGTAGAGTGACTCCTAGAGCTCCTCAGGGAAGAGCAGCCAAGTTCTATAGGGCACCAAACTCTCATTCCAGCCTCTTACCTGACAGACTAGGTGGGGGAAGTAGTGCCATGTCCATACTCCACACTACAGGTTTCCAGGCAGATTTGCCAACAACCACTGCTAGCTTTTCTTTCCTTGTGTCCTGGAGAACCCAGCAACAGTGGCTGACGGATTGGAATTGCAATTCTGTGCAGGGAAAGCAGATCAAAGTGACTCCGAACATCAGACAGCTTTCTCATCCCTTCTAAGCAGCACCAGGACACGAGCAGAACCTGAGCAAAGACGGAGTGCCCAAGTCCCTCAACATGAAAAATCTCCAGGCTGATTTTCAAAACTTTTTGAATCACAGAACATTAGGGATTGGAAGGAACCGTAAAAGATCATCTCGTCCAATCCCCCTGACACAGCAGGATCACCTAGACCAAGGTGCACAGGAGTGTGTCCAGGCAGGTCTTAAATGTCTCCAGTGAAGGAGACTCCACAACCCCCCTGAGCAGCCCCTTCCAGTGCTCTGTTACCCTCACTTGGAAGAAGTTCCTTCTCATATTGATGTGGAACCTCCTCTGTTCCATCTTACACCCATTGCCTCTTGTCCTATTACTAGGTGACTTAGAGAAGAGCCTGGCTCCAGCAGTGAAAGAGAAGTCTATTGAGGTGCCAGATGTTGAAAAACATCTCAGAGCAACAACATTATCTTTCCCTTTCATGTCTTGCCTGTCCCACCACAGTGGTTTCTCCCTGTCCTTTCTCAGCACCCACAGTGTGAGTAGCAGATCAGAAAGGGGCAGCCCCAAATCTTCATCCAAAGCCAGGCAGTTCCTCCTTCCCTGGCTAGCAATGGCATGACTTCAGTATGGTCATGATGTTCTGCCCTAACTTCTTCTCCAAACAAGGGGCAGTTTGTCATCAGACAGAAATGGAGAAGGGTCAACCTTTCGTGCCCCTTCTGCACACAACAACTCCTCCTTTCAGTGGGGAGCAGCTTGAAAGCTCCAGTTATTGAAGTCTGTTTTCCACAGAGAGTGACACCTCCATGGCCAGACTCCTCCTCTCCCATTTTTAGGCTCTGAACAAGTCCTTGGTGTCTTGGCCAGGCCAGCTCTCCAATACAAGCTTCTGTCATCAGGGAAAAAAAATTGATCAAATAAAGAGGGGGGGGGGGGAAATACAGCAAAAGAAAAATCTGCTTTTTTTGGAAACTTCCCCTAACATTTTATGCCCCCCTCCCCCTTCTTCATTTTTTTCCCTCTTTCTTCTATTTCATATTTTTCCCCCCTTCTTACATTCACACAAGCAAAACAACAAGAGGGTCCTCTGATGAATGTGGCGGATCGCCATGGTTACGGTTCAGAGATGCGGCAAAAAGCAATTATGGTGGGACAGAGGAGAGAAGGGAGCAGAAGAAAAACCAGAGGCAGAAATGCACCTCTTTGTCAGGATTTCAGAACAGCTGCAATAACACTTCTGCGTCCCAAACAGCGCCGAGTAGCTGGAATATTGTGGCATGCTAAATGCCAACGCGTTAAATACCGGGACTTCAATGTCACATCATTGAAAAGGACAGGAAGCATTAATTTCCAGCTGCACTTGCAGCTCGTTAAGTCATCGAGGGGGAACGGGGGGAAAGGAGCAAGTCGGTGGCACGGGGCCTCACATTTTGAGGTGTGAAATAAAACACTGTTCAGCGAGGCAGTGGAATGCACTTGTAACAGATTTAATCTGACAGCAGCTGCGGTTTCCTTTTTAAGCTCTGTGTGATTTATTTTTCCCCTCGGTGCTGGAGCTCCTGGAAGAGACAGCAGTGCTCCCCTGACCTTTCCCGGTCGGAGGATCTCAAAGCGCTTTGCCCCCATGTGCTCCCTTTCACTGCCTGCGATGGGTGAGGGAGATGGGCTGTCCCTGTTCTCATGCAGTAGGTGAGACTTGCTCGGGTCTAATCTTCCAAGCCCGAGGGTCACAGGTGGGATGTCTCGGCTTGAGCTCCTACAAAGGCTGGGAGAAGCTGGAAATTCTCACTTTACTTACTGCTATTTTGAGATTATATGGAAAATTAAAGCTGCATATCACGGGGTGGGATCGTCTGTGAAGCACATTTAGGTCCGTAACATTTGTTCCTCTGCAACTAGCTGAAAAGTAGGACTCACCTCTGCTCTTTCCAATTTGTATTTAATACTGAGGTTTTCTATCATCAGTCTTTGGTGACAACAGCAGCATAAAGTATCTCCCTTCCTTACCTGTTGCACATCACAGCCCCTGGCTGTGCTCGTGTCTTCAAGGTTATGAATCACACCAGGGACATGATCCTGCTGCATTTTAACCCGCGCAGAAAGAGGTAGAAAGTGAGAAATGACTGAAATGGATCTGCCTGTCATCCCATTCACTAAACATCTCCACAAATGGCCGTGCCGAAGGCCAGAGGTAGCAGATGCTGTGAGAGGTGTAAGCGGCTACTTGCGTGGAACACCTCGGATCCAGCAGAACGAAGGATGCGCAGAGCAACACAAAGACAAATAGACAGAACACCTCAAACAGGACAAAGGCAAAGATTATTTACCTCTTCTCTGAACACTTCCCTCCAGTTACGCTTCCTGCCTCTTCATGTGGAAGAGAGCTCTCAGATTGCACATCCCAGTTCCAGCTTTCCTCCATCTGGTCACAAGAGCGAGCTCCTCCATCCACCCGGCGTTGACTCACCCATCGACTGCGATAAAAATCAGGCTTCCCAACTGCGGCGATGGCTCGCTGCTCCTCTCCTCTCTTTTCAATAATCGAAGGTCCAGACTGCTTCCCCAAGCAAAAGAAATCTGAGAAAACCTGTGCATGAAAGGAAGACACTAAATTTGAAGGAAAGTGAAGTATTGCCAAGTCTTGTGGTTATACATCACAAGTCTTTGGATATTTTTTTAATTATTTTTTTTTAGCACTGGCTTCTAAAAGCAAAAAAACCACCACGAACATCTGAGAACAGTGGAGAAATCGTGAAAAATAGAAAGAAGGGACCGCTAAAGGTTCAGCAGTGAGAGGGAGCCTAAAAAAAGCCCCACAGAGCTTTAAATCCTTTCGCTTTTTTAAAGCGACCCATGATGGAGACAAACCTGTCGCAACTCCTGAGCACCGGGGACGCGCCATGTTAGATCATCGACTTGGGAAGGGCTGAGCAGTGGGCTTTCAGAAACGTTTGTCACAGGAGAAAAGCTCCGTGGGGCGACGCCATTATTTAACGCTGCAGGTTGTGTCTTCATTGACAGCCAAAGTCATAAGAGCTAAACCCAGCCCCACGGCGAACTGCCCCCTGAGTCTGGCAGATGGACGCGCAGAGAGCTCGTGGCGGCTCAGAGTGCGCCTCTGCCAACGCACCTTCAGGGCTTCTATTCCTGCAGCACTGGAAATGTAAATCTGAGAAGAAACAACAAAATTTACCCATAGTTTACATTTCTGTAGAGAGAAGAAAGGACAGCCTCGGTTTCCTTGATTAAATGTGGTTTAATCAAGGAAAGTTTCAACCTGTTGAAGCAGTTTCTTGTATTGAAAGCCTGGAGAGTTTGAAAAATGCCACTGGAGACTCTTTTCCTATTGAATTAAATTTTGTCTCAGAGCAGATTCTTTTCATAAACTCTCGGAAGATTTATCGGCATGGCACACCCCAGGGAGGTGGGGTTAACTTTTCCCTTGACAATTCATACCTTTGGAGATTTGGTTTCCACCCCGTTTTCACCCATCTGCTAAGCAGTTCCCAAATCAGAAGTGACCAGCATCGTCAGTGGGGCAGACTGGACCCATCCCACACAGTGGGAACCAAGTCCCTTGTCAGCAAACACGGGAGCCAAAGTCAAGGGACAAGGTACCAAGAAAGAAGCAGAGAGTGGTTGTAAAACGTGTGGAGTGATCAGAAGAAAGGTTCAAAGTTTGGGCTGTTTCAGAAGTTTCACAATCCATCCCTCTGTCCAAAAGAGACATGAGATGCCAAAGACTGAGACCGCATCTGGAATATTGTGTCCAGTTCAGGGCCCCTCAGTCCCAGAAGGACACAGTGCTGAGTGCAGAGCCACAAAGATGATGAAGAGAGTGGAACACCTCCCTGATGAGGAAAGGCTGACGGAGATGGGTCTCTTGAGCTTGGAGGGGTGACCTCATTAATGTCTATAAACATGTGAAGAGTGGGTGTCAGGAGGATGGAGAGGCTCTTCTCAGTGTCATCTAATGATAGGAGAAAGGACACTGGGTGTGAGTTGCAACGTAAGAGGTTCCACATAAATATGAGAAGGAACTTCTTCCCAGGGAGGGTGGCAGAGTGCTGGAAGGGGCTGCCCAGGGAGATTGTGGAGTCTCCTTCTCTGGAGACATTTAAAACCCTCTGGGACATGTTCCTGTGCGACTTGGTCTAGGTGATCCTGCTGTGGCAGGGAGATTGGACTTGATGATCTTTCAAGGTCCCTTCCAATCCCTAATGTTCTGTGATTCTATGATTGACCATCTGAAGTTTGCAGGGGAGGTTTCTCTGATTGGCCACAGCTCCTTTTGACTTAAGCAACGCTTAAATCATCCTTGTGTTTCTCAAGACAGGTGCCTGTTTCTCCAGCAGCTGCTTGGCAATCATCTCCAGATTCTGAAGTAGCAAAAACAGATGAAAGTAGGGGATGAAAATAAAACATTCCACTCTGCCATCCACAGAGGCCTTTATGCAGGGCACTCACCTGCAGAACGAAAAGTGCTCCAGTCGAAGTGAAGCCCATATGCTTCCAGGCAGAACCTGTTCACACTGTTCCCTGTTGCCTTCCCATGCACCATGTGGCAGAGCTGCAAGGTGGGATCACAACACTGTGGAGTCCCAGCTGGATCTGAAGACTGAGCCTAGGAAAAAAAGTTCTAACAAAATGTCTGCAGAAGTGGTTTGTCCAACAGAAAGGGTTGTTTTGAACGGCTGGCTGCAGATTCAGGGCATAGTTTTGTGTTTGTTAAGAGTTTGACTTTGTCATGTCTACTGAAGAAAGGTAAATATGTCCTTTCAAGACAAAGACAAAAGGGATGCAAGTGGCTTCACAGATCATTGAACGTTTCAAGTTGAAGGGAGTTATGGATATACAACCAAAATCCTGCAAAGGTTGTTGTGAAGACCAAGTCCATTCTCACAGGTTAACATTCATACATAAACCCTCATCTCCATTGGTAGTGTTTCCTGCACCCATGATCATAGAGCCATTCAGATTGGAAAAAACCCTCGGGATCATTGACTCCAACCATCAACCTTACTCTACAAGTTCACTCCTAAACCATATCCCCCAACACTGCATCTAAGCAACTTTTAAACTCATCCAGAGACGAGGACTCAACCACCACCCTGGGCAGCCCATTCCAGTGCCTGACCACTCTTTCCAGGAATAGTTTCTTCCCAACATCCAGTCTAAACCTCCCCTGTTGAAGCTGGATGCCCTTGCCTCTGGTTCTGTTGCTAATTACCTGTGAGAAGGAACCAGCACCAACATCTCTGCAATGGCCATTCATATAATTGTGGAGAGCTATGAGGTCCTCATAGCTTAGCCTCCTGTTCTTCAAACTAAGCAGCCCCAACTCTCTCAACCTCTCCCCATAAGAATTATTCTCCAGGCCATTCATCAGCTTCGTTGCCCTCCTCTGCACCTGCTCCAGCACCTCGATATCTCCGTTGTACTGAGGTGCCCAAAACTGGACCCAGTAGTCAAGATGTGGAACAAAGTGGGAAAAAGATGATCAATCTGCTCTGAGGGATGGTATCATTGTTAGAGCACCAGCCTGACTGCCAGGAGAGCAGAACTGAGGCTTGTTACAGCCCTCTTGAATGATGATGGACAAGCCTGTCAGACTTGTCAGGAGGAGCCAGCCCTGTCACATCTCCAGCTCCTCATGTATGTATTTCAGCCTATGCTGAGCTCCCCGCAGCAGGAGTGGATAACTACCTGAGCTTCCAGGCAAGGCTGAAACTCCAATGAGAACTGGTGGCCCAAATTCAGCTAACTTGCCTTTGTACAATTTTGCAGACACAAATCAGAGCAGAACTTCTACATTTCTAAATGCAGCAGATTGCATTCCAGACCTAAACCTGGCCAATCACACCTTGCAAATGCTTGGATTTGAACAACTTGTGAGAGCAGAACTGGCAGGTACAGAGAGGATGAGAAGGGCATTTGCAAGTGATTTCAGAAAGGGAAAAGTACAAACCTTACAGAGGTAGAAAGAAGAGCTGCTTGAGAGAGCTGAACAGTCCAGAGCACTCTTCTTGCTCCAAACCGTATCTCCCTCCATAAGGTTTTGAAGGAGCCTTCTGACTTTGAAAGTGTCCTCATTTATTTGGTCATGAGGTTTGTTGCCCAGGAAGGTCTGTTGAGGGGATGCAGGTGCTCCAAAGGGCTCTGCAAGGGAAACAACAGACCACAGCGAGCACTGGCAATGCACAGACACTGAATTGGAATCCTGACCTTTCCGAGAGCTCCTGGCATCCCATCGGCATCGCGTCGGGGCCATGACTATCGCGTTCCAGCCTGCGCGTCGCCTGCAGCAGAGTTTGGCGATTTCTTTATGATCAGTGGCTTCTGGGCAGAGATTCTGGGTGGGGGTTGCTGCTAGCAGATGCTAAGAACCTCAGCTGAGGTGAACCAGGAGGTGCTGATGTGGGTTACACGGAACCAGGCTTATTCGTAACGACTATGTTTCAGCCCAAGATCCACCAGTGACTAACTACTCCCTCTCCTAATGCAAAAAATTAAGGGGTTAAACGCTGCTTCCCTGCCAGTCAATGATAAAAGTGTCTTTGGCAGCAGTGGGAGTGAAATGCCATTTAAAATGTCTAATACTGCTTCTGAGAAAAGGTTTGGGTGGGAAGGATAATTGCTGAGAGGTTTCCTTCTGTGATGTCTTAGGTTGACATTGTGAGAACTATTGCTCTGTTGCAAAACATTTCCCAAAGTCTTGTAAAGAAACCTACCTGGAGACCTAAACACAACCTGTGAAACTCCATCACAGGGTTTCACTGGCAGTCTGCTACTTTCCCCTTTGGAAATGGCAGAAACGTCTCGGTGACTCAGAGCGACACGTAAAGTTGTATTTACACCGCAGCCCTTACTACCGGTTTGTGAAGTGATTTGCTCGCCGCTACGTAACTGGCTGAATGCTGGCAGATTTAGGACTAAACGAGGGAAAGCCTGCAAGAATTACTGACAGCACTGTGTGATGTAAACGGAGCCTTGTGACTGTAGAGACACAGAGATAACTTCTAGCAGCATGTACCTGTACGTCCTCGCTGCACTGATAGGAGCAGCTCAAAATAGATTACTTATCGAGTGGCGACACGCGAGACCTCTCAGTAATGGTTATTCTCCACCGAATTTCAAAGCATTAGGCCCTGGTAAGTTTCTTGAACAATGTCTTGCAATATCATCACAGAACATTAGAGATTGGAAGGGATCTCAAAAACTTATCCAGTCCAATCCCCCCTGCCACAGCAAGATGACCTAGACCAAGATGCACAGGAACATATCCAGGCAGGTTTTAAACGTCTCCAGAGAAGGAGACTCTACAATCCCCCTGGGCAGCCTTTTCCAGTGCTCTCTCACCCTCAGTATGAAGAAGTTCCTTCACTGCCTGTCACTGAGCAGAGCCTGGCTCCATCCTCCTGACACCTGCACTTTCCATATCTATAAACATTAATGAGGTCACCCCTCGGTTATTCTTCTCCAAGCTAAAGAGCCCCAGCTCCCTCAGCCTTTCCTCATCAAGGAAATGTTCCACTCCTGTCATCATCTTTGTGGCTGCACACTGGACTCTCTACAGCAGTTCTGTGTCCTTCTAGAACTGAGGGTCCCAGAACTGGACACAATATTCCTGATGTGGTGTCACCAGGGCAGAGTAGAGGGGGAGAAGAACATCTCTTGATCTGCTGACCAACCTCCTTCTGATCCACCCCAGGATGCCACTGGCCCTCTTGGCCACAAGGGCACATTGTTGGTGGATGTCAGGAGGCTGGAAAAGACCTCCAGTCCATGACCTTACATCACTACATCAGCCAGACCATAGCACTAAGTGCCACATCTGGTCTGTCCTTAAAGACCTCCAGGGATGGGGACTCCACCACATCCCTGGACAGTCCATTTCAGTCTTTCTGTGTGGAAGTGCTTCCTAACATCCAATCCAGCCCACCCCAGTGCAGCTTCAGGTCATGCCCTCTCATCGCGTCACTAGTTGCCTGGGATTTCAAAGAGTTCTTAACATTTTCCATGCCCTATGAACAGGAAATGTGGAAGAACAGTCTAAATTATATTTCAAGAACTACTCACTTTTGTGGGCCATGTCAGCAAACCTTCATCATTCTCTCTAGACAGTAAAACCAACCTCTGCCCTGGCTGATGCTCAGTAATTCCCCTGCTTTTTGCATCCGTGAGCATCCAGACCCATTTCCTTTCAAAGAGCTGTTCAGGTCTGTGAAATCTCTCTGCCACCATCCTCTGCTCCCAGTGTGACCCCAGGGATGAACCCCAGCAAGTACTCAAGTGCATACAAGTACGGAAGGCAGATGACACTCTAATCCCAAGGAACTGCTGGATTTCTCACAGCAAGAGACTCCAAACTCTTCCATCTCTCAGCTACCAGAAACATTATTTGTCTTGCACTAAAACATTAACTTCCATTAACTTCTATAAATAAGAATTACTTCTTTACAAGTTCACATCATTTTTGACATCTTCCCATCTCTAATCTTTCTTTTTCCTCTGTTCTGTGATTTAACTGTTTTAATAGTGAAAAAAAAAAATCAGATGGAAAAATCACAGTAAATACCAGGTGGAGTCTCCTTCTGTGGAGACGTTTAAAACCCTCCTGGACATGTTCCTGTGCAACTTGGTCTAGGTGATCCTGCTCGGGCAGCGGGATTGGACTGGATGATCTTTCGAGGTCCCTTCCAATCCCTAATCTTCTGTGGTTAAACAAGATGGATTGTTGAATTAATTACCTCAGTAATTTAATCTTTTCTTAGCAAGAGTCTCCTGGTCTCACATCAAAAAGGTCAAAGATCATCCCAGGACACAGACAAAATGTCTAAACATTTTCCCCCAAAGTCTACTCTATAAAGCAAGAATCACAGAATCACAGAGTATTAGGGATTGGAGAGGGACCTCGAATCCAATCTCCCCATCACAGCAGGATCCCCTAGACCAAGTTGCACAGGAAGACATCCAGGCAGGTTTTAAATGTCTCCAGAGAAGGAGACTCCACAACCTCCCTGGGCAGCCCCTTCCAGTGCTCTGCCACCCTCACTGGCTCACTGTGAAGAAGTTCCTTCTCATGTTGATGTGGAACCTCCTGTGTTTCAGCCTACACCCATTGCCCCTCATCCTATCACTAAGAAGCTAAGTTTATAGTAATAAAACTGCTCTAGTGGTGCTTTTGCCACTTTTCTAAAACACTGAAGCCCAACACAAGGTGCACAGCCACAGATTGCCCAGAGCATTAGAAGTTTCACTTCTAAAAGCTGGTGCTAAGCTTTAAAGTCATTTATCAGGCAGCTGTCTCAACTGTCCAGTTTAATCTGGGATGTAGGAGGCAAACCTGCTTAAAGTCGGTCTCTAAATGTTAGGACTGTAATGAGCACCCAGTTCTGTTTTCAGAGAGGTGCCCTCACTGGGTGCAGTGGTCATCAGCACATCCAAACTGGTACCACAAATATTCATGGACTTGATCTAGTGGTTGAAATAAAAGAAAAAGCCCTTGAAAACTAAAAGCAAATGAATACCTGCAACAGAACATNTATATAAAATATATTAAACTATATTAAAACATATTTAAAAACAAAATACATTTTCCTCTCACACAAGGGCAGATGACAGTGTGTCATAGATTTTGCACAGGGGGCAGTGGGTGCCAACGTTTGTTGACTCTCCTGGTCTTGCAAAACTGGGTCTGAAAGATGTGCTGGGTCTATTTTGGCAGCTCCTTGGGTCTCTGGCTGCCTATTTTCCATCCCCAGCTCTGACCTTCTCACAGGTTTCTATCCATTTGGAAAAGGAAGTTAAAGCTCTGCACCTCTGTGGTTTGCAGTCAAAGGACATTGGGGTTGTTTTAACGCGACAGGCTGTACTTCAGTGGCAGCAGTTGCTGGGGAGGGAACTTCCAGCTCTCTGGAGGTAAGTCCCCTCCAGTTGTGGATCCAAACCCTTTGATCTACCAGTTCCAAAGGGCACAAATCCACTTTTCAGTAGGACTGCATGAGACAGTTTTGCCCCATGGAGTCAGTCACTCAATTTTCAGACTACAGGCTCTCAGAGGGTGTCAGCTGCTCTCAGCACTGGTATTTTACCTTGTGGAGGGTGGAAAACACACCAGCAGAGAGTTTGTTTTGGCCCCACAGTACAGGAGCAGTTGCGCTCTGCATCCAGCAGACGGTTGTTCCGACAATGGGAAACGGAAAGGGAGAAGAGCTGAACCCAGAACACGCAGAGCACCGCAGCCAAAACACACACTGCAGATGTTTCTGCTGCTGTGGGGGACACAGGTTAAGCCAAGTTAACCCTCTGCAAATCCAGAAGCTCACACTATGGGAGGATCGAGCCCTCAGTAGACCCTGACAGAGTGAAGGTTATTCTGGCTGAGCAACCAGCAGAAGGGAAGCCTGAGGTTTTTAACAAGTTGCTCCTAAGAAGGCTGTATATTGTATCTCCTCCTCAGATGCATCCCCTTCGTATAGCCTGTCCCTCCCAGGTGGCTGGACAGAGTTAAGTCATCTGGTGTGAGACAAAGGAAGAGGAGGGTAAAGAGCAACTGAGGGAGCAGAAGATGGGAAGGCAATGCAGCTGCAAAGGAGAGAGATCTCCCAGCCCAGCGAGGTTGATGCTGAGGGCAAAGATGGGAGGAAGAGAGATCACACAAGACAAGCCGCTGGCATAAGCAGGTTGTCCTCCCCTGACTCTGCACATCAATTACAACGCAGGGATGTCTGGAGCAGGTCCCTCCATATAACACGGGCACTCCTTTTCGCTCACAACAAAACCTGAGGAGCTGCTCGACTGTGGCTTATGCAGCCTGGTCAGCGTGAAGAAGTACAGCTGTGCATAGCCCCAGCTCACTGCAGGGAGATGGTCAACGGCCAGGGCCTGTGTCCGGGTACTGGCTGTGCCGCAGGCAGCGAGAGATTGGTCACAGCACCCTCACCAAGCAGGTCAGCACACCAACACACACCCTGTTACGCATGTGAACACCTCAACCAGCAGAACCTTTTGACTAGCCTCACCCTTGCCTTGAAGAATCTTGAGAGATAATTAAAGCAGGAGAGGATTTTCCTCTTCTAAGCAAAGGGTGAGAGCTGAGTCATGGAGGTACAGACTGCTTCACCCCAAACCCCGAGGACAGGCTTTGCTTTAGCACCGCATTATATACCCTGGATTTTACACCCCACCTCTTTCTTTTCTTTTGCTCCCTCCCTTCCCTCTCATCCTTTCCACCAGCACAGGCTGAAATCAGCTTTCTGCCTACCCCACCCCTCAGCATCTTTGCTTTGAGCTGTGGTCACTCCTCTTTGTCCTCCACGCACTCCCCAGCCCCGGTGCAACATCCCGGTGTCAGCTGAGTTAAAGCTAAAGCATCCCAAGGCACCATTTGGGCTGGGATGCCAACCCCAGCCTAGGGATTCTGCCTCCCCTCCGAGCACTCGTCTCGTGCAAACAGCAGCGGGTATTTCTATCCCTTCCACACAGGCGCCCACACGCTCCCGCTGCTCCCGTCTCTGCAGGCATCCCCCGAAAGCCATCTAAAAGCCATCGCAAACGCGGCACCGCGTTATGTCTCTGAAACAATAAAATCAAGTAGTCAAGCCCTGGCGAACGTCCAGCGAGGAAAGCGTCAGATCTCAGCTGGTAAATAAGATGTTACTGTGGAGCTTGTAAAGCCAACGTTATTTCTCCTTTGTGAAAGCTCTACCTGCAGAACATGAAGGGGGCTCGGTGACAGACACATTAAAACACCATTAAACTGTGAAATAGAACACAGTGTGAAAATAGATTTAACCTTCACAGCATATTGATCTCTACCCCGCGCCGTGCCTAAGTTCTTGGACAACTGTTTTATAATAGGTTTTACTTATTTTCCTGTTGCTATTCTGACTTCCTCAGAGGAGGGTGTTATTTCTAAAAGCTCCTGACAGCTAAGGGAAAAGTGGGCTTGTTTCTTAGTCATCGCTCAGCGCTCGAGCGTTGCCGCTGCCAGCTGCTCCATAAACAGAAATCAGTTTTGTGCGAGTGAAGGATGGGTCTGGGCAGCAGTGATTGCAGTGGGATGGGAGGAGGAGGAAGGGGAAGCGGAAAGGGAAGAGGAGAAGGGCTGTTTGCAAGGACTCTGCTGAACAACACTGCTCAGGATGCTGGCAGACAGGCTGAACCTGAAATGCCTTCTGAAGGGGACAGTGCCAAGATTTATTTAAGCATGCGGGTACGTGGCCTGTGTGTGTGAAGACAGGTAACAGAACTGTGCACACATCTGCAATTCGGGCAGGAAATCCTTCTGATGAATTGGCTGCTACAGGTCACGCTGCTGCCAGCCAGCCCTTAGACTTTCACTGTGAGATAGGCACTTCTTGCCGTGATGAGTTATGTGGTGCAACTTTTGACCCCCCTGTCGCCTGCCCTCTGACCGCTCATCCATCTCGCAGAGCCTTACGCTAAGAGCTCAAACCCTTCCAAATGCCCAGGTATTTTTCTTCTTCACATCAGCCCAACAAAAATGTCCCACCCTCCTCTATACTGAGACTTCCTCTCTGACCACCCCGAAATAAACCCAGACAGAACACAGGGCAGATAATGTCCAGCCACATCCTGTAGCCCCGAGCAAGGGTTTTATAACACCCAGATGCACTTTTGGGCGTGTGGCGGGGTTAGCTAGCAGAAATATTTCTGCCCCCTTCCCCACCGTAGTCGTCTGGCAAATCCTGGCCTGGCTGGAGAGCTCTGAACACGTGTGACGGGGAGGCTGAGCCCATCCATCAGCTATCCCTGACACGCTGCACAGAAACCAAGCCTTCAGACCAGCTGCTGGCCACGGCTGAAGCTCCCCTCGGCAGCGCGTTGGATCTGTGCGCCCAGACCTTGCCAGTGAATTAGCACCATACCAGACACATTTGTACACAGGGTTCATGGGCAATTTGCAGATTATCTGTGAGGCAGCCGCGCAACTGCTGCAGCGGTGGCTACCCAGCAGCGCTGTGCAGAATGACAGGAGGCTTGCAGTGAGTTCAGCAGCACTGCGATGGTGCCTGCTGAACTGAAGCCAACTGCCCACTAAAAAGCTCAGCGCACTCTCCTCTTTGGTTAGTAAGTCTAGGTCACCACCACCACCACCACGTTGTGATGCAGCACCAATGCCAAAATCCCCCAAATCAGCCAGAATGTATAATGAGGCTATGTGTACCTAATAATATTTTTAATAATAATAACTACACTAAAAAAAAAAAAAGGAGGAGGGAAGGCCGATGGCAAAAACGCTGACCTCAAGGGCTGGCAGAGGGAAGAGTTATTTCTCATAAAAATTCCTGGAGCAGAGGCATGATTTTTTATAGGAGTCTCCTGTAGTGCATTACCTTAATCCAAGTCACACTGTGATGATGGAAAAGCTGAACACACCAGAAAATAGCAAATAACTATTTTGAAAGAAAGACATTGGCCACAAAGAGGCTTAATGCTATGGAAGAGCAACAGGAAAGCGGTAAAACCCCACTTGTGTCCTCACAGTGTCTGAGCATCTTTGTGCTCTGCACCCCTGAGTACTGGCTCTGGTGAGCAACAGCTTCGCAGAGCTTCAGGTGACAAATGAAATCCTCAGAGCTCCTTCCCAGGAAGGAAGGAGGTGCCAAATGGAAAAGCAGCAGCGCTAGATTTTCTGTCTAACAGGAGTACAGAGCAATGAAATCATCAGGGCTCTGCTGGTACAAGAGAGCAAATCGAATTATTTAATCTCAGTGGCAGCAGATCTGGGCATGGGCCATCCTACAGAGTCTTGGGTGAAGCTACACCAGAAGTATGTTTGCACCAGCTTGAAGCTCTTGAGCATCCTTGTGCTTTTTGAAACACAGCTGCTGCCCTATTTGCCACTGGACCAAAGGGTTTGTGCTCACCAGAAAATCCTGGGCACAACATCAGAAGCATTGGCCGCTATGCACTAGTTAATCTTGATCACCATGAAGGTGAGCAGAGTGAACGGAGCATGAGATACAACCCTCTCCTCCAAACTGGTGTGAACACAGAGCATGCACAGGCAGGCCAGAGCTACGGATGGCAACCTTTGCCGCTCCTCCCTCACTTGACAGTGGACATAACCCAATCAGTAGAACAGTTTCCAAGGAGTGCTGTGTTACACTTAGGAAAGCTCTTCCAGGGCAGTCTGGTGCATAGGTAGGAGAAAATTTAGCGACAAGGCAAAGGAAAGTCAAGATTAGAAAAGTATAAATCACAATAATCCAGGGTGGGTTTTCTGCCACAGACTTGCTCCACAACCTTGGGCAAACGTCATTTCAGAAAATGGCTCAAGTTTCTCCAGTTGCCTTCTGGGGTCTTCTGATCCAAATACTCAAACCTCCAGGACCACACCTGAAGGCTGTGCGTTGCATTTGGATCTCCAAGTTCAATCACTTAAACAAACCCATCTAACTGTAACCTCGACAGAAAAGCCTGAGATGCAAATACCTCATTCAGAAACGTATTCTGAAGGCAGAGGACTATGGAGGGATGATGAGAATAGTGACTGCTCACAGAAAACAGGACTTCCCAAATTGGTATCATATCATACCATACTCAGAAGGTCTGAACAGCAGCATCTGGGCCATCACAGCAGAGTTAAAAACAAGCCCATTGAAAATGGATAAACAATTAAAAATGTATTGAAGGAAGAAAGAAAAAGAGAAATCATTCCTAATTAATTCTAGTGCCCTGTACAACCCCAGACTATTTGTAATCCTACAGGGAACATCTTTATTGATCTGGAGGACGCTGCAGCAGACTTCTGATGCTTATCTCAGCATAAAAATAGGCTCTTGTGATGAGCAGTGATTTAATTACATGACAATCACCGCTAACAATGCATGGCGAATACCAAAAATATGCAGAGCAAGACTGGCAGTGACAAATGCAAGGGAATGGCATTGACTTTCAGTAAAGTCATCCATCGCCACAGATGGAGGGAGGCTTCGCCCCCCTCCCTGCCCCTTCTTCTGAGGCTGTAGCTGCTGTGTGGCTCCAGGTAGTCACTCTGTGGAGCAAGCCGACCACAGGCACACAGAGTCAAAGAGTGTTAGAGGTTGGAAGGGACCTCGAAAGATCATCCAAGTCCAACCCCCCCCCTGCTGGAGCAGGGTAAGCCTACAGTCTCAAGATGTCCTACATGGGGCTTGAACCCATGGCCCCAGGAATTCAGAGTCACATGCTCTATCCACTGAGCCAGCCAGTCAGACGGCCATGATCAAACCAAAACGTAACACACAAGTCAATGGAACTAAGGTGGGTTTTTTCGACTGTAGGAACATTGACTGTTTCCCCTGTGTGACTCCACCAGAAAAGGAAGGGAAGAACTTTTCTCGGCTTTGGGAGGTGGCAGTACAGAGCAAGTGAGAAATAGAAGGGTCTGTTATGCACAGGCTCAGGCCCTCAGAAGCAGTTGCCCTACATGATAGTGAAAGACCAAGGATCAGCCCAACCCTGTGCTGTACGTACAGTCGTTAGAAGAGCACAGCAGCAAGTGTTTGCTCACACGTTTTGACTGGCTGCTTTTTCAGGTGACTTCCTTAAAGCAAAACCCAAACACGTGCAGCAGTAAAGGGTAGTGTCACTAAGACACCACAGCTTTATTCACTTACCTCATTGAGGCTGCAACTGGGCACTTGCCAGCGTCTCTGAAGCCACTGTAACGACAGCCGTGAGCAGACTGTGCAGTTCCCTGAAGAGGTTTTGGCTCCATCATCACAGCCCTTGGGGAGTGAAGGAGAATTTAGGCTGATGGAAGCATAAGGCCTTTAGATTTTATAACCTGGCTGGTAGATGACAGTTAAATATTGAATAGTCTCCCCATCAGAAAAGTAACTTCACAAAAACACAGAGACCAAGAGCAGAAAAATTCTTCATTTCACCTGTTAGAAATCTGATCACAAGAGATCAGGCACAGAGGAGAAATCTCCTAGCTAAGCAGCCCCTATGTTCCTTGCAAAACAGTCCCTATGCACAGCTTCCCTACTCATACCCACCCATCGACCCCTCAGAATATTGAAGTCGAGTCCCTTATTCTTCCCTCACGGGCTGAAGGGCACTGAATTAACCAAGCATGAGCAAACGGCTTCACGGAGGTATTCCTGCAGCCAACGACCACTGGTATGAGGCACAGTGTATTGACCATCTAAATCTGACCATGGTTGGACCTGGAAGACCCAGAACCAGAGGTACATGCCCAATCTATGAGCCTGCTCTGCCTTCCTTCTGCAAGGACATCCTCAGGAGGTAGGAAGGCTGGTTGCACCGGGAGATCAGAGTAGAAGTTTACACCAGCACGTCTTCAAGCTCTTACTTTCTTCCCCTGGAAGAGGCACATCATCTTGTTCAGCCAAGAGGGAAATTGCAGGTGTTCAACGCAGCACATGGGAACCGACTGGCAACATTCCCTCACGTAAAATTTAACAAGAATCACCAGCCCTCAGGTTAAAGCCACGCTGAGAACTTGAACTCCTGCCCGCCCAGGTGTTGCTGCTGGTGCAAACACCGAGACCTGGATGCTGCCTCCTGCTTCCTCGTACTCGATTCCATGACTCATGTCAGGAGAGCACGTCTGTTATTCAAAACTAAATGACCTTCCGAATCCTCTCGAACCGCTGCACCGTTTTCAGTAAAAGCATCACAAAGCAGATAAAAAATGCTGTCACCTCAAGAGGCTGGTTTTTTTCACTCCAATGGGATTTCTAAATGCTGGTGAAACTTTATATCAACCACAGGCATCTCTTTTGCTCACTTGTTCCCTGAACTATGTCGTTCCTGATGCTGCTGAGGGTCTTCCCCACTTATCAACAGTCAGGCAGACACTTTTCCCCAAAACGATGGAATTTCACTTGGCTTAACTTATGCCAACTTGAGAAGGATTGAAAAACTTCATCTGCAGATCAAAAATCACCTGCAGTGTCCGAGCCTTCTTCCCAGTTGCTGACTTTCAGGACACTAAGAAGAAGATACACCTATTCTTTGTTTTGAAGGGGTAGATTCACCAGGGCCCTCACTCTTGCAGCTTTACAGATAAAATACATGTGTGGTTTTAAGGCAGAACAAGAGTCACATCCAACACGTGCCACAGTCTCCAAAGTCAAAGCTAACAGTCTCTCAGCTGAATGTAAAGGATGGACAATCTAAAGTTGAGGTTTGATTAGAATGTACTTTGTTGATTTATTTTTTTTCTAACATATCAGAGGCACCAGATTCCTTCCTGGTGTGAAACTACCATCTGATGGGAAAGTAACTCCAGCTCCACCTCTGGTGCTGCCTGCAGAATCAGGCCCTCCAAATTAAAAAAATAAAATTAAATTTAGCCCCATGTAGAGCACAGGAAATTAGATGGCAAGTCTCTGTTTCCTAGTGGAAATCATGGAGTTGCCGTGTCCTTACCCCAGGCAATGAATTAGCAGCAACCAGTCTAATTTCTACGGGCAAAGTCCTTTCCCTTTCCCACACAAACGGGTGCAGGGTGCTGGGCAGTCTCAACGGCGAGAGCCCCACGTCCGCAGGGCAGAGCCTGAGCTCTTCACCGCTTTGCGAGTGTCTTGGAAGAGGACTGAGGGAGAGGCAGAGAGAGAATGGCTACGGCTGAAGGTTAGAATCGGAGCTCTGCAAGCAGAAAAAGAGGTGTGTGACATTTCCACTGCCTTTGCTTCACCCAGTTGTTTGCTCGCTCTCCGTAAGGCGCATCTCAGCGACTTCCACTGACAGTGATCCGTGGGGGAGCCGAGGCTTCCATCCTACTCATGGTTATTCCAGAAACCAGCCTTCAGCAGCAGCTTATGTTTGGGCAAACGTGAGTACGTGCTGCCTCGGCACACGCACCCAGTTATTTACAAACCCAGTTATTTACAAACTGTACAGTTAGGGGTCGTCCATCCCCATAGCTCCAGGATGGATGCAGTCATTCACAAGACCCACAGCTAGATCTAGACTTCTGAATGCCGTAGAGACTTCATTGAACGCACCTACTGCACTGAAGCAATGAGCTTACCTACAAAAAGGAAGTTTATAATTCCTGATGAGAACCTGAATAGACTAACAATGCACAAGCAGGTAATTTTCTTGGGCAAGCAGACACACAGACAGGTACGCACAGACTATTAGTCTTGCTTTAAGAATCAAGCATAAAATCAGCGCAAAAAGTTTGATTACTGGAGTGTGCAGTAAATGCACATAACCCTCCTTTCCGAGGGCCTAGGAAATCCTACTGAACTGCTGTAAGCAGCTGGGGAAAGGTTCTACCTCATCTCCTGCTGCAGCACAGTCTTCATCTCAAGTAACCTCCAGCACCAGTTGATTCAAGTGATGTACTTGTTACCCAGTCAGAGACTAAATATTATCTACTACAGCAAGCATTCTGCAAAGAATAGGAAACATATCCCCTACTCCAGATAAATTAAAAGCATCATCTTGACCTCAAACGTTTATTGCATTTCAAACAGTATTTATCAAAAGAAAGAGCTCATTACAACACATATAGGTACTGGAACACCCAAACCCCTTCATTTGGTCTGCCTCCAGCACAACAAGTTATTCTCAAACAAAACAAAGCTACACTCAAAACAACAACAACAACAACATCACCCTGTCTCCTGAACAGAACCAGTTCCGTGTGAAAAAATGTATAGGAACAAAAAACCAACCCCAAACTATTAAAGTGTCAGCCCCAACTTCTGAATAAATAAACTGTTTTCCCCACAGCTGAAAGTTTTCACTCAAATCAACAGTCAGATCTCACATGCCTGCTTAAACATCTCTGACTTTGCTCCTTGCACAACAGCCAGGCTACAGTATGATAAACCAGATGACAGTTAAAAGCGAGACAATGCGGCATTGTTTACACAGAAGATTGAGAAACCCATCTAACAAAAGGGGTCCGTGGACGTCCATTGTATGTACAAGAAGGAGATTTACTGGAGATTTTGTAATTTCTACAAGGCTCCTTCCAACCAGCTTCATTAAGTTGCAGTAAATCAAATCATGCAGAGATCTGGCTCAGCCAGAGAGACATGCCGGGAAAGATACAAAATGAAGAAGAACAGACGCAAGATGATAAGCGCTCGGATCTTTGGCATTTTTCATAAACATTTTCAAGGTCTTTAAATCTGTGTGTTCACCCATTTTCCCACACACACACACAAACACACACACACTCGCCTATAAATACATTATACAGGGACTCTTCTCTATACACACGGGTACAGCATGGGCACCCAAGCCCACGTGCACACACACAGAGGCATTTTTGTGGCTTTTTAAACCAGGACAGTCTTGTTTCTGCCTTTCCATTTGCAGCTACACGCAGCTTTCCATGAGCAAAAGACATCCATTGCCCAATCAAGTCTATGCAAATGTGCCTCTCCTTATGCAAAGGCACAGTGGGGCTTGTTCCTTCGAAAAGAAAGTCCTCCAAAGTCGCTGAATCCACCCAATCATGCAGTGGAAGATACACTGGGGTCAGTTCTCCGGGGTTAGTTTTCTTTCCACAGATCCACGCAGCAGCCCCACAAGATTGAGCTGCTGAGTGCGAGTCCATTTGGATCACCAATCCATGAGCGAGGTTTTTACCCCGTTTATCTTCTAATTAGATGACTTCCACTGTTGTCTTTTGTCAAAAGGAAACCTGTCTCTTGGGTTTCTCTGTTTGTACTGTGAACTGGCCTGGGGGTTTCTGCCAGTAACCCCTGCCTGGGAATCACACGAAAAAACTGCAGCTCTCCTGCTACTGTTGACTTGTGGTGGCAATTTATTGCCACAATGTCCTACAGCACCCTAAAGGACTGAGGGCTACCTGCTCACCAAAACGAAGCATGTTTACTTATGATTCTCTGTTTCAGTTGCCCCAGTCAAACCAGCACAAATCGTGAATTCTATAAAGCAGAAGCACAACAACCAAATGACTGGTAAACAAGCAACAAGTCACATTCTCCTCAGAACAGAAAACAAGGTCCTTTCTTCTGTCTTTTCATTGCTCGGTTTCCTTATGACTTGATAGCCACATGATCCTCTCCTTGTGAACCACCAGGAATCACAGAACATGAGGGATTGGAAGGGACCTCGGAAGATCATCTGGTCCAATCCGCCTGCCAGAGGGATATTAGCTAGACCAAGTTGCACAGGAACATATCCTGGTGGGTTTGAAACATCCTCCTTCCAGAGAAGGAGGAAAGGTGCCACCAAGACATCAGTGGTGGACCCAAGCCCGCACACTATTGCACAACCACTCTTTGGGCGCTGTGCTCTTATTGTACAAGCACTTATTTCTTTAAGGCTATGAAGTGTTTTTTTCTCTTGGATCTGTAGTGTTGACCCCTCTGGCTTTAGACAGGGAAACAACAGCTATCCTGAAAATATCTGATGAGATGGAATTATAAAAGGCAAGTCAACGAGTCTTTTCAGGTCACTGAGTTAGGCTTCTCCACAATCTCTTAATCCTTGCACAACAGAAGGTTCTCATGCATCCATTGCCAGCAATGGATCTCTGATGATTCCAGTATCCAAAGGGTTAACCGCTGGGTGGGCTTTAAAAAAATAAAAGATGGAGGAAGGGAAAAAAAACCCCAAAACCAAGAAGAAAGAAAAACCCACAAGTGCTGGATGAAATATTGAGATACTGCTGGAGCTCCCAGCTCTTCCTGCTAATTATGATAAAAAACTTTTTTAAATGTACACTGCTCGAACAGAAGATGGGTATCAAAGACTCGTTAATTCAGAGCTTAAACCTTTCTAGGCACAGTGATTTACCTCCTAAAAGAATAGCTCTCATATCTTCATGTAAATCTGTTGGATATGTTAAAAACTGCTTCAGAGCATCTCTTCACATCAGCTCAGCTGATCTGCTACACTAAGCGGAATTATCTCTTCCTACATAAACCGGGGAGCGCTGCCGCATCCAGCCTCGGCTCTGCACTTGAAGGGAAAATGAACCAAAAAAAGAAAAGGTGCAGTTGCACCATCCTCTCCCATTCTCCTCTCCAGCCCACAAACTCAACCTTTCACCTCGTTCCTTTTTGGGCTACGGCCACGTGCTGAAAAGACAACCCAAGGTAAAGTTTAGCAAAAAGCACATCTTGAAGGCAAAAGTCTGTGGTGGTGATGATAGTGTTGTTCTGAAGCAAGAAGGCGGGGAGGGGAGAAGCGTGTGTGTACACAACACACACACACACACACACACAGGGTACACGTAGAGAGATGCTGCGCTCCGAAACCCTGCTGCATCCTACAGCGCGCTCCGCTTCCTCCTAACGGGGCTGGAGCTGCTGGCTGGTTTCAATTCAGCTTGCTGCACCTGTAAAAACAAACAGACATGACATTTGCAGTTAGGTAACTCTAGCCTGCTACAGTGTGTGTTAATGGCTCCCCGAGGACAAACCAAGGGAAACTAGGGAAGGTTCAAAAGTAATGAATCACTTTCTAAACACAGGAACACGGGGGATTAATTGCAGGAAGGATTTGAGAAGTCATGCATCATTTCTTGAAACAAAAATATTAAAAGCAGATTTCTCTAATGAGATACATGGGGTTCTACCTGATTTCAGCAATGTAGGCTACATCTTTTGGGTTTGTTTTGCTTTGGGGATTGTTTTTCTTATCTTTCTGGATTAATCTGTAAGTACAATAAACTTCTCTCAGGAGTTTCAGTTCAAGGGGATCCCAATACGCAGCGAGGTGACAGTTGTCAAAACCCAACATGAACCTTGGGATGCTGACGCATGCAATCATTTCGGGACAGGAGAATGTTTTCTCAAACAGAAGATGGACAAAGCTGCCTCCACCTCTTAAAACAATTTTTCAAACACAGTCCAATGGTTAAAACACATGTAATGAACTGACAAGGATGGTGGATCTCCAAATTGTTGGGCTACGGAAAAGCATCCCCATTGAAATCATGGAGCAAGTTTGCTGAATGAGACATCTTTTCCACTCCCCTTCTGTGTTTTGTCCCACACACGTGGGCTGCAAACGGCTAATGTACAGACAGAGGCAAGTCCTGACTCACTGTGGTACCACAGTGAAATGATGATGTGACCACATCTGGAATATTGTGTCTAGTTCTGGGCCACTCAGTTCCAGAAGGGCACAGAACTGCTTGAGAGTCCAGCACAGAGCCACAGAGATGAAGGGAGTGGAACATCACCCTGATGTTGGAAAGGCTGAGGGAGCTGGGTTTCTTGAGCTTGGAAAAAAGGAGACTGAGTGGTTGACCTCATTAATGTCTATAAATACAGAAAGGGTGGATGTCAGGTGGATGGACCCAGGCTCTGCTCAGTGGCACCCAATGATAGAACAAGGAGCAACGGGTGCAAGCTGGAACAGAGGAGGTTCCACATCAATATGAGAAGGAACTTCTTCACAGTGAGGGTGATGGAACACTGGAACCTCCCCAAGGAGGTCGTGGAGTCTCCTTCTCTGAAGACAATTAAAACCTGCCTGGATATGTACCTGTGTGACTGGATCTAGGTGATCCTGCTGCAGCAGGGGGATTGGACTCAATGATCTTTTGAGCCCTAATGTTCCGTGATTCTGTTTGCAGCACGTCTAATGAAGAAGAAGGCCTTTGAAGCTGCCACAAGTGACTTTTCAATCAAGTGTGTGGTTGGACCACTATCTTTAGCTCTAGTGGAGAGCTCAGAGACGGTCTGTCCCATCTTAGGAGCTTTTATCATTCCTCCCATAGAAAATGGGTATCGTTTTCCTTGGAGGACTCCCAAAATGATAAAAACCACTTGAGGAAATGCTATAAGTGTTAAATAAACCATAAATAGAAAAGCAGCTTCTCTTTCAACCTAAACACTACAAGGGCATGTGCAAAGCATCACTGCAAATCCAGCGAGCTCTACCAGAGCAATGACAAAACACAAAACCACACTGAGTCTTCATGTCTCTGATCACTTCTGTCCAGCATCTTTCCTCCCACCAGTCCACAGCAAGATTCCTCTCAAGTTATTTATTCTGCCACCAACCAATGTGGTGGCTTCTTAAGATCAAGGTCACTAGAAGCCTCTTCCAACCTTGTTTCTATCAGCTGCCTCAACACTGCATGTAGGCAATTATTTTTCATCTTCGACAGGGTAAAACCACTATTGGTGAGACTGTGACCCCCTTATTCACAGCGAGCAGCACCTCCTTGTGAAAGTACCGTGACTCACAGAGGAAAGCACAGTGTCAGTAGGACCCAGGCATCAGGATCAAGGCCCGAGGACACAGATTCCAGTTGATTAAAACAAAAGAAAGAACCCTTTATATTGTGTGGCTTCGTTACCCAGCAAGACCATTTTCCTTCCTCCAAGAGAAACAAACAGATCTTGACATTCTAAAGGACTTATTGTTCAAATAATTTCCAGGAAGATAGGCGAGATTACTGCAGACACTGTTCTTGTTTAAAAGAAATAGGAGAAGAGACAGGACCTGACTGAAACTGAGAGAGGATAGTGTCTGGTTAGATTAAAAGTTGTAATTCCATAATGGTAGAAGATTGAGCTGATCAGCCGCAGAGTACTTTACACACATCTCAAGGCTTTCTATAGAGAAAAAGATGAGCAGAGCGTTGTCCAAGGGAAGCCTGGAGCCCAGGATGAGTGGAGAGGAAGAATTTTGAGGGACAGCTCATGATAACAAAATCACATCAAGGGCAAAGTCACAGCAATAATGCCCCATCCCTGTCTTGAGAGGACGGAGAATTCAGCAAATCCTTTTGGGTGGTTATCTCTATCACAGAGACCACTTTTCTCTTCCCTCTGTACAAATACCAGAGCAGAGAGGTGACAGAAACCATCGTTCAGCAACCACGCTGGGTGATTTTCCAGATCATTTTTAAGTATCTCTTTTTGGGATAGTGTTTCTGCAATCATTCTACCCTTCCGGGCTCCTGTCTTTTCTAAGATGCTCCCCCTCATCCCTTTGTGGATGCTCCCTGATTCCTTATCTCCCTTAGCCAAAAGCACACTGGCATCCTACTTCCCACGCGGAGCACCCAGCCGCTCTTGGTGGGTGCCTCTGGCTGCCTCTGCAGGCAGTGGCCATTCGTTACTCACCTTCTGAACATCAGATGGTACCCTGGAGAGGAAATCGAGGAGCTCATTATTATCGATGGCATAGGGATTTCTGAGCTTCTTAGTAAATTTATTTATGCCTGGGAGAAAAAAAGGAAGCAAACAAAATAATGCAACCCTTTTCCATCCCCTCCCTCCTACATTGTTCAGGCAAGGTGACAAAGGGAAGAGGAATTCACGAGTTAAAGTTAGTGTGAAAACAGCGCTTCGGACTTAAAGCCAGGCACACGTTGCACGTCACGTGAAATCATTCACACGCGTCTCTTGAGGAAGTAGAGGGCATGGTTTATTAAAGTGTTCCTCTACTTTGGGGATCATCTGTGGTCAGTAACATGGCAGAAAGAGATTTCAGCATGTATTCATTCTCAGGGATACCGAGGGGAGAAGAGGCAAACTTGTGTCTGAGCCTGCTGTTAAATCTGCTAGCCACATGACCAAAGACATTCCCTCTCCTCTTGCCCAGGAACTGCAGAGCACTGGAAACAACTGGATAGGATAGAGGGTTTTTAACTTCCATTGGTTGGGGTTGTTCAGCCTGAACAGGAGAAGACTCCAGGACCACCTCACAGTGACCTTCCAACCCCTGAAAGTATAAGAAGGCTGGGGAAGACTGCTCACAAGAGCATGGAATGGTAGGGTGAGGGGTCATGGTTTTAAGCTAGAAAAGGATAGATGTAGGCTGGACATTAGGAAAAAGTCCTTTAATCTGAGGGTGGTAGATCCCTGGGACAGGTTATGTAGAGAGGTGATGGAGGCCCCATCCCTGGAGACATTCAAGGTCAGCCTGGATGGGGATCTAGGCAATCTGTTCTAGTTAGAAATGTACCTGATGGTTGTAGGGGGCCTGGACTAAGTAACTTTTAGAGAGCCCTTCTAATCTGATATAGTCTATGATCACTTCTCATAACTTGTCCTCTCATTGCAGAACCTGATTTGACAAGTTGATTATACTTGATGCTGTAGGAACATCACAGCATTCATAGAATCATAGAATCATTAGGGATTGGAAGGGACCTCGAAAGTCCAATCCAGTCCAAACCTCCTGCCACAGCAGGATCACCCAGACCAAGTCGCACAGGAACGCATCCAGGCGGGTTTTAAACGTCTCCAGAGAAGGAGACTCCACATTCAATTCCACCATCCCCCTGTCCAACATCTCACTGTAGTTTTCCTGAAAGTGACTTCAAACATGATGGCTGCTCCAGCCTTCTCCTCTCTCTGAAATGTACCTGCTTCATGTCTTGAATCCAGCTTTCTGCCACAAACTGGTAGCAAAATGCCAGCACTATTTGCTGTGTACCTGATGTTGAAAAGCAGAAAATACCATAAGGTCTTTCGAGGCTTTGCCACAGGGCAGCTGTTTAACATCTATCATATCTGAAGGTCCTGTCAGTCCAGATGATGTTGAAAGGACGTACAGCTTTCATGTACTCGCCATGTCTTCCACACGAGAACAGCAATATTTTGTTACTGAACTTTTTCACCCCAGGAATTTCCCTCCTTCCCTTTTACCCTTTCTTCCGCGCCTCTCAATCCTTTCCTTCATTTATTTTTCACCCACAAGTGGCTTTGTGTACTGCTGCCTTCTCATGCCCTCCCTCTGCGTTGAGAAAAGCCAAGAGAGTAGCAGATGGCTCAGCCCTCAAAGGGTGATGGGGGGTCCCTACAGCCCAGAGTCACACTGGGGCTGACCATTAGTGGTTTGGTGAGGACTACCTGCACTGTGTTCTTAGCCATTGTACCTCAAGCTGAGATGAAAGCTATTGCTCTAAATAAGTTTAAAAGCCATTTTGTGATGAAGAAATTCTTCAGGAGCTGGAATACCATCTCCTTTTGTGACAGACCATTTTACTTGTCTTATACCACCCATCAGGAGAGTCTCACTTTTGGAAGCTCCTCTTTTACTCCATGATATACCTTCTCACAAATCCTTTCAAACCTCTGACACACAGAGATGCCTGGAGCCTTCTGTTGGTCTATAAATATGTGAGGGGTGGGTGTCAGGAGGATGGAGCCAGGCTCTTCTCAGTGTCCTCTGGTGATAGGACAAGGTGCAATGGGTGCAAGCTGGAACAGAGGTTCCATACAAATATGAGAAGGAACTTCTTCACAGTGAGGGTAATGGAGCATCAGAACAGTCTGCCCAGGGAGGTTGTGGAGTCTCCTTCTTTGAAGACATTTAAAACCTGCCTGGATGTGTTCCTGTGCGACTTGGTCTAGGTGATCCTGCTGTGGCAGGGGGATTGAATTAGATGATCTTTCAAGGTCCCTTTTGATCCTTAATGATTCTATGATTCTATGACTACAGGGCACTAGGCACACTGCTCCTCCTGACTGCAGGAGAACTAAGATCCAAGAGGTTCCTGGGGTCCAGCTCTTCAAACACACCTTGCTCACTCCCTACTACTTCCCAAATGGGGGGGGGGGGTCCAGAACCAGTAAGCTAATTACTCTCCTGCAGAATCACCATAATCTTGAAAGTAGCTTATCTGCACTAATGCCGTTCTCGTGGTGCTGTCGGAAACTTACAAAGAACCTCAAGAAAAGCAGATCACTGGGCCACCCATGGTGGGAGAAACAGTGATTTTAAGAAGCTCGCGGCATTTTTATTCACCTAAGCAGCAGCGCTTGGTCAACAGGTCATGAAAAGCCGGCTCGGTTTAACGGCGCAGACAGACATCGTGTCGAGTGCATGCAGACGAGACGCGGCAGAGTACTCACCCCAGATCAAAACAAGGTACCTCAGGGGTATGAAATACAAAACGACTGTTGCTGCTGCCAGGACCAGGCAGGCCAGGACAGAGAGGAAAGGCACCGTCCAGTTGAATGTGCTGTAAAGAGAAACAACAGTTCCCCTCAGTGTGCCTGCTCTTGAGCACTGCCTGCGCGGCGACACCCAATAATAATTTAACGGTCTCTCTGCATTCCAGTGCACAGCCCCTGTGGAAGGTGCATGAGGAGATTCTGGCACCTGGATGCTATCGTGGATGAAGTGTGATACCTGAGAGGCAGATACCACGGCAAGGAAAGAGAAGAAAGTCCCTGGGGAGCCCGGTGAAGGCCTTGGGCCTGTGGCAAGTTGCTTTTGTTTCTCCTTCTGCGTGTCACACCCGTTACACGTCTGGGCTCACCGGTCAGCTCTCCATTATTTATGGGCAGATGACCTGGAGATGAGGTTGTGCCGCAGATGGAGCCATCTGAGATGGCCCCACTGACCCACAGTGGAGATGACACGGGATGGGTGTCAGTACACAATCCAAATGGAGCTGCTGGGCAGACTTAACTCCAACAATAACCAGAGAACAAAACAGGACTCTCTCTAACTCAGACCGCTCACCTATAAGTCCACAACAGGTGTAAGGGGAGCAGCTACTGCTAACAGACCTTTGAAACTCCTTTGTACTCGTGTGCCCTTGTAAGGTCCATCTCTACAGCATGGCCTGAACATTGAGACACCTGGACTACACGAATGTCAAATAATTCTTAGGTGTCTCACACAACCTGCCTGCTACACTTCATCACAGCATGACGATAGAGTAGGAGGAAGACAGAATCAATGTGGACCACTTATCCGGCTAGAAAATAAGACAGACTTCCCTTGACAGATAAAATTAATAGGACGCTAAAAGAATTACTTTTAAGCTTCAATAGTTGTATTAAATATTAAGTAAAAATAGGTGGGAGAGGACCCATCATTATCAATCATCGTAGCTTAAGTTAAAGGAAAAAAAATAGGCAAAACAGCTCAATTCAGTTAAACTATTAAAACTCCCTGTGATTGTGTAAGTAGAGTGACAGACGAAAACTGCAGCACAATTCAGTCTGTCACTTACAGACAAACTTTGGTGGCAATTTTTAATGGTACATTACTGTTGAGTTACAATGGAATTCTTCCGAAATTACATCGGGCATCCACATTAATTACCCAATGTGTTCTTTAAGAGCATTGTCACCAAAATGAATACGAGAATTAATCGTGTTTAAGACCTCTGAGCCTTCCTGCCACGCAGCTGGGCAGAACAGTGCCCTGTTCATGGACTGGAATACAATCTTTGGGCTACTTCCACCCCAGCTGGGGTGTCCAGCGTGGAACCACAGCACGTGTGGTTGTTGTATTTTTAGCTTGAACCCAGCTCCTCATTAGAGTGGCTTGATCACAAACCATCACTTTGTGTTCAAAACAGACAACAAAGTGGGTCAACTAAGCTCCAGTAAAGATCAGGTTACAAAAGTTTGTGTCTGTGTGGGGGATTTATTTTAGGCTCTTCACCTCCCTCCACTGTGAGGTCAGGAATATCCTATCTATCTGCTTCCTCTTGTGACAAGACCCCAGTAAACCCCCTTCGGGCTTCCTTGCAGCACCAGCAGGAAGCAGACAGCTCAAAATGGTAAAGAGAGAAGAACATCAACATGATGGGCAGGGACGTAAGAGACTGGTAACCCCTGTAACCAGTCCAGGCAGGGTGTGGGAAAGCAACACCATCAATTCCTACCTAATTTCCATGAAGGCAATGTAAAGAAATGCCTAATATTTCTGTGTCCATGTCTCCAAGCAATATTTTCCCCTGCGTGGTACCATGACTCCCTACCCCATCACAGACAGAGAAGGCTAGAAATCTGGGCAAACGGGTGCCTGCGAGAGCTACACCAACAGAGCACATGGCTTCTCCTCTTTGTGCTTCAGAAAGGATTTTGGAGTGAGGCACTCCATGACAAGAAGGAATGATGTTAGGACTGGCCAGGTTCTCCTCCTGCACCTTGCAGTCATTTTCAGACCAAGAAATGAATTTCACCACAATCCTCCTGGCTTTACTTCACTGCAAATCATGACTAAGCAAGGAAAAAAATGTCACTTACTTTTTAACCCTCTCTCCAAATGATGCTATTTCTTCCAGGATGCTCTGGACAGCTATGATGATCTCTTGTACCATGTGGATTCTGTCAATCAACCCCTTTTTCTCAGATTCCTGACCCAAAAAAGAGGAAAATCAAAATTTTTCATAAACTCAACATTTGCTAACGTGTCCATGTGAATAAAGTATGATACCTACTACTGCTGATGCACCTGTGAACTCAAGCACACAACTGAAGGAGAAAACCCACACCCTGGGTTTATCACGGGCAATGAATGTGAAGATGTATATTTCCCTGTATTTTCTTCCTTTTCCTCAGCACAGGGACAGAATTTCCTACATCTTCTGAAATAAATCACCTGGAGGATGTCAAACCAGGCTTTCACCAGCTGCCTGTCAAACCAGAAGAGATGCTGAGCACCCCCAAGTCCGGCCAACCTGTACCAGGGCAGCGCTGGGTGCTCAGCGTTTCTCAACAACATGAATATTCTTGAGCAGAAGTTCTGAATTTCACTTTCCTGAGCTTCTCCCCACAGCCACACTGATTTCTGTATATAAATTAGCAGCAAGAGAGCGAACACAACGATTTTTGAACACTCTGTGTACAGAGACCTATTCTTTTACTAGAGGGGGAAAAAAAGAGAATCCAAGGGAAAAGTCATTTTCCCTTTACAGCAGCCATCTCACAAGTTCATTTTTTATTGCTTATTTTAGGCAACAACATTGCAGGACACTACTAGACATGTGCAAGAAGTAAAAAAGAAGCCCAGAATGAATTAAAAATCAAAATGACTGAAATCAGCCTTGGAAATCAGTCGACAATTATCAGCATTCAGCGTTTCTTTGCCAGCAATCTAACACACATACGGGCATGCAAATCGGTGGGGTTGCAGATATTCCGGCAAGAAATCAGCAAAACATTCACTTATCACAAAGTGTAAGAGCCCTGGACACTGATTTTTACCTCACATTTAAACTCTCCAAAATCAGCCCAGTTTAGAAGCAAAAAGACATCTCAAGTTGTGGTTTAACCAGTCAGTGTTCACAGAGTGAAGATGCTGGTAAGATGCTTATTGCATCCCTGTTCTCCATGGCCCTCAGTGCCAGAGGCAGGGGGAAGGGTGGGTGGGAGCAACCAAGATCACACTCAGATCAACACTATCACAATTCTGCTGTTGTGTTGTGAAGCCAGGTTATTGCTGCACGTGGGAGAGAGGGTCGGAAGATACTTAAAGTCACACTGGACCACAGAGGTGAAGGCTCAGCCGAGGCAGGGCATCGCACCACCTCGAATAACATACGCACCATCCCTGGATGTTGAGAAGCAGCCAGGCCAGCACAGCCCGCGTAACCCTTTGAACTACTCACCGCTCCTTTCTCTCCACAGTAATTTTTGAGTTTAAACAGGCAGCCCAAACCGCCGCGAAGTTATCGAGCTGCAGACATCTGAATACTTGCCTTTAGGTTGCGAGCGAGTGCACAATGAATAGAAGCAGCATTTTAAATAATCACACATTTGGGTGTGAAAATGAGTATTTTTACATTAATAAAACAACCAACAAAAAATGAAACCCTTGGGGTGTGAAATAACCCCGGAACAAAATAAATAAATAAATAGTCAGTTTATGTGAAAATAGCACCAAAAAGTCATTTTCACACAACTCCAGTTATAACCTCGTTAGGCTCAAATGTAAATGACACATTAAGATTATATTTAACCATTCACTCACTAGAGCGGTACCACAGCCCTTTAGCCCTATTTGGCTCTTTTTGCAGTAAACTTGGAAGTTGAAGCTGAGAAGCAGTTCATGGAGAAATGAGCCAATGGGAATTCTGTGCTGTCCAAATTCAGACAGAGAGGTAAAGAAGCCACTTTATCTAAAGTGATATTCCAGGGCAAGCCCACTCTTGCTACCCAGAGCTGCAAGGAAGATCATCTGTCAGCTCCCTCTGCGTCACGCTGACTTCATTTGCACGTCTTCGATTGAGCTTTGAGATGTGGTGATAATGCACATTAACCAACACAGCACAACTCCTGCCACCAAGCAGGCTAAGAAAATAAAAGAGAGCCTATCAGGTCCCAGGATATGACAACTGCACGCCGATTCGTACCTCCCGTGCATGCTACAGTCACCCCGAGACAACGGTGTTTTCAGTGTGTAATACAAAATACGCCCAACCAACAGAGACAGACTGGGTTTAGAAGACTTATCAATGAAATCGGTCACTACAGGGCAAAACAGGCTAGTGACTGCCCCTGCACCGGGAGCTGCAGAAACCACTGAGAACCCTGCAACGTTGTCAACATCTTTTCTTTGTTAATCTTGTTCTGTTCTGGAAACCTGCAGCCTAAACACATCTACAGGATGAGTAGGTCGCTGCTTAAGCAAGGGAGAAGTGGACAAGTGAAGTACAACAAACAGGATTTCCCAAACTATTCGGGTTTTGCAGTGCTGTTTATGCTTCCCGAAGTCAGCACCTCACAAAACACTGCGGGAAGCAGTAAGAGAGCTCACAGCCCATCAGGACAGCAGTCGCTGTTCCATACTTATTAGTAGATGGGCCACAGATATTGAAATGCCACCATAATTGTGGAAGATGTAAAAAAATATCCTCGCTACACAGAATCATAGAATTATTAGAGATTGGAAGGGACCTCGAAAGATCATCTAGTCCAATCCCTCTGTGACAGCAGGATCACCTAGACCAAGTCATACAGGAACACATCCAGGTGGGTCTTAAACGTCTCCAGTGAAGGAGACTCCACAACCCCCCTGGGCAGCCTGTTCCACCCTCACTGGGAAGAAGTTCTTTCTCATATTGATGGGGAACCTCCTCTGTTCCAGCTTATACCCATTGCCCCTTGTCCTATCACCACATGACACTAAGCTCCATCCTCCTGACACCCACCCTTCACATGTTTATAGACATTAATGAGGTCACCCCTCAGTCTCCTCTTCTCCAAGCTAAAGAGACCCAGCTCCCTCAGCCTCTCCTCATAAAGGAGGTGCTTCTTCATCATCCTCATTGCTCTACGCTGGACACCTCTCTTGAACTGAGGGGCCCAGAACTGGACACAATACTCCAGATGTGGTCTCACCAGGGCAGAGCAGAGGGGGAAGAAGAACCCCTCTTGATCTGCTAACCACCCCACTTCTGATCCACTCCAGGGTGCTGTTGGCCCTCTTGGCCACAAGAGCACATTGCTGGCTCATGGCCATCCTTCTGTCCACCAGGACCCCCAGGTTCCTTTCTCCTACACTGCTCTCCACTGAACAAAGTCTCAGCACCCAGACAATTTTCTCCATCCTCCTCAGGTATTATCCCTTTCTGATTTCCTTCGGACTCAATACATTATGCTGCTTGAAAATAGGATTTGGATACCCACGGCTCAAAAACCACAACTCAGAAGCTTTGGCTTGAATTAAAAATAAATTATCCTGCCTATTTCTAGCTTATTTTTTTCCTAAAACCAGTCATGAAAGTTCCACTCCCTCCAAGGCCTTTTTCTTCTTTATTTCTTAGCTGATTACAGCACTGTGGGTGGACCAAAACTAGTCCTCAGCCTCTGGGAAAGAATTAACTCCATCAAAATGAATTTACAACTGAGAATTAATTATATAAGCAGTGTGTTACTTCAAATCTTCCTTGCATATCCCGATTTAAGACACCTTCATTTCTCCATTAATTGCCTGAACAAAAACACAAAAACAGGTCTTACAGAAGATTAAGCCTGTCAGGGGAAGGAGGAAAAAAACCCACAAAACAAAAACCCCAACACCCAGCAAATCCAGAAATTAAGTCTTTTGTGTCCAGCTAATGTACGTCGAGTTCAGCTTGGAAATGAAGACACCAAATCTCCCCCACACACTGTAGGAAAGGCGCTTCTTCTAGATTTCTCTATCTCTGAAATACACAACCATTAAGAAACAGGACATGTCACTGCACTCACAGGGTTACTCCAGCTCTGCAATCTTCGATCTCTTCCCAACACTGTTATGCTGCTTCCAGATGTTCAGGAACAACTGCACAAGAAACGGCCACCAGACTGCCTCCAACAGCAAAGACTTTCAAAGTGTGTGAGTTATGGGGCAGGCAGGGAGAGGACCATTAACCACCATTAACATGGCAACTACAACTGTCAGAGCTGGGCTTGGGAAGGGAAATCATAAAACCTGTGGAGGAAGAGACTGGGGGACAATCTGCTGGAGGTGTTTCCATGGAGAGGAATCTTGGGAGTTATTGTGGACAATAAGCTATCCATGGAACACTGATGTGCTCCTGTGGCCAAGAAGGTCAACGGAACCTAGAATGAATCAAGAAGAGTGCATCCAGCAAATTAATGGAGTAGCAAATCAAGCCCTCTCAACTCTACCGTGGTGAGGCCACATCTGGAATACTGCATCCAGTTCTGAGCTCCCCATTTCAAGAGGGATTGAGAGTTCAACAAAAGGCCATGAGGATGATTAAGGGACTAGACCATCTGCCTTATGAGGAGAGATTGAGAGATCTGGGACTTCCCAGTTTGGAGAGGAGAAGGTTAGGAAGGGACTTAATCACTGTCTATAAATGCATGAGGGCTGGGTGTCAAGAAGAAAGAGACAATCTCTTTTCACTTGCCCCCTGTGACAGGCCAAGGGGCAATGGGTGTAAGTTGGAGGACAGGAAGTTCCACCTCAACGTGAGAAAAAATTCTTTACTGTAAGGGTTACTGAGCATCAGAAGGGGCTGCCCAGGGAGGTTGAGGAGTCTGCTTCTCTGGAGACTTTTAAGACCCATCTGAATGTGTTTCTGTGTAACCTGTCTTAGGTTCTATGACCCTGCTCAAGCAGGGAGTTGGACGCGATGAGCCCTGAAGGTCCCTTCCAACCCCAATGGTCTGTGTACCTGTGTCTATTACCAATCATCCGGTCTGCAACAAAGACCAAATAATGCTCGTTACTGCTTCCACTCTAGCAAAGCATCTGTTACCGAACTGAGAACTTGGGCGGTGATCTTCTAACTTCTTGTGACCATTTGTTCCAATGATTAATAGCTTTCAAGTTTTCAAAAGGGTGTTCCCTATTTATTCAATCCACCCTTCAGATATTTTTCTTCCAAACCAGCAAGGAACATTCCAAATTCACAGACGGTTTCGAACGGTGTTCTGTAAGTGTACAGCTGATGCATAGTGCAAATATCATATGCAGACAGCTACAAAACTGAGGCTTGGAGCCACGAGCAAGTTCTAAATACTTGCTCACTTGGATTTCATGTAAAACACTCATCCAAAAAGGAGTCTTGCCTGCGACTTTCGAACAAGTGGTATTCATCAGCAAATTTCTGGCATGCCAAGGGAAAGCTGAGGAGGGAACACTTGGGGGCAAGGATGAGAAAAAGGGGAGGAGAAAAAGTAAATAGGGTTTAAAGGAAGAAAACAGGATATAGGCAACTAAGTCAGGAATGAAAATCTCACAGGAATTCATGAATTCTGCCTAGCCCTGGGCTGGCCCAACAAGCAGGATCAGCTTTTTTACAGTAGCTGTCTCATTGTACCACTGCTGCCAGAAGCACTGTAGGGCAATGTTTTACCAGGATGCAGCCCTTGGACCAGATAACAATTCCCCAGAGCATCAACGACAAACAAGATTGATATAAAGGGAGAAGAAAGGAAAGAAGCTCAGGCACGCAGGGCCTTTTGCTCTGCTATTATTCTGGTTTTCTGGTTGTTTTCTGTTTTTAAAACAAAATTCACAGCAGAAAAGCAACAAACATACTGCAGTTATTTGGAGAGAAACAGGCTTGGCCAAAGCTGGACTGAACCTGCAACTGGCTCTGTGCTGAACTAGAAAACTCCAACCTTACCAGTGTCCAGCAAAACCTGTGCCAGACAACATCTTAAGGCCAAAACACTCCTAGATGAAGAACTTCTGAAACCACTGGTCTCTATTGTCTGCGGGAACGCTTCGCCAACAGCTTCAGTCTCGCGGCAGAATGAAGCGCTTGTGGGAGGTGGTAGCCATGGAGTGACAGACAGTCTCTTGGTAGCTAAAATGAATTCCAGGCAGAGCTTTGAAAACAGTCACCACAGCAACCTTGAACTGGATCCTGCGTTTGGTGAGAACCAAAGGCGGCTGAAACGAGCCCAGGAATCTGCCTTGCTGAGTCACTGTCTTGCCCTGTGTGGCGATGTCTGCTGCGTGTCGAGGAGGGCTTCTCTCTTCGGAGCAATTGCCTGGTGCAGTCCTGAAACTGTGCATCACAGGGTCTTTTTGTTTATTAACACCATGCTGCAAATATGCCTGCTTGGCTGTGGAAATCTAGCGAATCCGAGTGCACTTGAAATAATTACCAAACAGAGGAAATGCAACACATGCGGGTCAATTTATGCTTTCAGTTAAAAAGGTGTGAAATCTGGAATAATTCCACCAGAGCCAACAGAATCACTTCAGAGGGATACGAAGCAAACACCACCAGCCTCAAACAGGACACGTTTGAAAAGCAACAGCGCATCACCCTGCAGCTAAGGCTAAAAGGCAGAGGATGACCACACCTTGTTCAGTGATGCTTAGCTTTGCTTTGCTTACATTAGACCAGTTTCAGCTGTGCACAGAGGACCAGCAGAAGTCTCCTAAGCCAAATCTAAGTAAAAGCTTATGTGGAGAGCCTTAGGTTATTATCCTGGTGCTCGGTCTCTGCACAGGTGTGAAACCCAGGGGGTTTAAGAGGCATTTTCTGTCAAGTAACTCAATGTCTGGTGGCTTTGGTCAATGTTTTAAAGCAAGGCTTGTAGTCACAACAGGGTGGAGTCTACTTCTCTGGAGACTTTTAAGACCCATCTGAATGTGTTTCTATGTAAAACAGCATTTTCTGAGTGAGGAACATGGGTCAAAGAAGCAAAAAGAAAGAAGCCTGACTAGAGACAAAAAGACATCCGTCATCTTTGATTTTAAAAAGGTAAGAGGAAAGAAAACAACTTTGGTCAAAGTAAGTGCTTTCTCCTGGAAACACACAAGGCCTAAGAATCACTTGGTGATTAAACTATGGATCATCATTTGTAATTGAGGTAATGATCTTGAGCACTTTGGGGTACAGGAGAAAGATCAGCCTATTCATTTTCAAGAGTTGGAATTTTTAAGGGACAAGAGCAACCTGAGGTTTATTTGCTTCGTCCAGTGAAATATTAGTGCTACTTAATATTTCTCCTGAGATGTAGAGAAGTTATAGGGTTGGGTTACCTACATCCAGGGCAACAGGAAACTGTTTAAGGTTGCCCTAAGGGCTGCTAAGGTTTCTATGTGAGGAGAACCACACTACAGTCCCCAGGACACCTAAAACTTCTCTGCAAGCCCCACCTTTCAACTCCTCCCTCCCATCGCTCTTCAATCGATGAATGTGTGGGTCACAATGCTGAGACAAGGACTGTGCCAACTTAGGGGATGCCTACAGATAAGAGTGATCCTAAGCCAAACTGCAGCATAAATAAGAAATGACAGACAGTCATCTACCAGTTCCTTGTACACAGGAGGTTCCCAAGCAAAGAACAAAGCGCAATCAGAGCAACCCTGGCACTGTCTTAACTAGAGTTGATGAGGGTGATAAAAATCAGAGAATCACAGAACATAATGGGTTGGAAGGGACCACTAAAGGACATCTAGCCCAATCCTCCTACAGCAAGCAAGGACAGCTCTAACTAGAGCAGGTTGTCCAGAGCCCCACCAAGTGTGACCCTGAATGCCTCCAGAGATGGGGCTTCCACCACCTCTCTAGGCAACCTGTTCCTGTGTGACTTGGTCTAGGTGATCCTGCTGTGGCAGGGGGATTGGACCAGATGATCTTCTGAGGTCACTTCCAATCCCTAATGATTCTGTGATCCACCACTCCCAGATTAAAGAACTTTTTCCCAATGTCCAGCATAAATCTACCCTTTTCCATCTTAAAACCTGCAAGACAGTAGGATTATATGTGCTTGAAAGTGCCCCATCCTACAAACCTGCACTGATCATAGCTCAGACAAGCAGCAGAATCTGTCTCTTGGGCTTCTCCGTCACTAACGTATTCATGGTCTGTCCACAGACTTGTGTGGAGGCAGTAAGAGAGAAGCCACAAAGAGCCAACTGCAGAAAGAACAAGAACTGAAGGGAGTCCACACCTACACAAACACACAGCATCACAGTACATTAGGGACATCAAAAGACCATCTAGTCCAATTTCCCTGCTAGAGCAAGCCCACCTAGATCAAGATCCACACCCGTGGGGTTTTTGTAGGACATGATCTCGCCTGTAATTTAGTGGAGAAGATGGGTGCTGTTGTTACGCTGAACATACCCTGTGCATCACGGGGTATTTTCAAGTCTCTACCATCATTTTTCTTCAGCAGTCTTAATGAGAGATGCTGAAATATTATATTGCAACTGTTGTATCGAAGAGAAAAAAACTAATGAAATTATTTATACTTTGAGGGAAGAAAACAATGAGATGATATTGTCTGGAATGACCTTTCCTAAGTATGGGGATATAGCATCTTACACAATAGACTCTTGGTTCATGTTTCAATTACTGACCTTTACTGTGGAGAAAATTAATGCAATTTTCATCGTAATCCACCCGTACAAATAAGATCCATACGGAAGGTTTCCACATGCTGAATCTTACTCAAATGGAAAATGTCAGCTGCTTGCTACTGGATGGATTTGACTTTAATTTGTTCGGCTGGAGTCTTTTCGAATTGTCTTCATAAAACTTTGTATATTTTTGATGCCTATTTTTGACAGAGAATTTCCTACATTAGAAACATTGGGTTTTTTTCCTGTTTGGAGACTTTTTTTTCCCCCCAACACATGAGACACTAAACATTTCTTCAAAGTTGCCAGGTAACTTGGCTTAAAGCCACAGAATCACTCGGGTTGGAAAAGACCCCTGGCATCATCGAGTCCAACCGTTCTCCCTACCTTACAAGTTCACCCCTAAACCAGATCCCTCAACACCTCATACAAATGATCTTTAAACACATCCAGGGATGGTAACTCAACCACTTCCCTGGGAAGCCCATTCCAGTGCCTGACCACTCTTTCTGTGAAAAAATTCTTCCTAATATCAAGTCTAGTATCAAGTCAGCGTCATCTGATCCCTATTACACCCCATTAGGCAAGTAGGGCTATGTTGGAAAAAAGCCTTCAGGAAAAGAAACAAAACCAAAACACTCAATCAACCAAACAACCAACAAGAAGAACAAACTCAAGAAAAAAAGCCCAGGAACTGTCACTGACTTTGTTTTGTCTCTGGTTTTCTTCTAAATTGGTTACCAGACTTGAAAATAGTAGTAATTTCAAGTTTTGCCTGTTTTGAAGGAGATAAAAGCTTTTATCCAGACAACTTAAGATCATGAGAAGACTCCAAGACTCCTTCCAGTTGGGTGCTACGATTCATTCATTCCACAGTGTAACTGTCCGCTCTTGAAGCTCTACAGCCATTGTCAGAAAAGCCAACAAAACAAAAAGTAAAATAAACAGAAGCGGTCAACAGTCGGACAACTTGCACTGAGATGCATGTAACTAGTCTGTACCTTCCTACTGGCAGCCAAAAGATGTTTCAGTGATGCCATTTAAAAATAACCCTTGCTCAGACAGCCTGACAGACCCCAGAGCTGACACGATGCAGCCTGAGCTCCATGTCCAAGATGGCACAAATCCGAGCAGACATTCATCCACTGAACAGCTTGTGCCAAAGGGACAGAGCTCTCTTATCTTCTACAGTCCTCCACGCTGGTATTTGGGGAGTGGAGAGTGGAAAAGAAAGGGGGAGCTAGCAATTAAGCCCTGTCATTTAAGACAGATAGTTTAGACGGAGGGAGTTAATCTGCTCTTGGGTTTTTGAACTAAGCGTCTGTATATTTGTAATTTGTAAACAGTTCAGCTCTTAGGGGGTGCCTTACACTTCCCAGAAGCACGGTCTGTTATGTCTAACGTGCGGCAGAACCCAGAAAGGCTACGTGTGTGAGTACTTGATACAGCACGATGATAGGAAACAGAACCAGCGACCTTGGATACTGCAACCCCACCAGCAGATTTCAACTGTAGGAGCCTCCTTGTATCAGGGAGGAAAAAAAAATACACAGACTTCTTTTTTAAGCAGAGTAGTCTGTTTCAATGTTGACATTGCCATGAGATAATGTCATAAAAGCACATTTTTCTTACACACCCTAGAGAACATTGGACACCCTCGGACTTGGAAAAGTCACTTGAATAAACTAATGTACTCAGACACAAGTCAGCACGCCGGCATGATCTGTCCCCATGTATGAAAAGGAGAGGCACCCAGGGCAGGATGAAGATGTTAAGGCAACGCTGCACAGCACCTGACATGGGGCACAGGGAGCAGCTGGCAGTTCTCTCTCCCAATAGCTGTGTGTCGAAATCCCATGAACTCGTAACGCTAGTATAGCAATGAACATCAAGGTATGAACTTATCGTTGCAACGTTGGGCTGTAAAGGGTTATCTTGAGGAGAAATCCTGCTGGAGGTGTCTAGAGCAAATGGAGTTAGCCAGTGTTACCAGCTTCCCATTTCAGACAGTCACTGTAGACACGTGAAATGGAGATAGAGCAACACTGATTAGGAAATGCTAGGGCCAAACCATCATCAGCACTGACTCTCAGGAGTCATCTCCAACCTGCACACCTAGTTAGAAGACACCAAGAAAGAGAATCAGTGGAGAGATTTAGCATGGGCTGAAGTAGGAGTCAGCAAATATTCTAAGTGATTAGATCTATATTTAAGTGACCCAGTCTTATTTCTAGAGACTAGAGAGAAACAAACTCACTGGAGATAAAGTACAACCTAGAATATTTTGGTTATGCGGCAATGACTCTGTTGCACAGCACAGGAAAGAGAGGATTAAATACCTGTTCTACACCTTTTACTTCCCCACCCCAAGCACTTGCAAATGAAAGAGAGGACTATTAAAAGCAAGAAAGTAAATGGGACTGGTTCCAGTGAATAAATTACACCTCAAGCATGACACAAGTAAGATGTAGGGTCAACATTTACAGGAGTCTAGATTTAGGTACTCACAGACTAGAAATTAGAGAGTTTTAGAGATAAACACTATTCCTTTGAAAATTATCTAACTATCATTTAGCAACTTCTGATGAGTTCCAGATACCGGTCCATTTAGTTGATGAATTTTACTGTGCAAGGAGTGAATTATAAATGAGAACATTGAAACCATTATTGTGCGGTGCAAGAAACCTGTAATTCAGCTAGATTGTCTAAAGTTCACTTTATGGCTTCAACAGATTTCTGGGTGCTCATTAAAATATATCCACCAGAGAACTGCAGCTTAAATTTAAATAAACATTCCCATCCATTAGTCTGCTGAGCCTCCGTTCTAGCGTCTGTGACTGAGAAGAGGGAAGGTGCACTTGCTAACTGAGCTATTGATTTGCTTCTCAACAATCAACTGTTTCACTGTAACACTCTCAAAACTTAGAATATTCAAGAAGAACCTTATTAATTTAGTATTCAATTTGAAAATTTCACATTTGTGAACATTTTCTTCCCAACAGCTAATGTTCCTTCCCATGCTGTTGCTCGTTAAATAATTCCTCACCTTTTAACTTTCAAGTATTTATAGATTATCAGATCCTCCTTCACTTACTTATGTTTCTTCAAGCTGTATACATTAAGTTCTCTTAATCTTTCTTAGTATGTCATGCCCTCTAATCCTTTTATCGTTCGTCACTGTGGTTTGATAAACTTGAAAAAAAAAACAACCCAATGAATTTTTCATAGTGAGAAGAATGAGTAAGTATGCTCCAATAAAATCAAAGCCAGGCCTTGTCTGTTCCAATTCTTTCTCTGCTTTAGCCAATGAACTAAAATTTTTAGGTTCTTTTTCCTTCAAGGATCCCAAAGAAATGTTAAGACAGTTCTAACCAGGCTTCCTCAAATCACACCAGTTCTGGCCCTACAGTAGTGGAAATGCCAAAACATGAGAGCCACTTGAAACGAGGAGAGATGGGGGATTTTACATGTTCATGCATGTTCCATGTGGCTTTCCATGCAGACACAATCCTACAGGTGCAGGGACATGAACATGCACACCCGTTATGATTTCAAGTTCAAATAGGAGACTGCTCAGGTTCACATGTTCACAGAACATTAGGGATTGGAAGGGACCTCAAAAGAACATCTAGTCCAATCCCCCCACCACAGTAGGACCACCTAGACCACGTTGCACAGGAACATGTCCAGGTGGGTTTTAAACATCTCTCCACAATCCCCCTGGACAGCCTGTTCCACTCCTCTGTCACCTTCACTGGGAAGAAGTTCCTTCTCAGATTGATGTGGAACCTCCTATGTTCCAGCTCACACCCACTGCCCCTTGTCCTATCTCAAAATGACTGTCACCTTCACTGGGAAGAAGTTCCTTCTCAGATTGATGTGGAACCTCCTATGTTCCAGCTCACACCCACTGCCCCTTGTCCTATCTCAAAATGACACTGAGAAGAGCCTGGTTCCATCCTCCTGACACCCACCCTTCACATACTTATAAACATGAATGAGGTGACCCCTCAGTCTCCTTTTCTCCAAGCTACATGTTCAGAGATGTCGTTAGTAAAGCCTCTGTGGAACGCTACCCCAACAACCTTTACACACTTTCAGTTCTGCCAAGTAGCAAACCAGTAACAATTGTCTTCTCAATTAATAAAGTAAGATCTCATGGAGATAGGATGGTGGTGGTTTTGCATTCTCTCACATTTCTTCTGATTCTAGCTAACACGTCATGAGATGTACCTACCTTATCGTCTTCATCCTCATCTTCATCCAAGCCCATAAGCTCCTATAAAAGCAGATGTTCATATTACAAAACACTTCACTTTTCACTGACAGCCAACGGTCAAACAGCTTATGATACTCCCATTGTATTTCATTGTGCAGTTCTCTCCCCACCACTTTCAAAAACCCCACCACTTCCACCTTCCAGAAAGGTTTTGTATTCAAGGACAACTTTTTGGTGTGTTGAGATATCCTGAGCAAAGCATGAGATACCCTATACAAATTTTAAGTCCAGATAAAGCATTAGCAGATGTGTCCAGCAGCTTGAAGGCAACAGGCTTTCAAATTCATTGCCAACTTTTACTGTAGTTTCATTCTCAGTCTGGCAAATGAACCAGTCAGGATGTCAAGGCTGAGGACTCTACACTTCTACTGAACTTGCTCTATCCTTACGACTACAATGAGTGCTCCCTCCATTTTAGGGCCATTACTTAGAGAAGGGTCATCACTCAGACTTCAGAAAATACATATAACACAATCAATCTCAAAAGCCACAGATATTTCTATGCAGTTCCTGGGTGACTTGGCTAGATGATCCTGCTATGGCAGAGGGATTGCACTAGATGATCTTTGGAGGTCTCTTCCAATCCCTAATGATTCTATGATTATTTCCTCTCGTTAATTTCTATGCTGAGAGGTGGGAAGAGAAAAGACTTGGCTAAAGCCTGAATCTAGAAGTCCTTGTCTTTCAGTTCAGGTATTTAATAAACTAAATCCTTACACAGCCTTCTAAGTGTTTCCTTGACCATGTAGGAGGCACAATTGAACAGTAGGCACAAATTTAAACGCAAGCACACAAAGAATGTGAAGAGTCACATTAAAGAGACAGTTTGGATCTGGTTTTTTGGAGGATGTTTTGGTGGTTCTGTTTTGGGGTTGGGTTTGTTAGATTTTTACAGCAGAAAAGCAGTTGCATCCAGCATGCAGAAGGTGCTGAGAGGTCAGACACCAATATTTACTCTGGAATCTCCTGAGCAGCTGAATTAACACTGATTACAGTTTACACCGCTGCAGAAGCTCCCCATCTGTAAGTGATAAATCCTTTTACCAATAGTCACAAATTTAGCCTCCTGGCAACTGGATCACGTGCCCAAGGTTAATACTGCTTTTCACATTCTATAGTGCAGAAATCGGAGCGAATTCGAGGTCCCCGCTTGCAAAGGCTGTTACTTGCATTCCTCTGCACACACACACCCCAGGCAGTGCACACACACACCCACGGCAGTGCACACACAGCCAAGGTCTGAAGAAGTGAAACATAAGCGACTGCGTAAAAACCACTGGTGTTTTGAAGAAAACCCTTCTCATCTGCAGGACAGATGTGCTTAGGGGTAGCACCTGATTGTCTGTTTTTGACCTACAGATGGTTAGAATCAGAGGCACCCATAAAAAAGAAGTCAGGTAATATGAAAGGCACTTTGACTACTTGTCCTATATGATCCCAATCCCACAAAGCACTCGGGCAGATGCGTGACTCTGCTTATGCAAAGCGCACCCCTGAATCTCATGGCCTTGCAGTGCTCCTGGGAAGAGTGAAAGGAAAAGGGGACAACTTTCTGAGGGACCTTTCTTCGCTGCTTCTACAATTGACCTGTATTTTCAGCTGCTATCTTTTGGCAGTAACCAGCTACACGATGCACCCCTCATTTTTGCTGACTTGGGTGAGACTTTCCTTATGTGAACATGCAGCAAACTCAGCACAGGATGGGTGATCCATGCTGAAAGGTATTCTCTGTGTATTATTTTCATGCTTGTTATTATTCATTGTTTTTAAATTAGTAGTATTTCTTTTATTTAGTATTTTATTGCTTCAAGCAAAACCATCTATTAATCTGGGATTCTCCCACATGGCAATTTCTCATTTACTCGGTGCAATCAGGCAGTCACTGAAGACAGACAGTATCCTTCTACATCATTCTGGACTTGGCTGAAATTGGAGAAGAGCATTTCTTCCACCATTTGCTTTCAAATCAAGTCAGGATAACACAACTTTCCCTGTTTTACAACAATCTTTCCACTCGGGAACAGATGAGAATGGAACCAGGATCAACCTCTCTGGCAAAACCTAATAAACTGGTTTTTTGACCTTTTTAATTCTAGGATATTAGTTCTTTGTATCAAATCCACTTGATTCATTTGGGTAAAGGTATTCTTCATGGGTAGAAATGTCAACCATCCTTTTATGAAAAGTTATAAGGAAGCTGTAATTCAGCTTGTATTTCATTACCGCACTTATTACGGAGCCAAAACCAGAACATTATGGCAATCCATGAATTCACTCTCGACTGTGCTCAAGATCAAACAGAATTCAGACACCAACAACAGCACACTGCCACGCATGAGTATTTTTCTATTTAAATAACTAGTCTTCTTCCCAGATCAAGTTAAATAAAATGAAGGCTAAGTGCCTGGGAATAAAAGGCATTTTTGATGTAGAAGTGTGAGGTGACGGGGAGGAGAAAGGGCTGAAAGTCTGAGATCACAGGACAAGGCTTACAAACAACTATCTTCTCCTCCAGCTTCTATTGACTTTTGCTCTTCTGCGAATCATGAATCATCAGTGTGATGCAAAGTGTAAGAGCAGGAGGGGCACGGGGCGTAGGAACTTGTCGCTTTGTCAGTCTTTCCTAATCCAATTTAGTTAAAAACATTTGTAAGTTATTTAGTAAGTGAAACTTCCCTCCTACACCCTCTCCTCTTCTCCTACTACTCTGAATGGTTTATCGCTTGAATTGAATCAGGGAAATTGAGAGGGTTGAGGTTTCTTTCCAGAAACTTCAGAATAAAACTGCTCTTTAGCTGCACAACTAGCTTAATACCACTGAGACGCGTGACATTTCGCTCAAGGGCAAATTCAAGCTGGGGCTGTCAGAAAGGTTACTGCCACTTTACTTGCCTGGGCATCTTGGGTGTTGTTGACCTTCCCTGTGGTAACGAGGGAGAAGTTGTATGCAAACAACACCAACAGAGCCAGCGGCACCATGTACAGCTCCACGCTCCAGACGGTGACCACGAATACCTGGGAGAAATGAAGCAGCAGAAGGAAACTCATACAAGTGTGCACAAAGAAACATGTCCAAGGTGGCCTTTCAGTCATTATCCCCACGCACATTCATCCTCCGATCTCTGTTCACCTCACTCACAGTATTATTTTGGCAGAGAAAACCCGCTCGCAAAGCCTGCTCTCCTTCCATTCTGCTTGAATCCATTAGGCTGCCATTGGTTTAGCTTCTCCTCCCCTGTTTCTGGTGAAGTACAAGGTCACCCACACAAGGTTAGTCTGAAGGCTTTATTCTCTCTTTCCTGGGACGCCCTCAAGTCTGAAAGCCTTTTGTCCTCAGTGCTAATGTATAACAGACCCACTCGCAGAGGTAAACCCACTCCACTTCATCAAACCCTAATTGCTGGGGAGTCTTCAGCATTAATCTACCTACGTTCTTGGCACAGCAGCACAGAGAAAGGACCACTGCCTTGCAGGAGGGCAAGTCTCTGGGTGGGATGTGACCCATTAGTTTGGAAAGGGATGCAGTAAGCCTAGTCTCCATTGCCAAACCCATTTTTCAGCATGGTAATTTCTGATTGCACTGGTTCCTTGAAGTCTTTCTGCCCCCAAACATTATGAGTTTGTGCATTTGGAGCGGCATCTGGCAAAATCCTCTAAGAGCAACACCAGCAACCAAATTTTGAAGTCCTGTTCTGCCAAATGGATCTGTCAAATGCATAACTACCATGGTGAGGATTTAAAAAGCACTTAGGGTTTGAAAGACAAAAAGATAAATCACAAACTTGCACCGAGCCAAGCTGTGATCCTGCCTTACAAACACTAGCGACACCTGGGCAGACTGCAAACTTGGAGTGGTTGGCAATGCAAAGTTAATAAACTAAATCCAGAACTGCCATAAAATGCACGTTGTGATCCCATTTCCTTTCCTACTCACACACAGTGTTTCCAGAAGAACTGCCCTGCGCAGGTATTGACTTGAACCTATTGCAAATGCTTTCCCTTGAAAACATGGCACAAAACACATCTATTTGATTTTTCTCCCCCAAAGGAGTCTGGGACGATTGGAAACAGAAAACATCACGTTTTTACAATAATCCAGATAGGTGAAAATGAATCGGAGGCAGTTAATGCATCTCAAAGTACAACAAAAGGAAAACTCTACGGGCGATCGGAAAGCTCAGTCTCTACCTCCCTGCACTCCTGGCCCACGAGACACCACGTACAAAGACGACGCTGGCACTTACACCACGGGATATTTACGGCAACGTATTTTGCGTTACGGACCTACAGTCTAACCACGCTGTACTACAGACGCTCTTCCCACTGCGCTCGGCGGGGTGAAAATTTATACCCCTACAACACAGCAGCTGTTGTGACTTTTAAACAAAAAGACTTGTCCGACATCAGACAAATGGCCAGTCAATATCTACTAGGGGCCAAACAAACCCAGAAACAACGACTGTGTCCATCATCCTGCCCAAAGTGCACTTGCGTTTTCTAGAGTGAACCTGATTTTATGTTGGCTGTTGCTACGCAAGGAACTAGACTGTCATCCTGTTCTTGGCATTTGTAGGCCAGTAAAACAATCTTGGAGATATATTCATTTATGAAGCGGGCTGACATCCAGGCAATACGTTCCCATAATATTGATTTAGAGCACAGGAACACAGAAGAGGATTTGGGGGATCTTTCCCCTCTTTTTGATCTGGCTTTTCCACGTACTAAAAAAATTAGGAGTGATAATGATTCCAGCAGCCACATTTTATACCTAAGCAAGGCAGCCTGGATATGTTCCTGTGCGACTTTGTCCAGGTGTTCCTGCTCTGGCAGGGGGATTGGACTAGATGATCTTTGGAAGTCCTTTCCAGACCCTAATGTTCTGTGATTCTGTGAACAGAAGCACAAGAATACTGGCCAGGAAGACACAGCACCTGATCTGTCCTGCACAGCTTCCGTTAATAGCAATTTCAAAAACTGTGATATTCCAAGCAGAAAAAAGTCTTCCATAAATGAAGTTTTAACCTAACAAGTTCCTCTGAAACTATTACAACTTCCATGGATTAATCTCTACTTGCTTTGCAACTCAAAGGGAGGGTGATAGCAGCTCCTGTCCTACTTCAATTGTCACTCTAAAGGACCGGGACCTATTATTTTACGTATCTATACAGAATCACAGAATCATTAGGGATGGGAAGGGACCTCGAAAGATCATCTGGTCCAATCCCCCTGACACAGCAGGATCATCTAGACCAAGTCACACAGGAACACATCCGGGCAGGTCTTAAACTTCTCCAGTGCAGGAGATTTCACAACCCCCCTGGGCAGCCTGTTCCTGTGCTCTGTCACACTCACTGTGAAAAAGTTCCTTCCCATATTGATGTGGAACCTTTTATGTTCCAGCTCACACCCACTGCCCTTCGTCCTATCACTACATGACACCAAGAACAGCCCAGTTCCATCCTCCTGACACCCACCCCTCAAATATTTGCAGACATTAATGAGGTCACCCCTCAGTCTCCTCTTCTTCAAGCTCAAGAGCTCCAGCTCCCTCAGCCTCTCCTCGTAAAGGAGGTGCTCCACTGCCTTCATCATCCTCGTTGCCATACGCTGGACTATCTCCAGCAGCTCCACATCTGTCTTGAACTGAGGAGCCCACAACTGGACACAATACTCCAGGTGTGGTCTCATCAGGGCAGAGTAGAGGGGGAGAAGAACATCTCTTGATCTGCCAACCAACCCCCTTCTGATCCACCACAGGATGCTGTTGGCCACAAGAGCACATTGCTGGCTAGGAGAAAGGTCCCTTTCTCCTGGACTACTCTCCAACAGGTCAGCCTCCAGCCTATACTGGTACTTATCTCGGGTATACACAGAGAGATAAAACCAGACAGACACCTACAAATGTACGTCTGACTTTTATGCAAACCCCTTCATGGAAATTCATATTGCCAGGTATTAATTCAAAACATTTGCTCCAGCCTTTTGGAGGACGTTGCCTTTGCGTCATCTCCCTGGGGTATCAGCAAACTCAGTCTTCTTTAATGCAGCAAAAAAACTCCACTGGCAGTCAGCAAGGCAAAGTCCTACAGGAGTGAATGAAGCTCTTGAAGAACCTCTCTTCATTCATTCAATTGCAGGACTTGAACCAATTTTAGTGCATCTGTCACTGTTCTATATGAACATCACTCCGCTCAGTTGCAAGTACAATACAACCTTGCAATCACAGGTCATCTAGGCAAGATACGAAATCAAGACCTTGGTGATTTTCGATCCAACAGTACATTTTGTGTATTATTAAGTTTCAGACCTCAAATAAAACTTCAAGCTTAATTACAGAATCTCACTGCAGTCTCAATTGAGAGCTGAGGCATCCTGTCGTTTCCCCTCTAATGCTGCCTGGTTAATCAGTTGCTGAGTTATAACTCAGTCAGCAATAGAGCTCCCACATCGCCTTCAGAGAAGAGCTGCTTTACTGCTGCCGCCGCAGCAAGGGGAACTTTCATTATGGTGACACAACACAGACACAAGACAAATTGATTTAGCTATTCAGAAATTACTTAGCCTCGGAGGTATGGGAAATGATTGCTGTGAACATGCAGTACATAATAAAAGTTCAGAAGGTGTTTATAAAGGGAGCAGAAATATTTCTGCATTCTAACAACCTTCTGAGTGCTTCTACAGCATCAGTTTTCAAAGCAGTGCCCAAACAGGCCCCCACGACCTGTTTTATCAAGTCTGATGTAGCCTCCTGACAAGGATTACAGCATCGGCAGCCCTGTGCCATCACCCACTCCTCAAATGACAAGGTTCTCTACCACGTATGTCTTTATTTGCTCCTCAGAAATGCTCAGGAGAAGCTTCTGCTTTATCTTTCCCAAAGCTTTTCTGCCAAAACTCAAGGAAGTATACATTACAACACAGAAATGTTTTAAACACCTCTGCACCGGTGAGACCACATCTGGAGTACTGGGTCCAGTTGTGGGCCCCTCAGTTCAAGAAGGACATGGAACTGCTGGAGATAGTCCAGCATAGAGCAACGAGGATGATGAAGGAAGTGGAGCACCTGCCTTATGAGGAGAGGCTGAGGGAGCTGGAGCTCTTGAGCTTGGAAAAAAGGAGACCGACGGGCGACCTCACTAATGTCTATAAACATGTGAAGGGTGGGTGTCAGGAGGATGGAGCCGGGCTCTTCTCAGTGTCATCTAGTGTTAGGATAAGGGGCAATGGGTGTGAGCTAGAACATAGGAGGTACCACATCATTATGGGAAGGAACTTTTTCACAGTGAGGGTGACAGAGCACTGGAACAGGCTGCCCAGGGGGGTTGTGGAGTCTCCTTCACTCGAGATGTTTAAGACCTGCCTGGATGTGTTCCTGTGTGACTTGGTCTAGGTGATCCTGCTGCGGCAGGGGGACTGGACTAGATGATCTTTCGAGGTCCCTTCCCATCCCTAATGATTCTATGATTTTATGAAATGAAATTATACTGCAAGGAACGGCATCACCGTCTCGTAATCCCTAGTCCAATTCTTGCCTAATACACAGGCTGGCAAGAGAAGGCATGAACAGGTTTCAAATGACCCAGTTCTAACAGACCACGCTTTCATCAGTGCTTCACACCATCGTTTGACCAAGTTCTGTCAGACAGAATCCTTTCCACCACTGATCCCTTCTCTGCTGGGCTTCCGACTGCGCATGAGAGAAGTTGAAAGCAGACAGCAGCCAATTTCTAAAATCCAAGTCAAACAAGCGGAAGGCTGGCTTTCTGCATTGCTTCTCTTAGTGCAGTTTGAGAGTGTAAAACCCTATCATAGAACTGAGCAATTTAATTCACAGCTTTATAAAACAATGATCAAAATAGAAACACAAATGGGAGAGACGTATCTGAGGCGGGGGGTGGACAGGGTTGGGGGAGATATAGCTCTTCAAGCTAATATTTAGGCTGGAGTTCTACCTAGAAGAGAGGAGCAACTTCACAGCCTTGGAGAAAGGACCACTTGATTTCAGCTGATTAATGCGTTGCTATTTCAAAGAGCCTAATAACTACAAGTTAAAGCTCTGGAGGTTTGGAGGCTGTTTCATCTGAAAATCATTGAAGAGGGGTCCAACTGTTCCTGTCAAGAAGCATGGAGTCTGAACAGCCACGAGAGTGGCCCTTTTGACAGCAGTACAAAAGATGAGAGGAGGCAGTCTCAACTGAAAGTAAAAACAAACCCTTAGAAACACGTTTCAAATCTGGTTTTTCTGCCCCTCTGGTTCCAATTTAGCATCTGACTATTAAGAACAGATTTTCAGACGGGTGCCTGCTCAAGTATGCCCATAAAACATTTGTCACCAGCGAGCCCACAGCCAGGGGACAGAGCAGTTTTAAGAGGTTTGGAAGCCTGGCATTAGATAGCATTTTCTGCGTCATCTTTTCGACACGATAATCATAATTTCTTTGACTCTAAAAGCCTGGCTGCTCTTTTGTCTGGGCGAGTCTTTGCGGGGAAGTAAAAGACGTCGTATCGGGTGACGGAATAATTCTTGGAAAACAACAGTGGTGGGAGAGGAGAAGGAGCCGTTCCATCAGATGGAAAAATAAAAGCAAAAGGAGATTAAACGAACGCGAGGAAGCTACTGTAAAAGGGTCATTTTCTCAGCCCCAGCGCTAACGAACTGCCTCATTGGCAGAGCTGTGAAAAACACTACTCAAAACTCCACGTTTCAGAACCACACAGACTCTAACTGAATCCTAAACTTCTCAGAGCTTTGTCCAAAGTTTCCTTGCGGTTCATACACACGGTCTGCGCAACCCACGAAGCAGAGAGGAAAGCCTGAGCTGATGCCACTGTGAATGTCCAAGTCACGTTCTGAACTCAACCAAAACGCTGACTGTGATTTGAACAAATGGATGTGCTCCCCTTTATCTACAGGGGAAAGGATTTACATATTTGTAGCTTACACCATGAACACGCAAATGGACTCTATAAAAAAGGAGACATTTCTGCAGCTAAATATGGTGGGACAAGCTCTCCAGCTTGTTTGTTTTTTTTTTAAGCTTTGCAGTCCCTCTGCCCCACACACAGTAGAGGATATTAGCCAACACCATAAGATACTGGCTCCCCAAAAGGGCACTCGAATCCCTTGGAGGCAGTAAGCCTGTCAACAGCAAATTATTTCTGACAGATACTTACTCCTGCCCTTGGAAAGAGAGAGTCAAAGAGTACAGGAGAGGATGAACACGCTCACATAGAGCAGGACATGTGCCTAAGTGTGCACAAGGGAGGTAGTTCTAGATATGGGCACAGTGGGTGCATGAACACTGGTGTTGAGCCCACACCAACAAAAATCAGGGTACACGGTGTGGGCTGCACCTGATGTGAGTGGACTAAGAAGGCTGGAGTGCAGCGACTGGCTTGTACATTGAACTGGTGAGACTATTAAAAAAAGCAGTCTACAACTATTATGGAAATTGGTCTAACATAACCCCATCCACAGGACGCAGCAAATAAAGGTTGAGGCTGCCATGTAGCATGTATTTCCCACCAAAGACCCTTTCCCCAAGACTTGCTTCTGTTTTAAGAACAGATACTCTTCCAAAGAATTTCAGAATCGTTCTTACTGATCCTTTTCCCTCCCACATCCATATGATGCTCTGTCAACATCCAAGGTCGGCTTGAGAGTGCTTCTGCACCTCTCCACAGCCCAAGGAGGGGCTGGTTATGAGCAGAGTTGCTCCCTTATTGCGATGCAATAACAAAACACGTGGCAGGAAGAGAAATTGTACTTAAATAAACCAGCACTGTCAGAAGCAACTGATTGGCTTTCGATTCAATTTGCTTTTCTGTGTCCCCATCAGAAGAATGCAGATCATCTCAGCAGCACTGTGACCAAAATCAAAACTGACCTAAAGAAATCGGGGTCTTTATGTCACATTACAAACCACCTCAGCGTACAACTTCCTTGTTTTTTAAGAGAGTACCACAGACAAAAGGCTTAGCTCTCTGCTGCAAGTACAGACAACTGGAATCTAAAAACAGACACACACACATTCAAAAAATCCACTTAAACTTCCCAAAGCCAAAGCAAAACACCAAATCGTGTCCCCAAACAGCTCAGCCTGTATTACACAGTGAATTGCATAGAATTAAGAAGAAGGAATAAAGCCAACAGCATCCTGGGGTGCATCAGAAGGGAGGTGGTTAGCAGATCAAGAGAGGTTCTCCTATCCCTCTACTCTGCCCTGGTGACACCACATCAGGAATTATTGTGTCCAGTTCTGGGACCCTCAGTTCCAGAAGGACACAGAACTGCTGGAGAGAGTCCAGTGCAGGGCAGCCATGAAGATTATTAAGGGAATGGAACACCTCCCTGACGAGGAAAGGCTGAGGAAGCTGGGTCTCTTGAGCTTGGAGAAAAGGAGACTGAGGGGTGACCTTTAATGTCTATAAATACATGAAGGGTGGGTATCAGGAGGATGAGGCCAGACACTGCTCATTGGCGTGAGCTGGAACACAGGAGGTTCCACTTCAATATGAGAAGGAACTTCTTCCCAGTGAGGGTGACGGAGCACTGGAACAGGCTGCCCAGGGAGGTTGTGGAGTCTCCTTCACTGGAGACGTTTAAGACCCACCTGGATGTGTTCCTGTGCGACTTGGTCTAGGTGATCCTGCTGTGGCAGAGGGATTGGACTGGAAGATATTTCGAGGTCCCTTCCAATCCCTAATGTTCTGTGACTCTGATATGTCTGCACAGTTTGCTGCCTGATCTACAGAAGATGCTCTGGGTACCAGAAAGAACGTGGTGACGTTTGAGTGCCTCAGTTGTCTGTGTAGGATAAATGACAAACAGCTGCAAAGCCACATCCTAGTGCTGCAGCCACATGTGCCATCTCTCCTTGCCCTAGCTGCAGCTCACCAAGAATGTGCCCAGGATGATGTTAAGGGCAAGGGAAAAACCTGAGACGCCCAGCTTGTGCTTGGCAGTGAGGCTGTGACAAGGAAAAGGAGTGATAGAAAAAAAACCACTTGAAGGATAGAAACTGTGGTCATGAGCATCACAATTTTAACACCAGTTTGAACACTCAAAAAGAAATCCAGTTTTTCCCATTTCCAAAAAATGAGACAAAAAATAATCAACAAAAATATCCCTTGTAGAAAAAAACCTCATCTGTTGAAGTCAATACAAGCTTGGGCTTTTTTGTCACTGTCGTGTTTAGGCTCTTCAGGGGCATCTCATTTTCTTTGCTGCTGCTAGGAAGTAGAAACTCATTTGTGTTTTAAATGAAAGCTGTGATTCATGTGCAATCACCGGACTAAGAAATGGTGCTTTAAAGACAGGCAAGTTACTCTGCAGAAAGCCACAGCGAAATCAGAAGAGCTGACAGTATTACAGTCTGTTCTCCCACCCTGCTCCCGGGACACAGTTGTGGGCAACTTCACCAGGGAAGGCTGGGATGCTGCACTCAAGACACTTTTAAAATGTCCTCACTGATCTCTGAATTACTTTTATCATTGACATGGTCAATGGGTTTATTCTTCACTCGTAACGACACCCAAAATTAGAAAGAGCTAAAATAATGATAAAATAAAAACCAAGCTAATTAAAAAGCTGGAACATAGGAGGTTCCACATCAATATGAGAAGGAACTTCTTCACAGTGAGGGTGACAGAGCACTGGCACGGGCTGCCCAGGGGGGTTGTGGATTCTCCTTCCTGGAGACATTTAAAACCTGCCTGGGCATGTTCCTGTGTGACTTGGTGCAGGCGATCCTTCTCTGGCAGGAGGACTGGACTAGATGATCTGTGAAGGTCCCTTCCAATCCCTAATGTTCTGTGATTCTGTGAAAAAGTGAGGAGCTTTCCTTAATTTTGATTATTTTGCTTACATCAATGAGATTAGCCAGCTCAGGATATTGAAAAACAAGATCTTTCTGCAACGAGGAGCCAGGGAAGAGCTGCTGGGTTCAAGTCTATTTCACTTAACTTATCCCTGTTAATTTTATGCCAAAGTTAAGGTTTATATACTGGATGCCAGCTCCTTGAAGATTATCGGTCAAATCAGTCAGTGTGGATGATAACTTTGAACCCAAGAGGGTGTGGATCTGGGGGTGTCATCTTTGTCCTTTAAGACAACCCAAAGCCTAAAAGCCTACCACCAGTCTGCCCAGTTTTCCTGTGCTTGTTACCGTGTCCCTAACCCTAAAACTGTTAATCAGAAGAAAACCAGCGACGACACCACAAGTTTGGGGATTCTATATTTACGTACGTACGACAGTTTTGGAGTCAAAGACTTCAAAACCTTCAGCGTCTGCAGCCTAAAAGCAATAGCTGTTTGCTGGCACGCTGGCTGGTCTAATTTTTCCCTCATGTTTTTATCTAACATATTTTACATTTCCTGTGCCAAGTAAAATACAGTGAAGACCCTCAAGCAATAAAGCTCAAAATTGAAAAAAAACAAGGAAAAACTATTACAACAGTTTTCTATCTTTTGGGGGCAGTCTGCTGGGAGCGGGTCAGGGGAATAAATCTGCATGTTATTTCTGAAGGGGTAACTGCTGCAGACAAAAAGCAACGGAGGGAGATCCTAAAACAAAGGGGAGGGTGGCATGCCAGAAAGAAAACCCACCATCCCCTCTCATCTTGCATCGCGGCCAAATTAAACGGTCGCTTTTATCTCGAGCGTTTGGGTTTGTTTATCAGCCGGGCTCCAGTTTTCAAATTGCTGCCGTACAGCAAGTTATGATCTATCTGCAGGGAAGACGGGCATTATGTGAGTTAAAAGCCTGATCACAGGGCAAATAATTCTTCCCAAAAGTGTCAAAAAACAATATCTGTGCTGTTTAAAAGGAGGCACAAACGTAGGTTAACTTTATTTATTCCGGAGAAGGTGAACACCTTAAAAGGGTCATGAAAAGAATTATCCTCAGCCGAGTTGATAAATGTCCACTTACTTTGGAGATGTATTTGTTAGCATTCTGAGAAACACGAGCAGCGAGGGTCAGCTGCTGATGTCATTGTGCAGCCGGCGGAAAGAGGAGTTGGTGGGAGTGCTCTCCAGCTTCGGGTGCTCTCAGCACCCGGTTACCATCGGTAGTGAATCGGGGGGGTATAATCATAGAGTCACAGAATCATCAGGGATTGGAAGAGACCTCGAAAGATCATCTAGTCCAATCCCCCTGCCACAGTAGGATCACCTAGACCAAGTATAAACGATAGATTTAAATGACTTTAACAACTTCCTCCTTCACGTTCACTGTGTAAGTTAGAGCTGAATGAGTGAAGGAGAAAGGGCTCTAATAAAGCAAGGATGTTTCATTACATTTAGTTCAGGAGGATTACACATCAGGTTACTTCCCTGGAAGTCTCCTACTACAGCAGGAAACAAAAAGAAAATGAAAAAAATGATGCTGTAGTAAAGCCACACGGAGGAAACATCGCTGCTTGTACACGTTGATGTTGAAAAACTGTCTGGGAGTCTCTTTTCCAAAACCTCCACTCCTAAACAAACATCTCCAGACCGAAACAGAGCAGAAGCAGGAAAAGTAATACATTAAATATAATTCAGAATAATGGAAATCTCAGTAAACCCAGAAATCTGCAAGCACCTATAAAGCACACATAGAGCACACACAGATACAACATCCCTTTGGGCAAAGGACTTCAGATTATTCTCATGCCTTACGCTGTACACGGGATTCCCCACCACAGCTCCACGCCTGGAGCCCAGAAGGTCTCTGCTTTTACTCGAGAACCATTTCCCACAGTCAAGAGGAAAGCAAAACTCACAACTGAACCCCACACCTGACACACATTGAACAGGGAAACAGGGATGTTGATCACGACACACTCGACTTCAGCAGGTTCACAGTCTGCAGTGTGACAGAACTGCTGCATTACAGAACTAACTGATGAAGATGACTGGAGACTCACTGCAGTGACACCCTACGCACGTCACCGCCGCACGCTAGCAACAACGGCAGCGCGGGAATACAGTCCTAGGTATTGACAGCATGGCTACGCGATGGAGATTCTCCACGAGCAGACTATAGCATCTTGCTTTCCAAAACACAGAACAATAAGTTGCAAGACTCCTTCAGGCAGCTGTTTGGGTAAAACTAAAGCCAGAAGATTGTTTATTTTAACAAAGCTATTGTGCGTGCAGCTCTAAATTAGCGGTGGCAGGAGACGAGGGGATGCCTAAACCATCACCACCTGTTTGCCCTGAAAATCAGTTAAAGTCACACTACCACAGCAACCCCTTCTTAGCTAATAAAAGTTCTGCAGCCTCAACGTGCCACTTCAGGTGCTCCGTGGGAATGTGCCTGAAATCTAAATCCTTAGTCTCGCATTACTGTGACGCTAAACACAACTCTGAACTCATCGCTGCAAAAAACTCGCCTGCCCGGGGTTAGAGAAGGTGTTAAAGGGAAAAAAATAAAAGATCCCAAACTGCTGTTTTGATGCAGTGGATGGAACAAGCCTTCGGTGCATTCTAACAATCCAGCCAAGTGCATTAAATAGAGTTTTAAGAAGGAGAGAAACTGAAGTCCTTTATGACACACGCCTGTTCAACATATTCTGTGCTGCAGAACAGATCCAACTTTACAAGTTGAAAGCAAGGGCAGTAGAGACATCCCAAGTGTTTTAGTAATTAAACGAATATGCATAATGAACCATATGCCCAAAGGGCCTGTTCTTCATGTGGGCCAGATTTTTGTTTGAATTTTTAATTTTTATATACAGATGAAACATTTCATGTAATATAGCAACAGTGCAAAGGACCATGCGATGCAGGAAGGGAAGGAGGAACTACCCGTGTGAGAACGGTCAGAGTACACTTGATGAATTCTGCTCCTCAATTTCCAACTCAGAGCCAAGAGGGCCCTTTTTTTTTTAATGAAAAAAAGAAGAAAAAATTCTTTTCTCCTTTGAACAGCTGTATTAGTCATCTGCTCAGAGAGTCTCAGAAAGAGGCATTAAATCTTTGTATATTTACATAGGTCATATTTATACGTTTCTATGTGTGAAATGGATTATATACACCAACACATTTAGATGCTGCAAGACTAGCAAAAACACAGACACTGTCTCAAATCAAAAAGCTTCTGATGCACCACAAAAAATAACTACAGGATGGCTCTCTCCTATCGGCAGGACCCAGTGCGTTGTGAGTGCTGTGGGAAAACACAGCCACACTCACATCTGGCTGTGAAAGAGGAACTGGTATTTTTTAAAAGATTTTTAAGAGATGGGTCAAATTCCACTGTCCTTACACTAACGTTACCCTACTGTCAGCATTTAGGAACTGTGACCCTGCTGCAGAAACATTAACTCTTCCAAATGCTCCTAGGGCTGAGCTGTGCTTCTCCTTTCCTGGTAACAGTCACCTTTCTCCGTTCCTCACCCTTAATGTGCTTTTCCAGGCAAAAGCAGCATCCTTTGAAGCACAAGCCACTATAACAGACTAGACCTCCAAACCAGCAGCAAAAATATTTGGTGCAGACTTTCAAATAGCTGGACTGCAAAATGATCATCTGGTTCTTTCAAGCGGTTCTGATCCACTGGACAATGTCTATTCTGCTTCACAAAACCAGTGGCAGGTGCCAGGTACTTGCCGGCACGGATGTGCTGGTTAACTGGCAGAAAAAATTCCTTGGATGAGCTGTATTAGATTTATGTGACCCAAGCAAAATTGAATCCTTATCAGATGTAGCAAGGGAAAGGAAAACTTGGGGGTAAATAGGAAAGAGTGTCTCCCAGTAGCTCAGACTCAGCACTGCTACAACAACCAGTAGCAGAGACCACAGCAGTGGCTGTTGGAAGCACCAGTCCTGCTCTGAGGGATGCAGACAATCATGCGATCCACTTGAGAATTAAGAGGGTGACTTTCATCCAACTCAGTAACTCAAACTTTTCATGGGACCTTAGGAGTTCCCATCAAATCATCAAATGTACATGGCACAGCACATACAGAAATCCTGACCCCCAGCCTCAGCATCTTTAAAAGCTGAAATAACAAAGTTGTAAGTAATGACATCAGTTGCTCTTGGTCCTGAATGAGGGTTCATGCTTCTGGCACCGCCTGGTTTACGTGATCTAGTGGTCTCCACGGAAAGACAGATAAACTTCAATGGCTGTCAGAAGACAAAAACTGACAAGGAGCATCACCTTTCCTGACTGTTTAAATCCTTTAAGGAAGTGTTGGAGCAATTAGAGAGGGAGTCTAATCTTTGCAGAGTGCATTAACACCCTCCGACCTCACAGACAATAGATCAGACCCCAGACACATAATGCTTCCCTAAGGCTTTTTAACTGGAGCATTTGATCTCACAGTCACTCCGAAAGCTTTACTGTAGGTACCCGTGCGTGGGACAGCATTGGCCGGGCACTAAAGCAACACTGTCTGCACTAGGATTCATACAACTCTTCAAAAAGAGAGCAGGGAAGGCACTGCAGTGCTTGCTGTAACAGAACTACGACTTCCCAGAAATAAAACTGAGAGGAAAAAAAGAAAGAAAGAAAGAAAATTAAAACAATCCAGAGTAGCTCTGCAAAATGTCTTTGTTTTTATTAATCTCATATTTCCTTCCTACTGCCACCGTTTATTTCCCAGCTTTGGAATATAAATCTATTTTTTTAAAAAAACAAAGATTAGGGGTCTTTTTTTAATTCATAGAGTCATCTGATAATAATTTCAAAATATTTCATTCGTTAACCCCTGTGGAGTGACTTGAGGGCAAGGGAATTACGAAGACAGGTCTAGTTTATTAAGGAAATTGAAATATATCATTGCAAATAATTTTCCCAAATGTGTACATGGAAGCATCTGGGGAAGTTTTCTTAACTGCTAAGAACAAGTCATCAACTAATTCCTGATGGGCATGTTCAGTGAAAAAAGAAAGCTAATATCACTGTCTCAATTATGCATTTCTCATTTAATATTCTAAACATTTTAAGACAATTTGTTTAGTGCAGTTTTAAAAATTAAATTAGACAGAGGCCTCATGCAAACAGCTCTCACGTGGACAAAGTATAATGGGGTCTAAGACTAGATGACTGGATTCCCACCCCACTGCTAAATAATGGGTGCTGTGTTTTCCCTAAGTAGTGATTTGGGGTGTTGTTCCCCCGCCATCAAATCCATCTAAGGGATGGTACTAGCTAACAACCATTTATATAAACCTATTAATACTTTGTATTAGCTGCCTGACTTCACTTTGCTTTTCCAGACCCACGAGAAGTGCCTTTTGTGAAGCACCTGCATTACAAAAATGTTTTGCTGCTGCTTAAATGGGTCTCTCAAATCTGCCGAGCCAAGTGCATTGCAAATGACAAAAAAGGTCACATATACCTAGTATATTTAAAAACAAACAAGCCTTCAAAGTCAAAGTGTAATGCAGTTATTTCTAATCTGAACAAACAATAGGCTGCACCTAATGAAAGCTGACAATTGGCTTTGATACAGAACTGCAGAGCATCCCTCTTCCATTACAGATGAAAGCTGAAGGGAAGTACAGAAGACAGTGACTGCTCCTAAAAAACAAGTAGAAAGTTCTGAACCTGAGCTAGCAGAGCAAAGAAAGGCTGTTTAAGTGGAGACACTTGCTCACATACAGTAACCACGCTGACTTGACACGGGTAAGGTTAAGGCTGAACGAAAGCAGCACGTTAGACTAGCGTGAAGCTCAGCACGTTTTACGTATTTATTAACACGTCTCGCTCACAGCGCTGCCTTCGAAACACAAACACAAACCCCTGAAACCAGGCTGAGCTTGACTGCAGCGTGGATGGCACAATTAACAACCAGACATCTAATTTTCCTGCAGGGATGGGGGAAGCGATCAGACCTCTGCTGATGCTATTGGCACCAGTGCAACTGTGGCAGTAGTCAAAACATGTTAACAATTAATGGTGCATATAGCTTTTAAAAATCAGGTTTCTGCGATCCTGCAGTCATCCCACTGTTCCAGCTTTATTTCCCAATTAATGCTAAAAGATTTAAAATAAATGGAAGAGACACGTGCTGATTTAGGGGACTTTTAATTATTGGTAATATCGCTATCCTTAAACAACCCAAGAACTTCCTGGGTGCTTAACACCAAAGCCAAAGCACATCTCAGTTGCTAGTGAAGTAAAGTAAAACTAAAAGACACCAGACTTTAAAAAAAAAAAAGTACTTTCTCTGTAGCTTCTATAATAATCCCCTTTTATTTCAGATCTTGTAAAGGATCCAACTCTTTCTTACTTAAAAAAAAAAAAAGCAGCCCCACAAGAAGTTAGAGCACCTCGGAGAAATCCCTCAAGGTGCATCTGTCTCCATCATAAACCCAAAACGTTGCATTACCTTCAAATAGGAAATGTCTTCCAGTTGTCAAGGTTTCTGTAACTAGTGTTAGATTAGCGCGGAGAGAAACGGGCGAATTCAACCAAAAATAAAAGAGTTCGAGCAAGAGGAGGAAAACCTGCCAGAGAAAGCTGACAAAAGCCTGGCTGCCAGAGCAGCTCATTCCTGAGGGTCCATCGCCATCTACAGGCGTTTCCTCCAGTCCGGGAAACCTGCTGCTCCTACTCACACATAGGATTTGCCCCTAAATGTGGATGGAGATTTTTAACTGACTTCAAATTACTTGAGTTTGCCGAAGCTAATGGAGTTGCAGTGATTCACACCACCTACAGACACGTCTGTATTGATTCTCTCATGATACCAAAATAAAACCTGCCCAGATATATTTCAAGGGAATGCACTGCTCTAAGATTTCCTGCTCTGGCAGAGGGATTGGACTAGACGATCTTTCGAGGTCCCTTCCAATCCCTAATGTTCTGTGAAGATTACATCTGTGTTAAAAACAGAGGATCTGCCTTTTTTAAAATTAAAAAAAAAGAAAAAAGAAAAGACAACAAATACTGGTCGGGCTGCTCCACCAGTGAGAAGAGAGGTAACAGTCAACATCTACTAGCTTTCAGTAAAACTAAGTGCTTTAAAGTACTTTTGAAGAGGTGCCAAGTCAAGGCAATGTGAATAATGAGGGGGAAAAGCCAAGCAGATCCTGACTTAAAGAAAATCAATACACCTGGGGTTGGGGGGGACGACAGTCATACCAAGAAAATAAAGTCATTCTCGCTTGTAATGAGATTTCATTTCCTAAACCTCTTCTGTAAGAGACACGATGGGTTTCCTACGTTCCATTTTCAGTCTGGCCTGAGCCGAGTGCACCTTCTCCCATGCAGCTGGCACAGTGCAAATCCGTGCCAGACGCGGGCAGTTTCACACATCAGCTTCTCAGATTCCGGTGCTTCTAATAGCGGTCGGCAAGCAGCTTCCCCCTCACACTCCTGTTTAATTAGCCTCACACAGATGCAGCGCTCATCCAACTTAGAATACTAATTTCATCTTTCTTCATGCAATTTCTAATCTACAAGTACAGAGAACTTGCAGGAAAAACGGCAGCAGGCAGCTTGGGAAAACAAAAGTGACAGGAGCCTGATAGAGAATGTCGTCACTTTAGGACCAGGTAAGTTTGCAAATGGCTACCAATAAATTCCTCTTGTTTTTCAAGCTGTCAGTTGATTGATAAGAATTACAAATCCCTGCTTTCTCACAAAGTCACCAGATGCTCAAGACATTTAACTTGAAGTTCTTCTAAAGACTCTCAAATCGAAAAGAAGACAGAAGACACGAGAGAAAAGACAGGTTTCACATAATCACAGAACACGAGGGATTGGAAGGGACCTCAAAAGGTCATCGAGTCCAACGTTTTGAGGCAGTATCCAGTATTTCCTGCACCACCTCTAGCAGATTGCTAACATCATTTGTGAGGTAACGATAAAAGCCATGAGCTACATTCACCTTTGCCTAGTGGAAGTTTTGCAATTGCATCAGGAGTTAAGGAACTGGTGCCACCTTCACAGATAGCAAATCTGATCCTCACAAAACAGTTAAACAATAGTCAGAGGCAAACCCCCCCCATAATTAAATGCTAATCTGTGATTAGTCTCACAGCTAGGAGAACGCAGATGATCTGCTAACGAGGGGTTAGAAACAGGAGTCCAGCAACGTTAAATACACAAATAAAAATAGCAACAGGCAAGCGTTGGACCCTGCCAGACAAAGCAAAATGAATCCAAGACATTAAAAGACAAACAGAAAATGTACAAAATGCCATAAGATCAACAGTAACATCCCACGGAACTGCAGCACTCCAGGAGACACCGAAGATTATGTATTTGGAGGGGGGGGAAATAAATAAGAAGAACGAGGGGCTTCATAAATCAAACGGCTAAAGTAAAAAACAATATAGCAAACTCCAGCCAGACCACAAAGAGGGTTCGCTCTTCATAAACATCAGATCAGGCAGCTAAAATTATTACCAAAGCTCTCTTGTAACTGTCACCTGTGGTGGGTATAATTACAGGCTACTGCTGCAAGCACGCCCACGTCATATGGCAATAAAAGGACCTACAGCTTGCCAAGCCCAGGCAGACAATGGGGAACACACACCACCTGACGAGAGCCCAAAAAGATCAGCCAGGGAGGCTAATAAAAATGACAGCTTCGAAACAAATGACAAAGCTTCAGCCACCAAAAAAACCCCACCGAAAAATACAAGAGGAGATATCAAGTGAGCTGGAGATGCAAGCGCCGAGCAGAGTTCTCCAACAGGTCACAACTCGAGCACAAAGGCAGGCAGAACTGTTTGCCGAGGCGTTCAGTTCAGGTTCTGGCTACAAAGAGCCCTTTTTCATCAGGTTTTGGGTGGTTTGTTGTTTTTCTGCTGGGTTTTTGTTTTTATTAGATGCAATGTTTGCACATTTGGGCTTGGCTTTTGTGGGCTGTTACTAGCCAAACAGAGGAACGCTATGTGCTGCTGACCCACTTGTGGAGACAGACAAACAGCCTGATAGATGTTTCTTAATGCAGGTACCTGCTGGGGCTACGTCTTTACACTAAAACGAAGCTGCAGCTTGTTCTCATTGCCTTAAGTCTCTAGTGGATGCCTGCACAGACATTCCTGCTGACCAGCTCATCCTCCGGCAGAACCCGGGCTTCTACCTGAATCCTTTGTGTATTTAACACATACAACAACCGAAGTATTAAAAGGGTTTATCACAAGCTGAAAACAGCAAAAGGCAATTATAGAGTGAGAGGCAGGGGTTTAGGTGTCTGTCATCACAGCATTCGAGGGAATCAAGCCTATGTGATGCAGGCAGGTTTTGAGTAGATGGCACAGAAAACACCAGTATTGCTCAAAAAACAAGACAGCACTGACTTGATTAAAGAGGAAGCTCTGCAACCCCAAGAGCAAGGGCCTCTCCATACAGGATAAGTGCCTTGTTAAGCAGGCCCACAGAAAATGAGCACTACTCCTCAAATGGGTTTGTTTTTGGGTTTGTTTTGGCACATTTCACTAGTAAAGGCAAATCCCTGAAACCTCTGAGCTGGAAACATATGCCCACCTAACCTTTGCAAAGTTAAAAGGGGTGTTTGTACTGGTCTGTGCTCAGCTCCCGTCTCACCCCGACTCCAAAGCTTCCAACTTTGCTTTTTAAATCTTGTTTATTGTGTTGTCAAGCTTCTAAGTGGTTATTTCCCTATTAACTTTGTCCTTGTTTGTTCTTGCATTTTTGAAAGAGCAGGAAATAACATCTGTTTACTTTGCTGTGTGGCTCTCAGCATCATCAATATCACTGTTGCTATTCCAGGAATTTTAACTGCTGCAGCGAAGCAGAGCCTGGAATCCTTGGGCTTAAATTGTATTACTCTCAACCACAGAAGAATAATACTGGAAACCTAAAAATTGCTGGGAGAGGGGTAAAACCATCCCCCTTTAATTGTCTGGAGAAGCCTGTTTCTCATCTGAGCCTCTACTTCATGTGTCAGGTAACGTGCTCCTAACGGCTTTTACACGCTGCCGTGGGTGAGTTTTCACAGGCACTGCCACGGGCAGCGAGGAGGGAGCAGGATGTAAACGCTTCCTCCATCATTAGGAAAACACTTTTAGTGGGATAGAACAGCTCGAAATAAAAACATACCTCTGATCCAGCCTTTTCACTGGAGTTCGAGACAGTGATTTTAAAGATGTGCCTCTGCCAGGGACTTACAGATGGAAAGAGGGGAGGAAATGTTAGGGGCTCTGAAGAATTACTTACCAGGTCAGACTCCCGAAGCCCTGCCTTTCACCTCTCCTCCAGCACTAGCTTTAGCAGTAAACACGAGCACATTTCCATATCAGTGCTATTTCTCAGCTCTCCTTTTTAAATACAAACTGCATTTGTCCCTTTGCTGTCTGCTGCTCTCAAACTGCAGCAACACGCCAGGGCTGGGAAGAGCCCTCAGCAAAAGCTCCACAGTAAAGCAGAAGTGAAGACCATCTCTTTTGCATTAATACTCCTTTTCCCCCCCCTCCTTCTTTAAGACTTTTCTTTTTCCAAGTTCCCTATTCAGTGTTTGAAGAATACTCATTCTTCTCTCTTTAGGATTACATCTATTCATTTTATTTAGCTTTTTAATGTGGAGACATTTTAATCTACCAGTGCTTTAATGCTGTTCCCAAAGAGTTTTGGAACAATGATTTATATTTCGTCTTCAGCTATGAGAATTAATAAAAAAGGGAAGAAAAAAGAGACTATACCCCTCTCATCAGTTACACATGTAGTCAGGGCAGGGTGCTTTGGGCTTTCCATCAGGGAAAGGCTTGTTGCAAATTAGTGCACAACACATGAGGGAAATAAGGAACTTTTCAGGGAAGTTCATCTGAGAGCACAGAATCACAGAACATTAGAGATTGGATGGGACCTGGAAAGATCATCCCCTGCCACAGCAGGACCACCTAGAACAAGTCGCACAGGAACACATCCAGGCAGGTCTTAAACGTCTCCAGAGGAGACTCCACAACTCCCCTGGGCAGCCCCTTCCAGCACTCTGCCACCCTCACTGTGAAGAAGTTCCTTCCCATATTGATGTGGTACCTCCTCTGTTCCAGCTCACACCTGTTGGCCCTTGTCTTATCACCAGATGACATTGAGAAGAGCCTGGCTCCATCCTCCTGACACCCACTCTTCACATATTTATAAGCATTAATGAGGTCACCCCTCAGTCTCCTTTTCTCTAAGCTCAAGAGACCCACCTCCCTCAGCCTTTCCTCATCAGGGAGGTGTTCTACTTCATCACCTTCATGGCTCTGCACTGGACTCTCTGTGGCAGTTCTGTGTCCTTCTTGAACCCTATAGAAGGGTGCATTACTGCTCGTGGTACTACAAGAGTTAAAATTAACCTTTATCTTCTGCTAGGTTGGTCACAAGTTCAAGAGATACTTGGTGACACCGGTCTCTTTTCTCCATAGATTCCTCATGCTCCTGGTCAAACTTTGTCCCAATATTTTCCCTTTCTCGATAGGCGATGCCCTCCCATCAGGACAAATACAGAGTTATTAAAAACCAAAATAAACCAGTGTTGCAAAACAAGGCACGAGTTCAACTGGATGTAGTGCAGTCAAGTCCAGGGCTGAATTATGCGTAGTACAAACAGGACTGGAACATTTTGTGTTTTGATTGGGAGACACTTGTCCACGTGCAGAACACAAGATTCACCCCAAGTAAACTCCAGAAGGCTTGGATTTTGAGTTAACAAATATCTGTCCGCAGGGATAAGCACATTTCCCTCTTACTGATATGCAATTAGCCATTTCAGAGGACACTGTCAACAAGCTAACGGCCTTTTGCCTGTAGGTCATCAGTATAAATATAGTCCAGCTCAACAGGGATTAAAAATCGTTCATGTTTAATGTGATGGTTGGTGTCTCCTCTATGAGATGAGTTTAGCTGGGCTCAGATCCAGCTCTCATATCACAGTTGAAGTTGGCAGCGTGTTAAGCTGCACACTGCGTAGAGATGCCCAGAAGTTCATGGGCTGCAGAGTCTGACCTATCTGTCTGCTGCTATCCCAGATTAGGACTGGAGCAAACTGGCACAGCAACACACACACACGTGCAGCCTCACCCAGTGACTCCTCAGGCTTCCAGTTCCCACAGCCCAAGAGGCCAGTGCTAGAAAATGGGGAATCACAGAACATTAGGGATTGGAGGGGACCTCAAAAGATCATCTAGTCCAATCCCCCTGTCAGAGCAGGATCACCCAGACCAAGGTGCACAACTCTTTTCAGAGTAGAAAGCTTTGGAGACCTTAATGGAGAAGAGTGCAAAATCTCACCTCTGCAGCCGGGAGCCCAAAAGCTTCAGGGTTTCCTGTTGCATCTGCAATGCCCAGCAGCTCTACTCCCACAACCCCCAGGGCTTCCCTGCTCTTGCATCAGCTGGCTTTTCACAAAAGCCAAAATGATCCCATACCTGTCATTTTCCCAGCTGCCCAGCATTAAACAGCTGCAAGCAGCTTGACCAGAAACCCCACGTTGCCCGCATGGTACATTGCATCACCTCCTATCCCTTCCCCTCTTCCCAGTACTAACTCTTCATAAAATAATGATCAGGCACACCGCTTCTCCACTGTGAAATAGCTAAGTGCTGCCTGCCTCTGCTGCATTCCTTGTGTGCCTGGCTCAAGCTGAGCCCGAAAACCAGCTCCCACCTGTGCCCCCACCCTGGCACAGCAGCCTCGATTAGCAAGAAGCCTAAATCTGATGTAGTGGGACATGCTGCCAGTAAAAAAAAAGTACACTGGCGTGGGTGAGTGTGCAGGGACCCCAAAGCAAATCGTCAGCGAGCGCTGCCAGTCACACCTGAGGTGCTGGGGTGGCTGGTTTCCCAGCGTTTGCCTGATCTTGTCAATGTCTCTTGCCACTATCATGCAAACTTAAAAAAAATACACATAGGAGAGTAAAACTTCCAGCCAATATATCCTTTTAATTTGCACCAGATTATAGTTTTTTTTAATGCAATTACTGTAATTTCATTAAATGACATAATTACCATTAATGCAGAGAAAACTGTCAATAGAAGGTGTAATTATGTTGTATAAAATCACAAGCACAATGTGCAACGATGCATAATTCCTCAGGAAAATCATTCTGTGACTAAAATTAACTTTGAAAATATTTTTTAAATACCCATTGTGCGGTAAGAATGCTGCCATTATCATGGGCTTAACTTCCACAACCAAGGAGGAAGGGGGAGCACAACAGGCAGGAGGGGTTTGCACGTGGAAGGAAGGACCAGACAGTCCATTTAAAAGGGAGTCAGAAAGGTAAGAACACAAGTTTTCATCTGCACGAGTGGGAGAAAGAAGCAACTTGTAATCACACAGATACACAGGATGATTTAGGAGCAGACATTCCCCTGGGCACATTGCACTGTGCAGCTCCAGCTTTTGGGACACTAGTACTACAGTGTGGAAATGATGTCTCAATAGCGGAAGGTGCAACAAGAAGAAGGCGCGATGAGGACCAGGTTAGAAACGTGACACTCGCCCTGCAAACTGGGAGAAAACACTCTAGAAAGCATTCACCTTGGAAACTGGGAGCAAATTGTCCAGGGTAGGATATGAAGAGAGTCAGGCACACAAGAACCACAGAGGAACATACTAGGCAGTATCTCTGGGTGTCTTCAGAATAAAGCCCGTTTTGAGGGACATGTTATAGTCAAAACACAACAGAATGGCCTGGATATAGATGTTAACTGGTAGATATATCAAAACCAAACAGTGTAAAAGCCTTGAAGACCCTCTTGCTCTTAAAAACAACAAATCCATGCCAAATCTCAAAGTGATGGAAGACACCACACAGGCAAAGTCTTTAAGATCTGGCCCAGTACATGAACACACATTTCACACCAGGGAATGTTCCTGATACTCCCAGACATGCACAAACACGTGGGTCCATTCTGCACACGAGACCAAGGATGAAATGTACCCTATGAAGACTCCCAAAAACATACTCACTCTTCCAAGCCAGGATGATTTTTCTAGAATTCATGTGATAAAATCTGCACCAAAGCCTTTGTGCACTTTCACAGTCTAAGTGGAATTTTGCTTATGACCCTCAGCCCCTTTTCAACCCTCTTCCCAAACTCTCTGAACCTGCAAACTCCCTGATTTACTTGTGCCCAGGCAGACCTGATCAGCGTCCTCTGTGCCTATACATTGAGCTGAGGTTAAAATCATCAGATGATAATCACAGAATGCTGATGAAAAGTATAATTTCATTTTTACAACACGAGAAGGGTTAATCTGCTCATGTGTTCTTAGATTGTCTCCTCTCACCACAAGAAACCATTAGAAAAACTTACATGGGGATGATATATCTTACACATGAGAAAATAACAGTCACAGGATGACACTGCCTGCTCATCTTCATCATCTCCCCCTTGAGGATGGGGCTTGGGCTACCTGTAGAGGGAAACTAAGGGCAATACAACAAGGGAGGGGGAGCCAGAAGGACCACCCAATCTTTGGGATCATCACAGTGAAGACTGTGAAATGCACAGACTGTGGTCACAACGGTTCGTTCCAGTGGCCCAAGGACACTTAAGGTACCACCCACGGCTTCACAAACCTGGATGAAAAACGGGCCAGTCACAAGTGGGTCCTCAATAAGGACAAATGGGGTGCAGGCTGAACCAATTCCAAGCTGGGTACTCCACACATCCAGATGTTATTATGTCATTTGCTGGGGAGCAATGATTTTTTAAATGTGTTACTGGACACACTTATTTAACCTGTTACGAGCAGATTTTTCATACCCATTGGGGCAGGGAGGGATGCTGCACCTACCATCCTGTGTGCATATTTATGTGATTGGGATTTTATTTACCATGAACAAACACATTGGAAATAGGGAATCAGCACTTTGTATTCAGTGCCAGAGCTGAATTTTCATCATGTGAAAACAACAACAAAAGTCAGATAGACTTAAAATTTGAGGTTGTAGAAGAAATCTGTTCTAACTGTTCTTGAAGACATGTGTTTGTTGGTTTGGGCTTTTCTCACCCACTGCCTGCTTTCTGTCAGGAAACAAAGATATTGTATAACCCAGCAGAGGTATTAATAACATTGAACTCACAACCTTTCTGCTCATCCTCCTTTTCACTAGGAATCAATTTCTGCAGACTAACTTTCCCACCTTCTTATTTTTCTGCCTCTCCACCCCTTCCAAACCTCTTCTAAGTCTAGAAAACAGAACTTTACAGCTGCAACTTCACAGGCATTTGGGTGAAAAATCTCCTAAGAGTAAACCCAGATGATTGATCAACAGTCACACTAGGACATTGGCACTGGGATTTCACATACATCCCTCCCATTCCCAGTGTGTGTGACCATCCAGTTCTGTTGTGCACAACCATACAGCTCCTTGTACAGTCACAACTGCTTCAGCGAGGTACTGCCTGCTCTGCCCTCCACCAGCTCTTGAGCCACTAACTTCAGATATGATCTAAACACGCATCAGGAATTAAAAATAGAGAGGAAAAAGCCCTCTTTTCCTGCCTGCTCTTACACGCCAGAGTCATCCCTCTAACCTAAAGGATTAAAGGCAGCTCCTCTGACTTTGCTGTGGAGCTTCTTTCTATCAGGGATGGTCCACTTTGCTCATCTATAGCAAATACTGCGAAGTGTTTTCCTCAAAAGAACCTTTAAGCAACTTGTAATTCACAGACAGTAAAGAGGAAGAAACCTTGGAGAGGTGGCTGTTATGTTGCTTAACACACATTCAACTCAAGAACTTTCTTTCTGCGTGCTGGACCACCATGAAACGATTTTGCAACCTTCAATGGCACGCCAAGCATCTCAAGCATGAAGAAAACACTACGCTGCAGAATAAAAAGCAGGCAAAACCTTTTTGTGCTTGAGTGGAATTATGAGAAAACTGCAAATGGGGTGTTTACTACCAAGAGGAAGAAAGGGGTGAGATGAGAAGTGGGACAGGCAAGTGGAGAACTTGGCTTCTTGTTTGAAATTGCAGCAGAACTCACTGACCAGCATTTTCCTTCCCTCTTTTTTTTTAAAGCAGCATAATCTTGCCATCAGGAGACTAGATTTGCAAAAAGTGATGTCAGCAGAGCTACTTAGGTGTCACAGAGACATGTGCGCAGCAGGCATCGATATCCTGCAGCAAAGTGCCTCCCTCACTGCAATGGAAGTTGGAAGAGCCAAGATCCATCAGCTCAGTGCATCACCCAAATCAAAGGTATCTCCTTGCATCACCCTCCTGGGCACCACCTCCCTCCTGTCCTACCACCCATGTTGCTATGTTTTAAAAATAAAACAACATCCTGAGTCATCACACAGTCACAGCCTTCACTGAGTGGCATCACCCGTCGTGGACTTGGGCATCCCTCAGTGCTTGGTGCAGTCTGGTGAGCACCGAGTGACAAAAGGCTATTCCTGAAGGTCTCATTTCCATGTCCATCAGGCCCAGTGTGGCCCAGGCTGCCTCAAGACCTGCAGCCCTGCAGCTCGGTAGCTACGAAATACCAGTAACAGCAAACAATAGAGGGGTTTACATCGGTGTAGAGGAAGGCAACGGCACGGTAACACTCCAGACCTTATGTCACTTAGCCTCATGCAATAGAAGAAGAAATCCACTTACCACAAACGCTATCATGCTCTTTACCGTGGACTCCCAGAGAAAGCAGCTCCGGAGGAACTGTATTGTATTCCATATTGCCATGGTGATTTTTTTCACGCGATCAACATTTCTTGATAAGACCTGATAAATATTGAGTGGGAGGAGGGGAGGAGAAGAGGAGTTTAATCAAACATTCTAATATCCTACTACTGCTTCAGAAACAGAGGATAATTTAAGCTACAAATGCACGGCAGGGCACATAGTACAACATAGTACAAATAAAGCCTCTATTTCTGAGATGCACTCCAGCTCCTGCCAGCTTTCTGACTGCACCCAAACCTTCCAGATCTCCTTCATCTCTTAGTAAAACTAAGAAAAGGCAAAAGCAAAAAGGAAAAAGAGAGAAGGCGGAGTGGGGGGAGAAAAAAAGAGCATCTTGATGCCAAAACGAAGTACTCCAGGAACACAAACCTAACCTGCACAAGCCCAACCTGCCTTCATTCTCCTGCACAAGCCCAACTCATTGCCCTGCACAAGCCCAATGTGCTTCATTGCCCTGCACAAGCCCAACTTATTGTACTGCACAAGCCCAACCTGCCTTCATTGCCCTGCACAAGCCCAACCTGCCTTCATTGCCCTGCACAAGCCCAACGTGCCTTCATTCCCCTGCACAAGACCAACTCATTGCCCTGCACAAGCCAAACCTGCCTTCATTGCCCTGCACAAGCCCAACTCACTGCCCTGCACAAGACCAACGTGCCTTCATTCCCCTGCACAAGACCAACTCATCGCCCTGCACAAGCCCAATGTGCCTTCATTGCCCTGCACAAGCCCAGCCTGCCCTCATTGCCCTGCACAAGCCCAGCTTGCCTTCGTTGCCCTTCAGTTCTCAAAATACAGTAATATCTCAGGAAAAGGACCACCAAGAATGTAATCAAAGCACTGAACCTCTTCTCTACGTGCTTTGGATTAGTCTGGAGAAATGAATAGAGAATTTCAGCCTTATTAAAGGGCATTGCTATTGAAAAAAAAATTATATATAATGACCATTGCTCTAAAATCTTTTAAAATAGCTAATCTAGAGCAGTTTCTTCCTTCCCAAATAAGGGAAGATGGTTGTCATTGAGCTCTGGGTGCTGTGAACTGCACAACATTCACAGCTATGATTTTCCCCACTCTGAAGCATGAAGCAGAACTACTGATGCAAACTAGATCAGAAAGCAATTTCGTGTTAACACAAAAACCCTTTTACTACAGACAGAAATATGCGGAATTTACATGTGTTCAGCATTTTCTGCATAAATAGGTTTTGTTCTCACTACCACGCTAGAGCAACTCAAATCTTTCCAAAACAGAGCCAAGAGCTCAGCCAAGAGGCAAAAGGTTTCACCTTCTTAGAAAATTTGCGGTTCTCCTCTGCGAAGCGCTTTTCTCGGGGCTTGAAGGTTCTAATGCTCGCTTTTACCTGCGGGGGAAAAGAACACGACGGAACTTTTAAAGGCATCGAGTGAGCGCAGAGTTTCAGCCTTGCACCACCAGCACCGAGCAGGCATTTTGGGATCTTTCTCTCTCTTCAGCCTCTACGCGACTTCGAAGGAGCCGCCAGGAGAAACGTCGGTAAGTTAAACTGGGCAGTGCTGGGGTCACTTCAGCCAGAGCTGTGCTGAGATGCAGCCCACGATGGCCTTAATAAACAGGATTTAACTTGGTAAGAAGCTGTAGGGCATAACCAAGTGAGACTGACTCAGCCAGCTGAAAACCAAAGTGCGCCATGGACATGCCTCATTGATTTTGCTGTCGACACCCTGGGAAGAGACCATCATGGAGCAGCTTTTTGGGGAGGGAGTTGGTGTTAGAAGTAATGCAGAACACCCTAAGCATTAAGCCCCTTTTTGGCTGCTGCAAGGAAGCCCTGCAGTAATCAGCACCTTCTTTCTAAGGTGCTTGCAGTCACTTTGGAGTTAAAAAACACCCCTACGTTGCCCCATCCAGCTGCAGGGGCCATGGCAGAGCTCTGATGCCCCACAGTGGGAAATCCATCCACCACCAGATGCAACTGGGTTGGGACTTTTCCTCCTTGGCTCCTGCTTTTTAAATGCTCACACCTCCCACCCTTGTCCTTGCAGACTGATGTGTTTCTTACACCAGCGATAAGCAGAGAGAAAATATTTCGACTTACAGGATTAAATAGGACATCCAGCTCCAAGTAAATGACTCCTTTTGAAGCACGTTCCAAGTCTTTATTCTTCAGCGTGTAACAACTCTGTTTACCGTTTCTAATCTATAGTTTGGGGAGGGGGAGTAAAAGCATCAATATTTTCCTGGCTGCAATTCACAGCATCATGTAAAGACACTACAAACAAATACATGAATAAATTCCAAGCACACACACACAAAAACCCCCTCCCCAAACGCTGATAATACACTCAGAGCCTCAAATACAAAATGACCGTTGGATTAGAGACCAATAAAATTGCAGATTAAATCTCTTACGGTCCAACTTTAATTCACAGACCTTGTACTTTATAGTAGAACAGCACATGCAATAACCAGTCTGAAAATTCTGCCCTGGAAGCCAGTGAGTTGATGGCAAGTAATCAGCCGCCGTTATTACAGGTTTTAAATGGGATTTTTCTTCCAAAGTTGGGGGAAAGAGCCACAAACACCACTTTCCCTACCTACTGCACACCCCCAGAACATCGACCTGCTTCTTAACACTTAGTTTATTGCAAGCTTGTCAAACCATTGCCCGGGAAACAAACACAGTCCAAAAGAAGTCAATCAGCTTAAGCAGAGCGGATGCTAACGCAGCGGATGTTCAAAATCAACCAATTTGTGCAAAGGAACTCTCCCCCCACCCCACCCCTGAATTTCAGCAGCGTTTCTATGCTCTAATCCACAGGCTGGCCCTGTCTCACTAAACATCTACTTAAAAAAATAACCCTAACGTCCAACCAACACACCAACAAAAAAGCCCTCCCTCACCATTCTGTAAACCATTTGGCTCAAACCACAAGTGTTCTCTCGTCAAAACGTGATGGCAGAAATGTATTTATTATACACAGTAGGATATGTATTGATTAAACATTTGGCTTTTTAGGAAGCAGAGCAGTTAATTCCAAACAGCACCAACATAAAAACCTGCAACTTCCCAAAACGCTGCGTTCAGGGACTGTAATGATCAAAGATTAAAGATAACAGAGGAAATTTGGGGGCATGAAATTGCAACCATATTTAAAACGGCTACCACTGCTCTGGCATCTGGAAGAGGTGCTCACATAAACCAAGGCAGAAATGGGCATGAGGTGCGTGTCGGGGAAAGGCATAATGGGAACCAAGTGATTGCAGGAGACAAGGTCACTTCGCTTCCCAATGCTGCTCCACGCTTTTTGAACCAAACAGCTCGTTGAAGGCTGAAAGGATAGAGGGCTCTCACAAGGATCAGTCTGCATCCTCACTGGTGGCCAACCAGCTTGTAACCATGTTCTCACCCAAAGTTTTGCTTTTTGACCCCCTAAAGGTCATCTAGTCCAATTGCCCTACAACAAGCAGGAACACCTCTAACTAGAACAGACTGCTCAGAGCTCCATCAAGCCCAACCTTGATAACAACTTTGGATTCTCTATAGTTATTAATCGGCAGGCTGAATTTCCACACACATCAGTTATACGTATTCCTCATAACATTTCATTCTGTTGCCCCAGGAGCAAAAACAAGTGGGAAACTCTCTTTATATTCTTCGGGATGTTCTTCCTCTGTACATCTCCCAAGGCCATAACCAGCAAGGGAAAAAATATCACATGCTGCTAAATGATTGAAAACGGAAACGAAATGTCATAACAGACAAGGTCTCAGTCTGATAGAGTATTCTGCACTTAAAAAATCCTTCTCAGTTTGGGGAAAGAGTCGTCGTTGTAAGAGCTGGAGCTGAACCCAACCTTCTGGGTGTGTTCACGCAGCAAGGTTCAAATCAGCAACAGATAAGTTTCCTGTCTGTCTTTGGACATAGGGTCTGTTTGGTGCTTGGAAAAGTTTTTTAAAGGGTGTTGTTACCACTGCTGCTCTAGAACTGATCAGGGCAGAAGGCAAAGCAGTGCAAACAGAGTTTCAGAGTCAGCTCCATTTGGCATTCTTAACTCAGAGCGTTTGACTTGCCTCCTAAAAGATGAGCAATTGTAACTCCACCCAAGACTGAGCACTCACACAGATATCCCAGCTTTTGAGCTTCAGCAGAGGAAGAAAGCACCACACAGAGCTGGCTATGGAACGGCACGCTCTCCCCTGCAGTTTCATTTGGGCAAAAGGAAACAAACCTTGAAACTCATCAAACACTCTGTCTTGTAGTTTTGACAACCTGCTAAGCCGCTGCAGTTCAACCAAAGGTGCAGGGTAATTCCAACATCCGTGACTGCACATCGGTGGCATGCCCCAACCATGCCCAGAAGAAAACAGGCAAAATACCTCCTAACACACCATGTTTTCACTGCTTGCTGTTCTTGGGCCAGAGTTCAGGTGCTGTTCAATGTCTCCCTCAATCTCGAGGGGCAGCCAGTCATATTCATTTCTTTTTTGCATCTATTTCTTTCTCCTCCCTGCGTACTTCTCCCAAGTCTCCGCTGTTCACAAAAGCTGCCTAAATGCTCTCTCCAGCTGTGGAGAAGGTGAGCAGCCAGGGCTAAGGTCCTAGGATGAACCTCAGTGTCAGAAAGAGAGTATTTTTTTTGATCATCCAAACACCTTTTGCAACACACCTGATGATCTCAAACTCAGTGAATATTCCTGACAGCTGTGTCTAGTATCGGTTATTGTTCCTATGAATGTTATGGGAAAAGGGAAGGAAAGGAACAGTCCATGTGAAAATATCTGCAGGTGAGATCCTTAAAGAGACATAATCCATATGATTCCTTTTGCAATGATGTTTTATGCCCTCACTGAACACAAACGCCTGCATTCTCTGAAAGCTGATTAGTTGCGTAAGAGCATGCTGGGCTTCAACCACCAACCGAGACTGCCCAAAACCATGCGACAGGACAAGGGGCAATGGGTGCAAGCTGGAACATAGGAGGTTCCAGATAAATATCAGAAGGAACTTCTTCACAGTGAAGGTAACAGAGCATTGGAACAGGCTGCCCAGGGGGGTTGTGGAGTCTCCTTCTCTGGAGACGTTTAAAACCCGCCTGGATGTGTTCCTGTGTGACTTGCTCTAGGTGATCCTGTTGTGGCAGGGGGATTGGACTAGATGATCTTTCCAGGTCCCTTCCAATCCCTGATGACTCTATGATTACCATGAGGACAGTTGTTCCTACCCCACCAACATGCTTCATTTTGCAAGGTCACAGTGAGAAACTTGGGAAAAAAGGTCTGGATTTTTCATCCTATGGGAATTACTGGTATTTGGGGCATTTCCCTGTACTGAATCAGCACAGAAAGGCAAAACATCAGTGTCAATATTGCCACAGAACAGCTCCATTTATTCTCAACCACAGTCCCTTGTCAATACAGAAGCACGCAAAGGAAATTATCCAATAGAACACCCCTGAAATCCTTTGTGCCTTGGCTCTTTGGACCTAGAGAGGCACTTGAGACAGAGGCAGTGCTTTACTGGAGGAAACGTGCAGGTATGCAAGACCGCCGTACAGTCAAGGCCTAAAGTGCACCGAGTTCCTTCCAAATGATTGAATATATTTGCTAAACTCTTCCCACAGATGTCCCCAGCAAAACAAATGTGACTAAACACAGTATTGATGTAGCCAGCCAATGCTAAATCTATTAAGCAACAACCTTCTGACCGCGGGGGAATTTTAATGAAATAGCGAAAGGCGAGATTGATATGACACGAAACCCGGAGAAGACAGGACCCTTACGCAGCAAAGGGTGTTTTTCCATTGCTGTTGTCTCAAAGAAATATGGTTTAGTGGGTTGGTTTTTTTTACATTGATTTTAAGAAAACTTCGCTCTGCATCCAGCTTTGATGCAGATTCAGTGTCATATATTGATGACCTGACAGAAGGACGCTGGGTTAAACCTCTGTACATCAACACCCTGACGTGTGGAAAGGGTAACGGCCACTCTCCGAGGGTAATTCATCTAAAGCATTTGGGACCTCTGATATTCCTGCTTGAGCTCATTGCTGATGCACAATGTCATACCATTTGCCCTGAGTAATATAAAGCTGTCTCGTAATAGACACACACCTACCCTTATCAAAGGATGTACTTCCCTGGGAAAAGATGAAAGCAAACCACACGTTTGATCTACCTGGACACAAATAAAGAGGGATTCTTGCTTCTCCCCTGTCTTGCAATATACCCCAGTTGGATTTTGCATTAAATGCCTGCTCATTCATACCAAAACTCTTTGCCACAAGCACTTCACTTCTAACAACCTTCAGAGAGACACAAAGTAGAATGGAAATTTCAGTTCTTGGCAGAGGATTGATAACCAAAGAGCAAACAGGTACAGAACTGATGGTCTGAAAGATGGCAAACAGCCACACAAGCTTTTCCAGAAGTCTGATAAGATGTTGAAAACTCTTGGAGCCCACGGTTCCAGGGTGGCACTTCAGAAAAGCATTCCTGTTGAACTCAGCACATGGCTGGAGAAGAGTTTACTTTCAGAAACAAGGTGTTGGGTTTTTTTTCTGGAAGAGATGTGGGGTTTTTTCTTGCCCCACATACCAAAATTTCTGGTTCATGATAAGAAAAGACATTGGAACAGTCCATCTACTTGCAGCTGCCTCTATCACACAAACATAGCGTTTTCACTTGGCCCAAACTCTGAAGCCTTCTGCTGGAAGAGGCTGTGCACTTATGTCAGGTGCTAAGAAGTTGCAAACATCAGGTGCCTGCTCTCTGAATCCAGGCCATGCTTTAGGCAACTAAGCTTGCAAAAGGCATACGACTTATTTCCAGTGTATCTTTGGCCACCGACCTTGCTTGGCACTTGAAAATATTTCATAGCCCTCTTCCTGTCTGCTGAAAAAAGGGTGCAGCTGAAGTCTACTCTAACCTGGTAATTCTGCAGACAAAAACCATTCCATTCTGCAATATAACTTCACTCAAAGATCTTTCCACATGAGGATATTTGATATACTCTGCTTTCAAATTCATTGAAGCACACTATATGCTCCCATGCCTCTAATAACTCGCAGCCTTCTAGGAGACAGGAGTCTCTTGAAGCAAAACAAAAAAGACAGACCCTCACAAAGAGAAACACAGGAGCTTTTAGGAAGATCTAGGGCACAAAGGAACACAGAGATGGAAAGGACTTCTTTGATCATTAGTTCAAGTCCCCCCAAACCTACAAAACTTCTAAACCTATCAAACTCTGTTCTTGAAGCAATGAAGTTTTTGCCCTACTTCTCTGTTCCCCAGGATCTTCTGCAGTTTCTAGCACAAAAGCCTGCCATGTTCAGTGGTGTAAATGGTCTTCTCTTTCATTCCCCAGGCTCTGAGGAGGCAATCTCCCCCTCAGCCCAAAGGTTAGGCAAGTGAGACTCCACAGGTCACCTCCAGCAAGGGAGTGATTCATTTTGATGAACACCCCAGTAGCACTAATCTATGTTTTCTCCAGTTTAAATTCCATGTCTACGAACATGGATGACCAGAGCTGTATCTGAGATTGGGTCTCTCTTACATGCTTCAGGGCAGGAAGGTAGGTTCACATAAAGAAGAGCAGGAGAAAAAAGAATACAGTAAGCTGATACTAAGGGTGAGTGTCAGGAGGATGGAGACAGCAGGCTCTTCTCAATGTCATCTAATGATAGAACAAGAGCCAATGGGTGTAAGCTGGAACACAGGAGGTTCCACACAAATATGAGAAGGAGCTTCTTCACAGTGAGGGTGACAGGGCACTGGAACAGGCTGCCCAGGGGAGTTGTGGAGTCTCCTTCATTAGAGAAGTTTAAAGCCCGCCTGGACTTGTTCCTGTGCAACTTGGTCTAGGTGATCCTGCAGTGGCCGGGGGATTGGATTAGATGATCTTTGGAGGTCCCTTCCAATCCCTAACGTTCTGTGATTCTCTAACTTCACCATCTCTGAATGTTTTGCACAGTAAGGTGACTCTTGCACTAACATGCCAATGAAGGTGTTAGACTACCCTCAAAACACCAGTGTAAGACTCCTGAGCACGTTTAAATCAAAGTTCATTGTTAAATTAACAAAACATTCCATATCCCCCCACCATATCCTGTATTCAAGGCAATTTTTCATTAAGAACCTAGTCATCCATGAACAATTCCTGAAGTAAACTTACTTCATGAGCTGACAGCTCACAAGTCAAACTTGTGCATTTTTTACAGCAAAAAAAAAGAGAGAGAATTTAAATGCAAAGCAAATACCAGGCCTGATTACCTAGAGAAATTAAGCCTGTGTGATTTGCAAGGCTTCCCCGACTCTTTAACTATTGTTCTCTCTCAGAGTATTTATCTGAATGGTTCAAAGGATACATTCAAATTTGTAGTCAAAATGACAGCGCGCACCGACATGCCCATTTCAAGGGAAAAAAGCTCAGAAAATTGCAGTTCTCACTCTGAGCAGACTAAGCTAATAGGTGCAAAATGTTTTTTAATCAGAAGCAGAGACGAATATATTTACACTAGGTTTGACTCAAATAGGAGGCAGAGAAGTTTGGACGGGAAGGAAGATCAGTTGGCAAAGGGAAGCATAAACAATTTTTATTTTATATATTTTTTTGCCTCAAACCTTGGACAAAAAACCTACAGACTGAACAGTTTGGACATTACCACACACATGCACTCCCCTCCTCTGCCTTGTTACATGCTTCCTAAGGGATACTTGACAAATGCCTATAAAATCAACAGAAAACCCAAATCTAACATCTCCTCGCTGTGAGCCCACACAGCCTGCTGCCGATCATGCAGGCCATTTGGCAAGCACTGCATCTGCAGGAGAGCAGCTGCTCCAGCCACTCTCTTCCAGTAACATCAGAGATACGAGGACTCGGGGAAAAATTAACCAAGTGATCAAAAATGGAATAAAAGATGTTAAGAGGTTTTTTCCTCCCTGTAAACATCAAATCATCCGTCGTGCCCAACTGACTCTAATATTGTTCTAAAACTGGAGAGATTGACAACTGAAGCCACTAAAACAGGCAAGAAATCTAAAATATCCCCAGCCTCAAAAATCTTTGGAGGGCTGAGGCAAGGAGGGATGAGGCAAGGAGGGATGAGGACTGCAAAGCACACGACTGGAACGGCAGGTTGTAGGTCTCCTTCTCTGAAGATGTTTAAAACCCACCCGGACATGTTCTTGTGCGACTTGGTCTAGGTGATCTTGCTGTGGCAGGGAGATTGGACTAGACGGTCTTTCGAGGTCCCTTCCAATGTATCCCTAATGTTCTGTGATTCTCTGATAAACACTGCCAGCTCTGGGTAGCTTATATAGTCTACCTGCACCACATGGGACCTTTGCTTGTCCTCTAAAACCTCCCTTTTCTCCAGTCTCTGCTAGGGCAGAGACCCAGTAAATCAGGCTGTTCAGGGACGTGGTGGAGTCACCATCCCTGAAGGTATTCAAAAAACGTGCAGACGTGGCACATGAAAACACGGTTTGGTGGGCGTGGTGGTGTTGGGTTGGCGGTTGGACTTGGTGGTCTTGGAGCTGTCTTTCAATGTCAGTAATTCTGTGAATCTGTGATTACTGCAGTATTGCCTTTTCCACCTTCACAAGCCGAAGGCAAATCCTTGCCTCAACCGTGACAGATGTGTGCCAGCACTTGTGTGGAGCTGAGCGTGCTTTCACAAGGCTGTTTCAAAACAACGCTGAGATTTTGTAGTCTGTAGTTTCGATCAGGGTTCACTGTCTGCTTTTGCAAGAGTGCTATTCCCACAGGATCACACTGTGTGCTACCAGAGTGCAGCTCAGTGCTGCACGTAGCACTCAAACCATGTTATATATCGCAAGATGACTGCTTGCACAGGGCTCAGTGCAGTCCTCACGGCGTAAATACTCATCACAACCTCTCCTCTGCACAGGGAGCCTACTGTAAAACAGCAGGGCCTCAACTCAAGGAAAGACCCTGCTCACAGTTAACACAGCTTGACTGGTAAGAGCACAAGAGACCCATGATGTACTAAGCCTCCCCTACTGATAAAGATCACAGAATCATCAGGGCTGGAAAAGACTTTCAAGGTCATCAAGTCCAACCATCCACTCTGCAACCCCTAACCACTAAATCATCTCCTGAAACACCCTGTCTTGAACCGTGAGGGTTCAAGCGGCTGTGGCCCCATCCCTGGAGGTGTTTAAGGCCAAGCTGGATGGGGCTCTAACCAGCCTGGTCTACGGTGGGGTGTCCCTGCCTATGCTGGGGGAGTTGGAACTGGATGATGGTTCCTTCCTACCCTGAGTGACTCTGATTCCATGGTTTCTCCAGTCAGGTGAGCCTGCTCTGGCAAGGGGATTGGACTAGATGATCTTTCAAGGTCCCTTCCAATCCCTGATGATTCCATGATTCTAAGTGCAAGCTCACACAGCAGCTGCCACTGCATAGAATCATCATGGCTGGAAAGGACATCAATGGTCAAGTCCAGCCCTCATCTCAACACCTCCCTAACCTCTAGACCATGGCCTCGAGTGCTCTAGCTACTCAGTTTTTAAACGCCTCCACAGATGGGTGCCTCCATCACCTCCCTGGGCAGCCTGTTCCGAGGCCTTCCCACTCCTGGGAGAACTTTTCCTAATCCCCAATCCGAACCTCCTCTGGTACAACCTGGTCCCATTTCCCTCTTGCCCTATCACTAATCGCAAGGGAGAAGAGGCCAACACCTGCCTTACTTCAACCTCCTTTCCGGTAGTTGTAGAGAGCTTACTATTGATTTAGTAAAAGTCACAGCCCAGAAACTTCTTTCTAAACCTCCCCCAGAAGCTACCTGCAATACTGCACACTGAGCTGTTCACACCCCCTTGATCTGCTTTACTCATTCTATTATTCCCAGCCTTGTCCCAGAATTAAAGTTGTCTTCCCAAATGCAAACTGCTGTCCCTCCACTTCCCTATTAATATCTTTTCATGATCCTTCCTCGTCCCCCTCTCTTTAGCTTGGCCTTTTTTGGCTATTTCTGAAGAAGCTCCAACTACCCTTAATCTCCAGAGCAACCACTTTCCCCCCGGAACTTGTTTTGTTTCCCGATTTGATGCGATACTCCCATGGTAGCGCGCTCACTCTTCACATATTTGTTTACAGAACAAAAGCCACGAGTCTTTAAAAGCACTACGGAGCAGAAAACACCCCTTTTAGGTAATATTGTTCGGATGTGCCAATAACAACAGCTCTAGCCAGTCAATCCTACTGTGATGTGCAATTACTTTCTTGGAGTAAAAAGAAGAAAGACAGAACAAAGACATGCTTAAAGTGTTACCTTCAGAAGATGATGTGGAAACACAGCGAACAACTCAATTATGTTTTCAGACCTACGTGGCATGTAGTGCTGATGGAATACAGACACTTCTGCAATTTTCTTTCCAATCAACCCAATTTGTACTCAAATGGGTAGGCAAGGCTCGTTACACTAAGGAGAGCGATAAACACTGCCAGCTAAGGCACACATAGATCACAAAACCTGTTTATCTCGAAATCTGTGTCGCTTTGTGCTGCAGGGAAAAGAAATGCAACCCGTTCCCAGCAAAGCCATCAAGACTTTGAATGACATAACATCACAGGTAACTTACAGACAGCAAAGGGATGGCAACTTTTCCAAGAAAATCAGGGGGTTTGTCTCCATCTTCATCAAACACTGTCACTTCCAGAACATCGTGAATATCTTTAATAGGGCTGGAACAGAAAGTGCAGACACGTAAAAAAATACTCCTCGATACACACGCACACGCTCTCCTCCACAAAGATCTGAGAATAATGTTTGACTAATTAAGTTTGTATTACCTTGGAGCATAAAGCCAGTGTTTAATTAAGTTCCCCCCAAAATGAATCAAATTATGGGTATTCCCCAAGCTTTCCCCTCATGTTTCAGTCCCGTAACTAGATGAAGAAAACACCTACCAGACGCAATTTTTTTGTGTGCATCGATGACACTAACAGCGTAAAACTCAGCCCTCCAACACGGAAAGTTGGTGACTGCGATTGGTCAAGGGCTGAACTGAAAACCAGGCGTGAGGACATTGAAAAAAACATCCAGGAAACAAAACCTAGGTAACTTCATTCGACCTGAACAAGTACTGAACAATTAAGAAACATTTTAAGGTGCTAACAAAAGCAGTTCGTTAAAAAAAAACAAACCCCAAACTATCCACTTTAATGAAAGGTCAGACATAGAGTATTTTCATTCCATGCAGTGTAAATGCTCTACTGACGTGGCGGCACGCACTCGATGCTAAATATTTATCAGATCATTAATAAATCAGAGTCTCATTTAGGATAAGTTTTATCTGTGTGCTTGCAAAAGCCGAGTAAGTAGGCAGGACTTAAAGCTGCATTTGTTATCTCCTCTGTTCCTTCTTTCACACACAGGAGCTAAAGAAATAGGTACATGTGGTAGAGGGTGTGTTACTTAACTAAGTGCAGCCCTTCTGCCCAAAAGGAAGTTGTTTCAGAGCAGTCTTGGACCCCGGAACCTCTGCCTGCAGCGCGGTAGGGTCGCTTCTTACACAGCAGAGCCTGAACCTAATAGGCACCTAGCTGTCCACCCAGAGAGCAGCCACAGCCATGTTCTGTGATGTGACCCAGTTGAACCACCACCAAATGCAGTGTTTAAGACATGATGAGTTTGAAATCCATTTAGACCTTCCACTTGTGCAACCGTACTCCCATACTCCTCTCCAAGCCATTTCCATACGATACAGTTCCTAGTGATATAAAGTATTAAACGCCCCCAGTGACAGTCGGGTAAGTGGGTTGCAGCAAATCTGAGCATGGTGGGAAGGGACTCTCTGGTGAAATGGAAAGCTCCATCTGAAATTAATTAATCCACTCTGCTCCAAAATAAATCTAACTCATCAATAGCTTTTAAGATGCTTAATTGATATTTAATTTAACGGCTAGAAACCTAAGGAGGGATGCAAAAGCCTGGCTGGGTTTGCAGACCTGGTGCTCAGACTTCCCATGAGACAGCAGTAAGAAAGTCACAGATGCCTGGAGCTGACATTTCCGAGACCCACAGGAAGTACAGAAACAAACTTTCTTATAAAATAATGCTGGATCCTTATTAGATTTATTTTGTTGGCTGAACATCCGATGAGACACATCTGTTGGCATGATCTCAGAATAAACAGTGATGACTGGAAGCTTCTAAAGAACAAGCAGAAAGGCCTCCAAGAGACATGCACTCAGCTGCACCCGTGGGTTAAACAGAAACCCAGCAAGGTACTTCTACCAAAGACATCAGGTACTTTTTCTTGTATTTGCATCCAGCCTTTATAAATCTTGCATTTGCAAAACATTCATCACACTCAGACTGTGAACAGGTGCAAACGTCATAAAAGATCCGTTGCCAGCCCTTGCTGTTACCTTCGTTGCCACAGACTACCAGAGTCCTGGAGGCATTTATCTCGCTCAGTTATTCACAAAAGACTTTGTAAGCATAAAGTAAGATTTTTAACAATGTGCTGTCTAACAGCAATCCTTAAACTATCACATTCTTCCTTAAGAATTTAACCTTCTAATTTGGGGTAAGCCATGCTTGACTGGTTTAAATCAGAATCACAAAATCACTCTGGTTGGAAAAGACCCCTGTCATCATCAAGTCCAACCATCTACCCTACCTGACAAGTTAACTCCTAAACCAGATCCCTCCACACCTCATCCAAACGATCTTTAAACACATCCAGGGAGGGAGACTCAACCACCTCCCTGGGAAGCCCATTCCAGTGCTTGGCCACCCTTTCTGTGAAAAAATTCTTCCTAATATCAAGTCTAAACTTACCTTGTTGTAATTTGAACCCTGTTGTAGTTCTGTCACTAACTGCTTGTGAGAAGAGACCGGCAGCAACCTCTACACAATGTCCTTTCAGGTAGTCGCAGAGAGTGATGCTGAAGACACAGTAGGCACAACGCAAGCTCAAATGTTGTGCTCACTTAGAAATGAACCAAGGATTCTACCATGGTTCAATGAAACATATTTTACTTGAAATTACAGAAAATGTAGGCATGGGTTCCTGCTCTCTGCTTTCTGTTCCATTATCTCTCGGATCCAGCTATGACTCCATTATGTCTAGTCATGATTCTTCCCAAATATCACAGTAATTTGTCTTTTAATGACTTCTATTAATAAACTCCATGCAAGAACCAGTAAAAAGCAAAAGGCTTTAATTGAGTTATACTTGATATTTCTCCAGCATCCTCTCCCATTATGGAAAAATGATGTGTCTTAAACTCGACCTCAGTGTTTTGCCAAAGTCCATAGCTTTTACAGCTAAGCCTGGTCACTCTCAGGTGTTGCAGCGTGTTTTCAAAAGCAGCCCACTTACAATGTAAAAACCTTGTTCCACTCTGGATTGAGGTTCTTGTAAACGGTGTGTGTTTGAAGACTGTCATTTCCCAGCTCTAACACACAGAAAGGATCACTTTTACCTACGAGAAGATTAGATAAAAATAGAATAAAATACATTTGTAAGTGGACTAGTTATCGTATTTAGCATGCACACTCTCTCTCTGCAGTAGGGCTGAGGAAGTGATTGGGCGAATAAAATTAGATCCATTAGACAACTGGAAATTGCCTCATTCTCTTGGAACAGTCTGCTAAATGAAAATGCCCCGATGCATCCTTAGTTCTGAGGACACTTACCTTACAGCTCTGTCACTCCAATACCTAGGATCTGAGACTCAGAGCGAACCTCCTCTAAGGCTTTACACAAGAAAAATCTGCTCATGATGACAATAACTCAGACAATATTAGGATAGAGGCACCATCACTCTGACCCAGGTTAGCTCCGGTGCTGCAGTTACAGCTCTGTTTTACCCTCTGCTTAGAGTGTGTGGTCTTCTTCATGTGGTTACAGGATTAAAGTACCCTAACCATGAGAAGTACTGCAACGTCTGTATCAGCAGCACTTCTTCAGTTAGTTCCATCTAAGCAAGTCCTTGAAGCTATGAAGACCCTACACAGTACCACGGTTTAAACAAAACCCAACATCAACGAAACAAACCACATGTGAACCTGGTATCATGCTGAGAGCAGGCAGAAAAAAATCTCCTCCTAAAACAAACAACAGAACCAAAAAAACCCAACCTCCTCTCAAAAGAAGGATGTCAACGTGGAACCTCTTATGGTGAAGACATGTTTGCTAATGCATTTTGCTGATAACTCGCACTACACGAATTCGTGGTTTTCTCTACTTATTGCTGCTCAGCAGCTTCTGTCGTGAACAGGGTGCCCTTTATCAGCGTGTCTGGCTCCATATCTGATTTCATCTCATCTTCAGCCTTCATTTGTAACTCAGCCACAGACACTCTAGTCTAGCTTCTATGTAGGCAAGCAATTACGTCAGCGATGCAGGGATTTAGATAGCAGACAAACAAGATATTTAAGGAAAAGCTGTCTTTTTCTTAATCCTTATTTTTGGTGTTATTAATGCAGAGCTCTTAAGGTTCTTACTCAGAGAAGTTTATAAACTAAACAGGAATATTTTCAGCATGTAAACAGCGGGGTATTAACTAGTCAATACTGGTAAAGTTTAAAGACCGTGTGTATTCCTGGAATCTATTTGTCTTCTCCTTTTCGGCTTACATGCCCGTTCCTTGACAAGTGTGGAAAATGCCTTTCAAAGAAACTGCTTGAAATGCAAACTGGTAGATGCCAAAAACAATCCCAGTGTATAATTTGGTATTCTGAATGCTATTTTTTGGTCAGTGAGCAAATGCAGTGTTTGAGAAGAACCCTCACGCGCACATAGAAAACATCCAACAAAGCAGAAAAAGTCATTTTCACGTCAACTAAAATGTTCTCTAGGAATATAAAAATCTGGAAGGCTCAAACTGGGCTGGTTCTGGCTGAAGAGCTTCTACATATTTGATGTCAGGAGGATGGAGCCAGGCTCTGCATCCAATAATAGGACAAGGGGTAATGGGTGTAAGCTGGAAGATAGGAGGTTCCACATAAATATGAGAAGGAAATTCTCCATGGTGAGGGTGACAGAGCACTGAACAGGCTGCCCAGGGAGGGTGTGGAGCCTCCTCTGGAGACGTTTAAAACCTGCCTGGACATGTTCCTGTGTGACTGGATCTAGGTGATCCTGCTGTGGCAGAGGGATTGGACTAGATGATCTTTCAAGGTCCCTTCCAATCCCTAATGTTCTGTGATTCTGTGCAACCAGCCTAAAGTTTACATTAAATTGTAAGATACAGATACCTGAAACACTCTTCCCAACCAATGCAGATACTACACTGTTTTCTGATAGCTCTAATTCAGCAGACTAAAAACGTGCAATGATGTCTATACCAGCAACATATAATCAATCTACAACAGGAACCCCAACCACACTAAAATCTAGTTTTTCCTGTGGGCACGAGGTGTAAGGTGGCATTACCCTTGTCATCGCATGACTGGTCCGCAGAAGTTCACCCACGAGACTCCAGACTGCTGTGGGACAGGACAGGGAGAGAATGCTACCTGCTCATACTGCTCCTCTATTAACCCTTGGAAATCTTTGTACCTCCTATTCTGTCTGCGATTTTCCCTTTATGAGATTTTTAGCTGGGCTTGGAATTTACTTTTATCAATAACAATAAATCTGAGCAGTCTCCTTGGCAATGCAGGAAATATGGCACTGCTCTAGGAGGGCTCTATTATGGAAGCCCGTAATTGCTGCACTAATCATTTATGAATGGCTCAGAACAGATAATTAATCTTTATGTCTCTCATTTCACGATCAGAAATTATGCTATTTTTACCTAAAATGGCTGCATCCTTTTGCAATTTGGTGGGTCTATTACAGCATAATACTGGGATATTTTCAGCACTGCCATTGAAAAACAATTTGTCATTTGCTTCATGAATCAGGCTCGAAGCCTGGGTTATTTTGAATATAATGACAGACTGAGTAACCTTTTACTTAAGCAGAATTTCACTCTGTGCTATGTACAAGGAATGTGTGTCACATGCTCTGCATGGAAAGTTTCTGAATTGCAGAATCAAGAACTTGCGTGTCTCTTCCAATGTTCATTATCCACCCACGAGGCTCCTGTTTAAGTATCGAGTGAAAGAGGACCAAAACCATTGCTCATGCAACTGCATTAGCATCAGTGAAGTTTTCCAAAGGCTAAAGAGCTTCCCATGCTCAGCTCTTTCCATGGACACTGTCTGTATTGAAATCTCATGTTTCTAGATAGCCCTCGCCTTGTTCTGCTTTGCTGCAGTACACTTCGCAGTGCATTCGTGTGCTTAGTCCAGTTATGCTGGACTTGATGATCTTGGAGGACTCTTTCAACCTTAGTGATTCTGTAATTCCAGAATCACAGAACATTAGGGGTTGGAAGGGACCTCGAAAGATCGTCCAAGTCCAATCTCCCTGCCATAGCAGGATCACCTAGATCCAGTCACACAGAAACATGTCCAGCTGGGTTTTAAACATCTCCAGAGAAGGAGAATCCACGACCTTCCTGGGCAGCCCATTCCAGTGCTCTGTCACTCATATTGATGTGGAACCTCCTATGTTCCAGCTTACACCCACTGCCACTTGTCCTGTTATTGGATGCCACTGAGCAGAGCCTGGCTTCATCCTCCTGACACCCACCCTTCACACATTTATAAAAATTAATGAGATCACCCCTTAGCTAAAGAGACCCAGCTCCCTTAGTCTTTCCTGATCAGGGAGATGTTCCACTCCATCACCCCAACTGACAGTGCATTCTAATCCCTCATCCAACTCATTAATGAATAGATTGAATAGTACTGATCCTTGGGAGACTCCACTAGATACAGGCCTCCAACTAGACTCTGTCCCACTGACCACTACTCTCTGGCTTCTATCCTGCAGCCAGTTCACGATCCACCTCGTTATCCGATCACCGGGACCACACTGCCTCAGTTTGGCTGTGAGGATGCTGTGTGAGACTGTTTCAAATGCTGTCCAGTTCTTCAAAGTTCTATGCTCTGCAGCAACTTTTTTTTTCAATTGTGGTAAACTAAAACTGAAACAATTTTATGATCTACCTCAGACTTCTCCCTCAGTCCTTATTTTCAGAGCAGCGTTCTCCTATGGTACAATGCCTCATGAATACAAGGGAATGGGACAGCGGTGTTTTCACTCTACCTTCACTCTACCATCTTCTCTGCCTTTATCAACAAGGTATCTTAAAAAAGACCACGTCAGCAAATACAAAACTCGGTGCTCTGTCTGTGAATTACGAGCTGCTGCAAGAGGCAAAGGGGAATTAAAAGGTCTCCAGAATCCTGGAGAAGATGATAATAAAAATAATAATATACAGGCAGTCACTACAGAGAAGTATCAGTTCCCTAGACCTTCCCTGGAGAAACAACATAAAGTTGTATTTTTAAAAGGTGGTAGTGTCAGGACCAAGCACAAGTTGAGGTTCAGCTCAGTGGAAAAATCCACCCTTTTCTTGGAGTAAGAACTTAAAAAAGATGATCCCAAATAGAAGCCTCAAACAAGATGTAAGAGGAAACTACTACTCTTACATCCACATCACCAGCAAGGTTTCTGGCCAGGGTGGGAGCCTGCGGCACCGCTTCCCAAACCCGCACACTCAGACGCCCCAGTCTTTCAGTCTTATGAACTCACAAAGTGTTCAATAAAAGATGGAGAGACACTTCATATTGACTCTTATTTTACATATTCCTACTGGAACACGCAACAGAACACTATGCTGAGGGCTACGCTGTCGATCACACCACTGAGATCTGAAGGGAAAATCAGATCTCCATCCACTGGATCCTCCCACACACTTCTGGAAGTCAAAACTGTTTGGTATCTCAGTTCCTAGAGGCAGGTTTTGCTGTTGGACAAATGTCAGGAAGATTTAGGCTAAACATTAGGAAAATGTTCTTGAATCTGAGGGTGGTGGATCACTGAAACAGGTTGTCTAGATAGGTGGTGGAGGTCCCATCCCTGGAGACATTTAAGGTCAGGGTGGATGGGGCTCTGAATAATCTGCCGTGGCTAGAGATGTCACTGCTTGTTGTAGGGGGTTGGTCTGGATGACCTTCGGAGGTCCCTTCCAACTCATGTAGAATTCTACAACGTACTTTCCCCTGATCAACTTGACAGTAGTGCATAAAATCCAAGGAGCTCTCACGATCTATTCTAGCATCACATGCTGTAAAATCAAAATAAAATACCTGAAAAATCTGCTGCCATTAAGTCCACGGCCTTTAAAACTTTGACTTGTAAGAAGCCAATGTCTCGTATGTCCCGGAAGGAATTCTTTATACACTGCAAGGAGGAAAGCATAAAGTTCTATTTCATTTGTGATTCAGTAAGAAACAAACTATTGAACTACTAAGTGACTTATATTTTTATACCCACCATTACTTGTGTGGTGTTCCAGTTCACCAGCTGATACTCCCCATGAATACATGTCCAACATCCCAGTCTCACTGTACCTTGAGGTTCACCAACAAAACACACTCCCAGCTCCTAATGAACTTCTCCATTCCTAAGTCACATGTTAACATTGTGATGGAGGTTGGCAAGAGTCCTGTGTGTTTGTGCAACTGCCATCTACCAGTTAAAACATGATATGGGACACAGGCAGAGCTAGAGGAGCAGCACGTGTCAGGAAGGCAGCTCACTCATCAGGAGTGAATAATCTGTTCTCAAATCTGACTTGGGTTGCTCAAATTCCTCAGTTCCTCAAGTTCTGCACCTATTTCAGAGAGATAAACTTATTCCTTCTAGCATAGCTTTTGAGGACTGAGATGTGAAAACCACCACATGGCTTTATCTGAACTTTCAAAGCCCAGAAGCATCTCCCCTAAAGAAGGAAAGACACCCAAGTACAGCACAATCTCCCCTTCACCTGCAGTGTGTCTCATTCCCCATGGTAGTCTCTAAATGCAATTCAAGTTCACAAAAACATTAGTTTAAAACTTGACAAATACAAGCAGTCAGATTGTTCAGGTCTATGCATCCTGCCAATCTCCTTATCATTCTGAACAGGTTCTGCCTAATAGTTTCCTCTGGTAGAACACGTTTTATTATGACTGGACAACTCTTTAATAATTCTTTCTTCCTGCAGTTTTGACTACTTTCAAAACTAAAGGAGGAAATTAAAAAAAAGAAGAAAATACAAACTCACATAGCGCTGTGAAATCTGTTGCCTCTCACTGGGGTCTTCCAAAGGGCAGACACACAGATCAGAGATAGACACTCCTGCGCACGGAGTAACAGCAACCAGCATCAGTAGGGACCCTGGATGTTTTTCCAGAGGCAGCTCTAAGCGGTTGGTCTGCTTCATCGGCAGGGCACTAACGTCAACTTGGCTCCTAGAATGACATTGCCAGGAGTTAATAAGAGCCAGGGAAAAGAAATTAATAAATAAAGCAGCATTGACATCGATTTCTGAGGTGAGCAGGCACCAAAACCTACTGCTTGGGTAGGATGGAAAGAATGCATAGAACCCGCAAAAAACCAAGACCAAAATCCTGCAAACTAAAGTAGGAACCCAACTGGCCAGGTTCTGTAGCACTTTGCTCTCTAGTTCACCTTCTGGTAAAGCAGAGCTAAGGTAAGAGGGTTGGGGCTTCAAGGAAAACTTAACTCCAGCCTGCCTCGCTTCCCCTCGAAGATCCCCTCGTGCTTTCTGATGGATTTGAAAAGCAATTTTATTTCCCCTGAGGGACAAGGGACAAATGCAAAATTTAAAACATTAGCCTAAAGTAGTTTCTTTAAAGCCACACACTCCATTTTATGCTACATTGTACTGTATGCCCCAGTCTCTTTTACAAGCCTTACTAGAGCTACACTTTGAGCGTACGGTTATATTTCCCAAAGGGAAGGACTGTCTTAGAAGTCCGTCACCCCCTGCACATTACATGTATCATTAACCTGATACTTCCTCACAAATAAAAATTGAAAGGAAGAAAGAGAAACATTCATAGAGACAATAATAAGAGCGGGGGGCTAACGTGGAACTCGCTAGACGGCCAGTTGTACGTGAAGGGAGCGGTTAAAAGCAACAAAGTCTGATCACTTGGCTTGGCTAACTGCCTTCGGTTTGGAAGTCCAGCAAATGGAGTGGAACTTTTTTGAACCTCTGTGGGGCTTGGCTTTTAGGAACAGGCTGAACAAAAGTTACAGATGAAAAAGGAACAAAACAAAAGCAAGGAAGGAGCAGCTTTGTTGCCACAGCGCGACGGGAGTCGCATTTCTCAAAGGGATGGCGAGCGGGTGATGGAGAGTGAGAGCTTTCACTCCGCTTAATGCCTGCCGACAAGTTTTTATTTAAACTGAGCTTGTTAAGGTGTTGCCTTAATAGGCTGAAATTCCACAGGGTTCCCCCAGGTGGGTTTCTTCTGGGTAAATGGTGCATGTAGTGTTCCTGATTGATCCCATTCCAGTAGTAGAGCTGGAGCAGTTTATACCCATCTGCTATAAATTGCATGCTTTCCGCTTCTTAACAGCCTATTTTCTGTGCATGCTAAGGGGGGGGTGAAAAAAAAAATAGAAAGCCCAAAACATTTCAGCCCGAAAACCCAAGAAGCTGAGTTATGAAGGAAAAGCCATCGCTCCAATGAGTTTGTAAGTCATACGGTAGCTCTGTGTAGTAAAACACAGCTCTTTCAGTAGGCTGCTTCTGACCAGAATCAATGGGAAAGACTCTGCCTTAAGTGTGCTCTCTGCTATTCACTGTGCTGAATGTACAACAGGTTGCAAGTTTACCCTTATTAACTGCTTTTGAGTGCTCTGAAAGAGAAAAGAAATAAACCAAGTGCTTGGCACGTAGGCTGCCTCTTAACATGACTTCCAAGTGTAAGAGGTTGCATTTACAGCTCGCTGCTACGTCCAGACTCTTCAGAATGATATGGCAAGAGAACTTACAGCAGGAGGGAAAACAAAACAACCGAGGCAGCAAGCTTTTGAGCAAAAGACCTTATCACTTCCACACTGGAGGTCGACATCACCTTGGCTGCATTGACACAGCTGCTTTGCAGGCTGCAGCGGTTTTACTGATACTTGAGGAATCGGTGCAAAAGGGGGACTGTATCGTTATCTTGGGGCTTATTTTTATTTTTGTTACAGATAAAAAACTGAAGGAAGGAGAGGGAGAACTCGGGGTCATCCAGCTGCTCTGTGGTGCAGCTGGCAACGGAGGCCACGTCTCCCACACCAGCATTTCATACACCACCCACTCACAGTCCACAACTGGGAAAAGCTGCCTTTGCTTTTTTATGTTAGAGAGCTTTCTGTGGGGTAGGAGAGAAAAGGCAACTCATCCAGACAACTGTGTGTCTTCCACCAACAGATAACCTCTGAAATCTCTTCTATCTCAAAGACAAAGCTACATATAATCCCACCTTGTTTTGACAAATTGGAATAGTTTCCCTTATTGAAAGAATTTTATTGGCCAGAGGTCAAAGAAAAGATTGAGTATAAGGGTGTGGGGGTAGGAGGGATGCACATGTGGAGGGGAAAGCAGCAGGAGGTGGAGTGTAAGCATTTCTTCCTCAAATCATGTCTGATTTCCGTGCAAACTAACTTCCCGAAACATCTGTGTTCACTCAAGGTGATGGCATGCCTCTGTATTTTCTTTTGAGGAACTGAAAAGAAAACCCACAGTTGCACTTGCAAATGGCAAAAGACTTAAAGAAAAAGAAAAACCAGCAACCCCAATCTGTTTAGTTTAGGTTATAGAACATAATTGATCAGACTGCAAAGAATGCAGCTCAGTAAAACAATTAGACACCCCATTTACTACACAAGTTCAGCAGTTTCCACACAGACACCTCTACACTATTAAAACGAGTCTAATGATTTCCAAACTACTTCCCTGATCCTCCTGAAACAGAAACTTCCCTTTCTCCTACCTCAGCTTTCTATCTGCAAGACCTTATTATAGATAATGATTTCACAGGGAAGTGGTAACAGACTACTGAAGGAGGCACAGTGTAGCGCTAACAGTGGAAATCCTCTTTTTCACCCTAACGTTGCCTGGTCTGAATGCAAAGGGCAAAACTCTGTGTTTATTAGTATTTCAGGTGATGCCAGTGTCCTCCTGGATTAGATTCTCCACGCAGTTACCCTATCTCCAAATGCCTAGCTCTGCTCATTGACATCTTTTGCTATGTTACCTACTAAACTGGGGTATAATCTTTCACATACACACAGCTGTGTGCACGACCCGTTAAGACAGGACCGTGCAGACAAATGTATCAATGGGGTTTCTTTAACCACAATTAATTACATGCTCTCCTTCCCCCTCCTGATCAATACTGGGGTCTAGACCTCTATATCAACCTCTAGGTCTGCAGAGACCTACACCACGGCTTTAGCTTTCATTTAAAGCTGTTCTTTTGACTTGCAGCCCTCATCTTTAGCCACTGAGCTTACCCCTCGTACACCTTTTTTGTTCATTTTGCAGAGGAATGTTGTGCAAGAACACTTTACAGCAAATTTGGGGTTAATTATTGGTTTATCAAGGAATCAAATGATAATTTTCACTAAAAGGTACTGAGCTCAGCCTCTACCAACAACTACGGAGCTGTATTTTATTGCCCAATCCACAGTTCATCAGATTATCATAAGCATCCCTAAATATATATAAAACATGGGGGGGGAAAAAACCTTCTCACAACATTGTCCTTGTTTCTCCTTGCAGAATGCTCGCAAGCCCTTCACAGCAGAGGGCTGCATCGTTACCACAGTGTACAGTAGGATGCATCTATGATTAATATTTGAAAAGGAACTTCAAATGCCACAGGTGTCAGGGAGACGAGTAATAAGGTCTTATTCTGACTTATTCCACAGATAAAATTTGGCTGTCTGGTTCTTCCTGAAATTTAAATGAATGGTTTGGACACAGCCACAGCAGATTCTCTTGCTCCATCCCAACCACCTGGCCTTTAAAATAAGGATTGTTTCTTGTTGCAAAGACACAGTTTCCTGGAGGCATTCATCATAAAGATATTGGATGTACTCCTATCTCATAGCTCGTGGTCCTAAGTCTAGCAATTTCTGTAAAACCTCTTTTTTGAGGTAAATATGTGAAGGAAAGAAAACCCTCCAACATCCTGCAGCAAATCTTTTTCAAAGCACACCCTTCAGTGCAGAACCGCCTCTAACAACCCGGCATAAACAACTGCACTCTGCCCAGACAATTCTGCGCACGTTAACACCTTTGTTTATTAATACACATTAACATCATCTCCTGTTTATAGCAGGCCCCCCGTCCCAAAGGACACCGAAAGCACTCAATAAGCATTACTAACAGTTCTGTGCAGACTAAATAGAGGGATTATTTCATCCAGCACTGAAAAACAGCCACCTCTCGGTGTCGGACGCTGGCAGCTGAACCACTCCAGGCTGCAGTGTTTTACGTGAGGAAGAGAAATTGGACCCAGTTGGAGAATGCAGGTAGGTTGGATGTAATAATTTAGGCTGCTGCATGCCCTGACAGTGAGGCTTCATTTTGTGATAGAAGGGTGACATGAGATGGCAGTGAATGTTTCCTCACTAATTCAGAAGCAGACAAATGCCCCAGGTGTTAGTGTTTAGTACCGGAGGTCCGACACATTTCTTACTCTACATCTTCCATACTCCCCACAGACACCTCAGGTCCTATTTCAAGAACAATATTTTACCTTGAAACCATACAATGCCTGGGAAAAGAGCCACATTTCAGGGGATTAAGGTATCCATCCTACATGCAATTCGGGGACTAAAGGACTTAACAGAAGTCTTTATGCCATAAAAGTTCAGCAGCCTGGATTATCAGGCGTGACTCCACCCCGGGCATCTCCTCAACTTCACTTAAGCACATATATTTATATTTAAAGGTCTAATCAGCAGAGTTTGACCTACACTTGACTGGAGCATAATGAACCCTGATTCTATCCACAAATGTACCACAGAATTATTAATTCAGATTCAGCAAATTTTGCCTTTCCCTTAAAACCAAGCAAATTACGTGAGGGCAGCTGGGGTGTTCTGCCATGAGTAGTGACCGACTATAACCCACAAGCATTTTTCTAAGGAATCTTCCTTAAAATGATGTTGTGAAACCCAGAAATCTCAAAACTCAACTTGGAAGTCAAGCAGACAATAAACGTGGCACCTCATAATGTTGTTTTTCCTACTGAATCCTTTTCCAGATCAGGCTGCGTTTGAACCCTTCATAAAATATTATTTATTAGGTGTCAGAAGTTTCTACACTGTAAGAACAAGACTTGTTATTATGCATTTGCTGTTTGCCTATTCTCACAATTGCTCTTTAGAATCCAGTATAATTTGTCCCTGTTTTGATGCTACAGTGAATTTGCTGTGCTTAAGGCAACAATAGCAATATTGTTCGCTCCACACAGACATTAGAAATAACTTTAAGGTAAATCTAACTCACGTAGACTTCCCCAGCGCTGAAATCTTTAATAATAAGCATTTGGCTGATCATTTTTGTGCCACAGTGAACATCACCTGCCAGAAACCAGCAGGAAAGCAAAACAAGCAGAATAAAAAAACAACACAAAAGTGAGGGGGGAAAAGCTGAGGGAAGAATTGTTCTAGCACCAGGGAGAGTGAGCAGAGACAAGCTGCAAACGCTGCTGCGTTTCCTAACTCTGAACAGAATATCAGAAGTAATAAAAGTAGCTGTGAGAATGGAAGGAACAGATCCATCTTCAGCCCCTTCTCCATGTGATGAGCAGCAGCATTCAGCCAGAAAGCATTTCCTGCTCTGCAAAACCACAAACATTTGCAGAGCCAAAGGGCATTGTTCTTCTCAGTGAATAGTTTCAAACTATTTGAATGCTTAAAGTAAGAGTGTTCTTGTGATTAACTGTTAGTCAGCAAGTTGTGAAACACTGGCCAGGTGAGAACAGCAAACCAAAGGCAGGATCCCTGCCCCTAAGAAGTCTCCAGGTTGTGGCACTGATCGCGCACTGACCCAAGAGGAGCTCCACTAAATCGAAAGGCTTTTGGCGGTGACACGTGTAGCCAACCGTGTAGATGTCATTTGGGGTGATGGGTCTAGATAAAAACACCCCAACCAAAGCAAAGAAGCAGGCATCAGGAGGAAAGATAGGAAAATCAAGACTGTTAAGACTGCACAAAATAAGATGAGTTTAGAGTGGAAGGGAAAGAGCGGCTCGTAAGAGTAGGAACCACATTCTATTCTCACAGAAAGATAAAAAAAGGTTGACTCCTGTCCCACCAAGTATCATCTGCCAATGTGGCACAAGAGCATTACTTGAGATTTTGAAGCTACAGTGAAACAGTGAAGTGAGATGAAATCCAGCATCACTCAGGAGAGGGGAAGATCAACTCTAAGGCTGCAGCTGAAGATGATACTTGGAACAACATGAGTCTATGCTCATGTTTGGGGCACCAAACCCATTGAGACCAGTCATCTGAGGCAGTAAAGCAAGCCTGGGTAACAGGACCCACATGTAAACAGGGTCCCAAGAACACACCAAAGTGCAAACAGGAGAAAGGGACACCAGAGCCACTCTCTAAAAGCACACAAAGATCCCTGAGCTGGCACCAGTTTGAAGCTGCAAGCCAGCCCTGCAGAGCACAAAGGGATCTGGAGCAGTAGCACTATGCAACTGCAGACAAATCCCTGAGCTGGCACCAGTTTGAAGCTGCAAGCCAGCCCTGCAGAGCTCAAAGGGATCTGGAGCAGTAGCACTATACAACTGCAGACAAATCCTGCCTCCTTGCAGCCACAAACAGCTGCCACTGAGCTCCTCCTGCAGGATTTGGGATTCTGCTGTCAGCATGTGCAGAGTCAGCTTGGGTGTCACTGCGTTCAAGTGGTGGCTAATCAATTACCCATTAGTAGGTTTTAACACACATACCCCTCCACAGGCATTAGGACACAACCAGAATAAGAAACATCCAGTATGATGCTGGTAATGAAAATAAATTGATCAATTAAAAAAAAAAAAAATAGTAAGTAACCTTTGTATTTACTTTGCCTCCCCACCCCAAAAAACCCAAGCAAAGAAAACCCCCCAACTTACATTCCCAAAAGGTCCTCATGCTTTTTGTTATCCTTTCTCCAGACCTCAATGTCCAACATATCCTTCCTGTCAGAGAAGTAGTGAAAATCAAACTGTTCCCTCCACTGAGGATTTGCACTCTTACACAGTGTCTAGAAAACATGCAGTTATAATATTTACTTTTCTCAAACAGCACTTATTTCCACAGTAAAGCACACAGCAATTCTTCTACAAGAGCAATGCCAGCTGTTAGGGCATCGAGGACAAAGGACATTCTAACCTAAGCTCCCCAGCCCAACATGCACAGCCTCATCTTTCTTAAGCCCACTCTCTTCTCTCCAACAATGACAACTCTGCGGGTGTGATGTGAATGAATGGCTGGAGAAATCCTGACATGCCAGGTGGATCCGCTGTCATTGGACTGCGGTCATCACTCAGCATCACACGCTGGAAGAAATCGAGAACAAACTTTTTGAGGGCCTGAAAACCAGTTTGAATGGATTGCAGAGCACAAACCCTTTCGTGTTAAGATATGGGCAAAAAGGAGCAGCCTCAAAATCATTAGCATCCAGTTAATTTGATTCCTGTAGGTTGTTCCTACAGGACTGTTCACGTGTTCAAGTTACTGAGTATTCATTGAATTGGGGCTTAAATCCCTTGTGGTTTGTATCAAACCATGCTACCCATCATCAGTACCAGCATGGCCACCGAGACAGGAGTCTCTGAGCCACTGAGAAGACAGGACTAGCTGGACCATGACTGAGATTCCTTCCACTTTGTCTGCTTTCCTGGACAGTGAGGGATGGTACTTGACAAACTGAATAAGCTCCAGGAAAGACTGTGAAGCATTGACAACCTGAAGCCTGGTTACGGTGTAAAAGCAGCAGTCCCCAGCTTTTGCTGGAGCCCAGACAGAAATACTAAGTGGTTAACTCACTGCAGACTGCAGACAACATCATACTTGACTCCTCATTTGAGACCTTTTAATTTGCTGTGTCTGCAAACAGTGCTGTCTTGCAGATTCGTGACACTGGCCATGGACCATTAAAGAGAATCATAAAAAGGGATCTTACACTGGAATAATGTGTATTTTTCCTGAATTAACTACCCCAAGCTGTTTTACTACATAAAAACATTCTATCATGACCTTGGTTTGAGGTCGGATGTGGGGGGACAGAGCGCAGGTTTCAGATGCACCTATATCTGAGCACCACAGCCTGTGAACTTGCTCTGTACCTTTCATACAGGCAGGGGGTTTGGACTAGATGATCTTTTGAGGTCCCTTCCAGGCCTTAACGTTCTGTGAGGGGGGTGGTTTGCTTCCTCCTCTCTCCGCACTTCCAGCTTGTGACAGGCAGACCTCTTGCTTTCTCAGCATAATAATAATTTTAACTATAGCCCCTCTCCTTATCAGAATTTGGAGATGAAATGAGTATCTTTGGGAACTCCATTCACTTCTTAGATTCCCGTGAGATGCTACTGGATATGAGTAAACACAACCTTCAGGAATCAAAATTCAAATCAAAACCAAGGAATATTCAGCGTCTTTTGGCTTTGGGGTTTTTTTCTGTTTCAGGTAAGGCATTTTTCAAGAAAGATGCTTTAAAAGATGAAAAACAATCGCCCTGCACTGGGAACCACTTCGGGTCTGGTTCTCCAGCATCCTGAACACTGCAAACCTAACTCCTGTACTGGCAGAGAAGAAAACGCATGTGTGATGCACTTAGCTTTACGTCATTTCATGTTAATCTAACATCCATCAGTATGATGAGTATGTAAATGCACAGAAACAGATACCTGAAGTATTCCTAACCTCCTGTACTGGCACGTAGAGCATGTTAGTAAAACGCTAAAGTCCCCAACCTGGTCTCCTGGGTTGGATCTCACTTATATATAAAAGCGATTTAAGATTAGTTCCATCTGAGAGAGAAACACTCATAAATAAAACACCAAGTTCCTTATTGACTTCAGCAAACTCAAGGAAATCCTTAATACTTACCTTACTCTTGTACCTTTGATCTCCCATTTTGAGGAGAATAAAAATCTCTGTCAAGGCCCCTCCAGGGATGTTCTTCCCCTCCAAGAGCGTGATGGTGACCAGCCCGTTCCACAACTGGTTCTTGCGCAAAGTGTCGGAGAGTCGCACGCTCCGCATGAAACTTGACTGAAAGGCAAATCAGGGACATGGAACGTTCACACGCTCAAAGTCACAACTTTCTGCCCAAACCAGCTTGTACCAAACCATCAGAAGGTATCAGGATCCTCTAAGGAGCAAGCAGGGGATGGAGAGCAGTAGGATGCTACTCATTTTCTGCCTGTACTACAGCTGGCTCCGTAAAGGGATGGTGCTCAGCATCAGAGCAAAACCAGCAGTGTTAGCTTAAACCACCCAAGAAGTCCTCTTCTGCTAACCCAGCTGAGCTTTGGCATGAGCAGACCTTGAGCACTGAGAGCAATCTGTTACCTTGGCTCAGGGAAAGACACAAGAGAGCGATGGGGACGAGAGGTGGAAGAGGGGAGAAACAAACCTAAACTCCTAAATGTCTCCTGCTACACCCATAAAATGCAGGTCTGTCCTTTCCGGGGAGACAGCCCACACTCATAAAGTCTATGGCCAGGTGAAAGGCAGAACACGCATCTTCCACCTCCTCAATCACTCAACTGCCTGTCTCCCGCGTTAGCTCTTTGCCTGCTGCCTCTGCAACTCCTGCTTCCAGCAAGCGAGCTCACGAATCAAAAATACTGATGCTTGCTGAAAAAACACTGACACCACCAGGCTCTTTATCTGGAGTTATGGTTACCTGGTAGCCACATTTGTTAGCTCCGCAGCTTCATCCTACACGGCACGGCCGCGCTAACAGTTTGCTAACTGGCAGTATTTTATTGGACAGAGGATGATTAAATAGGCCTTTATTTGGGGGGAGTGAGCTGGAAACATTAAAACTCAAGGCTATGCTTCTCTCCTCGCCGTAAAAATCCTGCCGTATTTTATTCTCCTGAGCAACTTCCAACTCGCCACGCTTTGGAGCTTCAATCATGTCATGTACAGGTGGGAGCAAGACGGAGGAGAAGGTTTCACAAGTCACTTTAAAACAGGACGTGTTAGCTTTAAAAGCAAGTAAGAAATGTTGTTGCTAAATAAAACGATTGCAAAAGCACCTGATGTCTGAAGATTACTTTTTATGGATCAATTACCCGGCAACAAGATTCTTAAATCACGGGTGGTGAACTCACAAATTTTTTCACTTGCTTTGGACTGGTTGAAATACCCAACCCTTTGAATCCCACAAGCATTTTAAGACACTTCTACTTAAACACCCCATTTGGTTCTCCTGGCACACCGGTTAAAAAAATTCCTACCTTTAAAAAGAAAAACAAGATTTTGATTCATAAATCCAGCTGCAATGTGAGTTATTTTTTGATTTTTTTGTTTTCACTTTTTTGTTGGTTTTTTTTTTTTTAAGTTCTTCTTTCAGGGCCAAAAAGCTAAAGCACGACTGTTCCCATGGACATACTTCAAAGTCCCGGCAGATATATTCCTCCCTAAACACTGCAACTATTTCAAAACCCTTTTTATAAAAAAAAAACACCCCAGAAAAAGAGGGAGTAATGTCCACAAGGGATCAAAGGGCACTCGGCAGCCTGGCAATCGCCTCAGAAAAATGGCAGCGCTTCCATGAAATATGCCCTAAAATAATTTTGCAGCTTGGTATGTCCTAATTTCGAATTGGATGTTTATCTTGGAAAGGCTTCTATCTAAGTTGTCCATAAAACAGCTCCACTTAGCTCTATGAGCCCTGTGAAAATGGAATCCAAAGCTGGCTATTAAAGGGGCCTGGAGATTGCTTCCATATGGCGTAACAGCATGGGAGTGGAGGGCTAAGGCCCTACAGCAGGCGCTGCTTGGCTTGAGCTCCACGTCTATCCATGGACACTCGTTGCATTACACCAGAACATCTGGATTATTGCTTGTAATGTCCCTGGGAAATATCCACTTCCCATCAAAGCCTTTATCTATCTCGGTTGTACTTTGAACATTTTGGTATTTAACGTAGTCATGTTTGATGTGATGTACTTGCTGCTTTAGGACCAAGGATATTCCCTCCTCCCCAGCCCCTTCCTCAGAGGAGGAAGAGCTATTTGATGTCAGTTCACACAAAAAAGCAGACTAAGTTTTTTATCTGAGCTACAATTTCTTTTATAAACAAAGCATCCAGTCCTCCTCAAAGCTTCCAGGCTGAACACGAAAGACAGTTGTTATCACTCAGTTTTCAGATCAAAACTGGGATTCTCTTAATTTCCTACCCTTTTAATTGCTGCTGGGAGGTACCCAAATCAGCCCAAATTCCACAGGGTCCCAGGAACAATCAGCACCTGCAGCTGGGTATCACCACAGCACACTGCAATGCAACCACTCTGATCCTCCAGAATAGGGGGCCCCTAGCAAACGGCCACCTTCACCCCCTAGCAAATGGCCTTCTTCACCCTCTTTCTGCATGGCTGTGCTGCTGGTAAAGCTCTCTATGCTCATCTCACAAGAGGGTTATGTTGGTCTCCACCTACGAGAGCCTGGCTACTTCCCATGTGAGATCACAGAATCACAGAACATTATGGATTGGAAAGGACCTTGAGAGATCTTCTAGTCAAATCCTTGGCCACAGCAGGATCACCTAGATCACTTCACAGCATCACACTGGCTAGAGAAGCCAAGACGTTTTAGGAGACACTTGAGCAGCACCTCAATACAGGCTCCGCGACTGCAGTCTCCTTCCAACCTCCCCCAGCCCAGCTCTGCCACCATCACAAACCTCCCTCCATACAGATCAGCACAGAGCACAGAAAGGTTCTGCAGGACAGCCCCTCACACCAGGAATGCTCTGGATTTCCTGGGCATGCCCAGATCATTCCCAGAGTGTGTGCTCAGCAGGTCTGGTGTGTCCCCTGTGCCTCTTATCACCTACAGGCACACCAAAGAATCACTCTGTGTATGCTCCGCGGCCACCTCTGCAGGCATTTGGCAGGCTATGCCTCTGACCACCCTGATGGAAATCCCAGCCAAACAGGCAGTGTCTCAGATTCCACTCACAGTTTCTGGAAGGAAGCACATCTGGGGAAACCCAGATGTGTGGTAGCCCCACAGACCTGGACCATCAATGAGTCAACTTTAGTGTTGCCTGGGGAAACCTGCACTGTGGAAAATGCCTCCCTGGTGACGAGAACATGATACTGCATTATTTATCTTAAAAGTCTTGCCTCCTCTCTGATACTCCACACACCTACTTCTTTAAAACTGATTTACAGTTAATTGACTAAACTTCACAGCCTCCCTCTGAGTGGGCTGTTACAGAGCAGAGGAGCAGAGAAGTGCAGTGATTAGTCCAAAGTTACTCAAGGGCAAAACGAGCGCTGGAAAAAAAACAACCACAATCATTCTCCCTCCCTCCAGCCACCACGACACTAACCTGCCTTCACAACGTGACCACAGAAGTCATAGCCACTGTCTAGAGTGGACAGAAAAAGAGGGCATGACTGCTTATCAGCAACACTTTTACTGTTTTTATCTATTCAGCTCTTCCCTCTCTCCACTACCTCCCAGGCGACGGATGCCTCTGCGCTTGGGCACTTCAGCTCCTCGTGCTGCTGAACCCAAGCCCTTTCCAGCTGTGCTTCCAGACTGGATGCCAGGTCCTTCAGGCCTCTCCTGCTACGTTTTCCTGTACACTGTGCAGTCAGCCAGCTCACGCTCTGGCTACACCCCAGACCAAAGCAAAGGTGCGTGCACCTTTGCTGCATTGAAGGTTGGAATTGATGATCTTAGAGGTCACTTTCAACAAACAATAATCTGCAATTCAGTGGAAAGTTGGCCGGAGCTAGGATCAGGTTATAGGGCTGGAAATTAGGAAAGATGCTTTATGATGGAAGCTGGCACATATCCCAAGCACAAGACCTTGGACAAGTTTGCTTATTCCTTCCTGGGCCCCAATCACTTCTGAAATCCAGATTGCCGTGAGAACAGAATTTTAGGGCTTTTGTCCAGATAGTCCTGGTTCAGGTTAGGCTCTGTCTGCAAATAACCAGTGGTACCATAAAGGTCACCTCCAAGAGCAGTTCAGGGCTGTAAAATGGATATCAGCCTGAACAAAAAGTATCCCTCGAACAAGCCAGACAAAAAAGAAGTCAGCACAAGAACATCTAAACAGCCTTAATCTTAAAAATTAACTAGAAGAGTCTAAAATCCCACGTTTAGTGCAGATTTAGAGACTGTGCAACGTTACGTAGTAATGAGTTACCTTCTCTGAAGCAAAAGTACAACCCAGTCAGAGCCTTATCACCTTGTCACACCACAGAAGACGGTCTTGGTTCTTCCTTCAGCTGCATAGAAAGAAGTAATTGCCCAGAAACCATCTTGTGTCTCTCAACAGAAGAATCAAGAAAGAATCACAATACCACTTTGAGAATCTAGTGCCTAGTTTCAAAATGGAAAAATATTCATATAAAAATGAAATATAACATGAATATACACCAACTTCCAATTTTTTATTACTTTTTGTCTTAAAGAAGAAACTTGGCCAAGAATGAGCAGGTGAGTCATACTCTGCCTTCACAGAAGATGAACAAGAATGATGGAGCTTTGGAGGGGAAAGAATGAGCTCACTGACCCAGCTTCACAAAATGTTTTAGGAGCTCAAGTCTCCCTGATAACACCATTTGGACATAATCTCCCTCTATAGGCACCCAGTGAATCCCCTCTGGTGCATCGGGGCTGCTTTCAAATCTGTCACTTTTCCTGACACACACGTACGTGCCCCAAGTTCAAACTTGTTTTTGAAGCAATAAAGAGATGCAGAAAAATTGTACATTTAAATGACACGGCGAGGTGGCCAAGTGTGAAGCGAGCCCATCTCTCCTATCTTTCATTTAAAAGGATGAGACAGGACAACAGAAACCCTGCTGCAATCCCTGTGAAGAGGTCACCGTTGAAACTGGGCCACGTAATTTGCCATTTGAGAAAACAACAACACGCAAATAGGAAGACTCTTTGGACCTCTCTTCATTAGGCAGGGAAACCATTCTGCAGAAGCAGTCTCCCCTTGGGAAAGAGGAGAGGGCAGCGAGAAAGGCAAGTGAACCGACACGAGATTGCAGCCACGATGCGTGACCCTGTGGCAACCAAGTCCCTGTGCTCTGTGAAACGCCTGGAGAGAGTCGCTGCCCATGGGGTGTTGTGGGTGAAAGCCAAATACAATGAGGCAGGCAAAAATGAAACCTAGCAGTCCACACAGGAAAAAAAAAGACTAGGAAAGAAAGGGACCGTGAGGGATTTTCCTCTGCGCCAAGACGCTGAGGAGCCCTTCAGTCCCGTCAGCCTTTCAGCCAATTTATTCAATCACCTTAGTCTATCAAGGTGGCAACTGCGGCGCTTTTGTTTCAGGACTGAGCTGCTGCAGGTCAATCCCCCCCAAGCAAACCTGCTTATTTGCTTCATAGATGTGCAACACTTAAAGGTTATTGAGCTGTAGAAATGCTGGAAATAGCGTGCAGGGCACTCAGGGTGAGACTCAAGCCACCCAGGACAAACAAGGCTACTGAGCATCAGCACGTTGGGCTCCAGCAGAGAGAGCTACCAACTCCCTCTGCGCCCCAGAAGGAAAGCACAGAAAAGAGGGGTGAGCTTGCCAACACACAAGATATGAGAGTATGTGTATGTTATAGTACTGCCTAATACTATCCTCTTCTCACTACAATGTGACCCCCTCCATGAGAAAAAGGCGGCGGCATCACTCTTGGAGACAGCTCCCACGGAGGACAATGTTGTTCTCAGCTTCCATGAAAAATGAGGGATCTGGATGCGCTGCCTATGTCTTGGGAGCTTGGCCAAACGTGCGACGATTCCCTCGCAGCAGCAGTGAGAAAGATAGACTGTGTAATCAACAGACAGCTAGATCATCCAGTCCAACAGCACCAAAACGACTCGGAAGATGAGATCTCCTGGGGGTACCTAAGCGTGGGGTGGACTTGAGAACCAGCAAGGACCCCGTGGTGAATGTGAAAAGCCTCATTTAGGGCACTGATATGCCAAACCTGTTCTAAGGTAGCCTAAAAGGGTCACACTAGCCTATAGCCAGGCTTCTCTCACACAGGCAATGCAGATTGTGAGTCACACTTTTGCAACTCTTATGTTTCACCTGTCCTTAAAGCGACTAATTTTTCCCTGGATCTTTAGAATAAAAAGAGGTAAATACTACAATACAGGTCAGCTACAGTTCAGCCCCCCAAAAACCCAAGCAGGAAAACCATTTCAAATAGAAAACTTATTTGCCTAAACCTACGGAGATGAAATTGAGATCTGGCTCAGTTCAGCTGCTCGAGCAGAAAGGAAATCTTCTTCTCAGGCAACGACCAACCACAGTCGGCTCAGCAGCCAAAAAACCAGACGGGTTTGTGTGCCCATTATGGAGCTCTCTCCATTTCCCCTTCCCTCCTTATTCCTGTGTCTTTATCTTGTCCAGCAACATTGTTTTCTACCCCATCATCTACTCTCTGGCTATTCTTCCATAACCTCTTGTGCCTTCCCTAGACACCTATATTCCCCATGCACACAATTTTTCTTTCCAGCCTTTATGTGGTGCCACAAACTGCTAGTAGTGCTTCCACACACCAGAGTTTCCTAACTAAAGATGGTTATTGATGTACGGTGCTAGTGTTTTAGTGCAGTAGCAGAATCAATAAACCAGGAAATACTGCTTTGTCAGATTTTTCCAGCGCATGCCGGGAAATATTTTTACTGCCTTGGGATGGTCACAGAGCTTTTCTTTAAAGATCACACTGGAGCATGAACTGTGTCTTCCCTGAGAAGAACTGAAGCTCTCCTACCCTCTAGTGACTGGAACAGAATAGAGCACAGGGTTGCAGCTCTGTTTTCTCTCTCTTTCCTCTTTTCATTGCTGGCTCGATAGCACTCTGCAGCACCTCTTTATTTTAGTTTAAAAGATGCTAAGGGAGACCCAAACAGCGTGCCTCTAAGTCCTACAGCTAAAGGTCCAAATGTAAAACAATTATTCAAGACACAGTGAGAAACAACATAGAACCAAAACTACAGCAACCGAGACACAAGTTTGGCTGTTCTGGACAAAAAGGATCAAAGCTCAAAAACCAGGTTCCTTTTCCTGTGACCCAAAGGCACCCAGTGTCAAGAGGCAGCTTGTGCATGCGTGAGAAAAAGGGGGATCCAGCTACACTGAGTGAGGGCCCAGCAATTTCTAGAGCTTCAGTTAAAAACTAAAGTGCTGGTATGTCCAATTATTCCATCACTTTCTGTCATACAGCGTTCAGGGATGTCTGGTGGCTGGCTGTGCACAGCAGTGAGGGAAGGGCTGCGATGTCTAGTTGATCCTGCTCTGGAAGGGGGATTGGACTGGATGATCTTTCGAGGTCCCTTCCAATCCCTAATCATAGAATCATAGAATCGTTAGGGATTGGAAGGGACCTCAAAAGACAATCCAGTCCAATCCCCCTGCCACAGCAGGATCACCTAGACCAAGTCGCACAGGATCATATCCAGGTGGGTCTTAACTGTCTCCAGAGAAGGAGACTCCACAAGCCCCCTGGGCAGCCTGTGCCAGTGCTCTGTCACCCTCACTGGGAAGAAGTTCCTTCTCATATTGATGTGGAGCTTCCTATGTTCTAGCTCACACCCATTGCCCCTCGTCCCATCACTAGATGATGCTGAGAAGAGCCTAATGTTCTGTGATGATCCTGCTGTGGAGGGGGGATGATCTTTCGAGGTCCTTTCCAATCCCTAATGATTCTATGATTCTGTGTGACTCTGTGATATCCCTGGATGCGGGAGTCAGCGAGCTCCCATCTGGCTCCAAAGGCTGGACTTTGCACTTCTTCTATTGACAAAACTACACTCGCTGGCACAATACCTGAGAGGGTTGGCTCCCTTACATGACACACCACAGTCATCATGAATAAAACAAGAGGAGGTTAATTATTTGATTTATTTAGGCACAAACCAATAGTTATATAGGGAAAACACCAAGATGCACGCGTGTTCTCACAAGAGCCAGTCTGCTTCCCACTAAGTTAGACTGCACAGCTCTCAAGCTGGGCACTGGGGCATCCACTTCCTGTATCATTGTTATTTACTCAATAGCAAATTAAAGCTTTAGAGAACAAATAAGAGGTCACAGCCCATTTCCTGAATACACTAAAATCTAATGCAAAAATGGGACAGTAGAGAAATGTGAAAGTAACAGAAGCCTGCAGGGGTGCTACAGAAGACCAAGGGAAGCCTGTCACGCAGAGAAGCAGCAATACACAAGACTTGGAAATCCTGGTATATTGCTGGTAATGAAAACTCCCTGCTCCATTTCCAAAATGAATTTCAAAACCCTCAGGAACAACCTAAAGAAACACCACTACACAAATTCCCTCATGGTGAGAGGCAATGCACATCAGACTGGGAACACCAGAGGAACCACATTCACCTCTAGTACCAACTACCAGCCACCTTTCAGGTCTCCTTCAGCACTCGAAATCTCTCACTTCCTTAGCACAGTTTCTCTCTTTCTACAGCTCTTTGCTGAAGGATCTCCCTGTCATTTACCACTAGATGCTACAACAGGACCTACAATCAGAAAACAGCAGCTATTTTTCATCACAATAATATGGGGCAAAGAAGCTCCATATTAATAAAGGATAAGAAGCCCCATATTAATAAAGAATAAATAATAAAAGAACAAACCCCAACCTCCCACAACATTTAGACAGTTTACACCAGAGTTTTCATGGTTTTGCACATTTTTTGTTTCAGAGGAGGGCACAAAGGTTTGGGGAGTGACTTTTTTCTAAAAAGAGAAACTCCTATGGATTACCTTGGATGAAGTTCGCTTCTTCCGACTTGACCACCTCTACTCATGAGTCCCCACCGTCATATCACAGAGAACCCAGAGAGAGGTAAAAGAAAAGTGAAACAGAGAGAAGTGTTTAGTAAAATAATTCAAACTGCTCCTTGTCCAAAGTGTTAGAAAAGCTTATTACTAAGTAGGAGACTGGATCTACCACAGCATTCTTCTTGCTCCCCTCCCTCATGGAACTTAGCAATCTACAAACTCTAAATAAATAACTGCCTTGCTCCACAGAAAGAGGACATTTTAAAAAAGGAATCAAGAATAGAAAGTGGAGGGATCCAGAGCCATTAGGAAGAAACATGGCTTTTACTTTTGGTGCCATCTGGTTCCACAGTCAGCTAATTTAAAAAGGAGGGGAAAAAAATCACCTTGCTGTTAAGTGCTAATAGGACAGAGCCATTTCACTGTTCTGCTGCCACTGGAAGTGCCGGAGCAATTTGCATTTAAAATATGTGGGCTTAAAACATTGTCTTAAAAAAATTACACCGTGCACCAACTCTTCTAGCGTCTGCACTCTGAATGTTAACTAAGCACCCACAGCTACCAAAAGCTGCTGCTTCCTTCCAATTTTCTGTCCTGCTGGCTAGGGCCACTTCAGCCTGTGCCTTCCTAAAAGTCCTAAAAGGAGAATTCCTGAGGGTCTTTTGGCTAAACCACATTTGGCTAAAGAAACCATGCCTTTGCTTCCCACCTTCCTGCAATTCAGTGCCGGCACCGCTCCTGTGTAAGTCGGGGGGAGAATCCACACTCCAGATCAAAGACACCTCATAATACAGATACACAAATACACCACTGGTGTTTTCAGTGTTGTTATTACACTTTGAATAATCACATACAGAGGATGAATGAATTCCACAATTATCTTAATATCAACTGAGATTTTGCAGGGCTCGAAAAAGACAACAATTTGAAAAATAAATAACGAATGTCAGACACCCCACGTCAGCTTTTTCTTCTTTTGCTCTGTGACTGCTTGTGACATGTATGTTTCTATAAATAATCCCATTCAGAGTGGAATTCTACACCTGTAATTCAATAAAGTGCTGTGAACAGCAATTTCCATACATCTCTACGTGTTTACTGCGTGTATTTAAAAATCGAGTGGTTTGAAAACCAGAACCGAGTAAATGTCTGATCTGAGCTTTTCCCCTCCCTGTGCAGGACAGGAACAGGATGATTTCACCAACACAGGTGTGTTCCACACTGCATAAAACAGTGGTAGGAACTTTACAAGTTCAACACAAGCAAAAATCAACATTCAAACTCAGACTTAAAACTTCTCCACTTCACTTGTGGTGCTGCCAGTTCCCACCTGGAGTGTTTTGGGCTTTTAGCATCACTAAATGCACTGTATTTCAGCATCAGGAGCAAAGCTGAGCTGAACTTATTGAGCTGAACTCAGTCAGGAAACTGTCAGCAGCAAAAATGAGGATTTTTAAGAGTATTCTCTTCTGCTCAACCACTGTCCTCCTCTGCAGGGCTGGTGTGGTTTGAGCCCTACCATGAAATCCCTGCTTTTGGGCTTCACCTGGATATAAAGTTTTCATTGCCATTAAAACAACACATCCCCCCTCCAAAATCTAACAACTTTTTAAGTATTAAAAGCCTCAGTGGAATTAAAACAGTGACGTGTGGAAGAGCAAATGACGCCATGTGTGGTTCACACGTTCATCTCAGCAGCCTGCATGTTGCAGTGGTGGGTAGCCCATGCCTTCTTCATTCCGAGCACTGCCACAGCGCTGGCACATCCCAGCTACACGACACAAGCATCCAGCTGCTAACACCTACACAACTTTTACCCAGTTAAACGTGGGGCTTTTTTTAAGAAACAGTTCTGGTCCATCTTGATTTCAACAGTGAATCTTGGAGAATGAAAATAAAGGTGGCATTTCCCAGCAAGTCAGATATTGCCAGGTCTTTCTTCCCCCACCCCTACATGTTCCAGCTCTAAATTTGATTTCCTGAGCCACTTACATTTCTCTTGAAGTCTCCTTGCTTGACTGCTAGACTCAAGTTTAAAACAATTACTCCCATGTCATCTTCTAAACTGTTGGGATCTTCCAGTTTTAAAACCTGTTCAGTAGTTCTACAAGTGAAAAAAAAATATATATATAAAAGGTTTTTTCCAAAGTGCTTTTATTGACTCCAGTTAACTCATGTTGATTATTAAAGGTCACGCTGAGCTGTGCAAATTTCATCTCCTTGTCTGAAATTCCCGATATTGAGTTTAAATGTTAACATGGGAAATCTGGAGGATTCCTTCTCAGGTCTGACAAAATACAGCCCCCGCTTTTAATAACGCAGGCTCCAATCTGTACGGCGCTACCCAACACCCCGTACGCAGACACACGCTGAATTAAGTTGCTACTGCCCTCCTCTTCACAGGGAAGAGTGACAGGGAACTCATCCAAGTGAACTTGCTAATATTAATGGCTGGGATTCAACTTCAGATCCTGCTGTGGTAGGGAGATTGGACTAGATGATCTTTCGAGGTCCCTTCCAATCCCTAATGAGTCTGTGATTCAGAAATACACCTCTGCCTGTGTTTACTCTGACCTCCCCGTGACTCAGTTCCCTCTCTGAACTCCGGCATTTACCTGGTGCCACTATCCCACGGACAAAGTCATTAGTGTTTCTAGAAACTCAGATGCAGCAGCCATGAGAGCCATCGCATGCCCACACAGGGAAAACTCATTTTCTCCACAGAAAAATTCACACAGGGAGGGAGTATAAAAGAAACAGCTAAAACTTGAATTCCTGGCTTCCAGCTCCACATTGAGACCAAGCAGCAGCAGCAGCAGCAGACAAAAGGCGCAGGGTTTGCCTCTGCGCTAAATCAGGGCCAGATGAGCTGCCGCGGGGACGGATGGCTGTGAGTTGGAGGCTGGAAATGGGGTGCCAACAGCCAGCCAAGATGCTCCCCAGCCTGATTATATACAGAAAGTAGCACCCCGTGCTACTTGGGGCTAAGAAGGGGTCTCAGTCTTCTTCCCCCCTTTCTCTTTTCACCTCCATAACTGACTGCGGTGTAGCTCCCCCTGAACAACACCGCATATAGAAACTCTTCCTCCTAGATACGAAAAGGAAAGGGCACCTCTCGCTGAACTGGCTGGATGCAGGTGGGATGTGAACCCAGAACATCCAGCCAGATAAAACACACACGCACAGGGTTTATCTCCAGTGTGCTCCCCATCCTTCTATCAAAGTAGGTTTTCACGAGCAGACAAACTCCAAGCTAAGGCAAATGCATTTCACCATCTTCCCATGCTTCCCAATTAAGCAGCCGTTAATTAAACAAGCATATTACCTATTGAGTTCAAGTTCAGTGAGCATTACAAACGCCGACCCCATGAAGTCTGAAGAGGTTAAATCTCGATCGTACACCTGGGGGCAAAATACAGTAAATATGTCTCACGTTCACATCACAAGCCAGTTCCATCCCCGCCGACAAAAGAAGCGCTATTTTGAGCCCGTTCAGTTCAATTTTGGATCTGAAAGAGCAAAGCTTAGATATAATTCAGGGATCATTTTCCATCTCCCTGCTTCAATTTGTATTTTTCACTAAATATTTAAACAGCATTTCCAAAGTATCATCTTAATATTATGTCAACAGAGCCATGTGTGCTGCTATGGATTGTGCCCGCTCCTCTGTGCTCTGCGCGACAGCGGAACCAAACGCAGCACAAAACCCAGGTACTCGGGAGCTGTGGATGTTTTGGCAATTAGTAGCTCCTAGTAGTAGCAGCTGGTAGCTCCCAGCCCTGGTAACTGTAACGTTACTGATAATGAGAAAAGGCTTTGCTACTTGTCACGGCTGCATCCCAGGTAATAATTCTGCTCAGCCCGGCCAAAGGACACGCTGTAAAACGTGCTCACGAAACCGCTGGTGGTTGCACCGGGTTCACACAAGCACGGGTAGAACTGTGGTCCACAGCTCTAAATGTTCTCCAGTCAAGGAGTCCTATTTCAGCCTGGGCTTCTGCAGACGGAAAGCAAAACACGCGAGTAAAATCTGGGAGAGGCATGCGTGCATTTTAACTTGGAATTGCTGCAACTCTTCAACCAGATCGTGTCTTCTGTTACTCTGCTGCAGGGAATAAAAATCAGTTCGTTCCTAAAGCTGAAAATTGCTCCTTAAACAAATATTTCAACCCAAACTTACCTTAACCCAGAGTTTTTGATCGAGGCTCTGTACAGGCAGCACGACAGTTTCATCCCAAACTGGGTTGAGGTTCTTGTAGACCACTTTACTTTTGTAAAGAGTTTTCCCATTCAGCTTAAACTTCACATAGGGGTCACTTGTACCTGCATAAGAAAGAAAGAGATTAGCACTCCCACAGGTAACCCCACAGCCTTAAACTATCACAGAATCACAGAACATTAGGGATTGCAAGGGACCTCAAACGATCACCTAGTCCAGTCCCCCTCTTAATTGCATTTATTTTCACAAACACTAAATAAAAATGCTAATGACATTTTTATTTATAATGCTAATAACACCTACGGAATTACTGACACGTACAAGTTGCTAGTTCATACCATGGATCTATAGAACAGAACCAGAAAGTAGTTTGAAAGCAGGCAACAAAAGTTCTTCACAGCTTGCTCCATCTCTGCAGCGTCATTCTTGGAAGATCATTAATAATTTGTTAGAAATTTAGTTAACATTTTAACTTGGGAAAAGAGCAAACAGCAGCAGGGATGAAGGATGATTTACAGGCCAACTAACAGCACAGCGAGTGGAAGAGAGGAAAAGTGATCCTGTGCCTATGAACATATAAAAAGAACAAAACTCAAAAGCATCGGAACTTGGAAGGGAGCTCCAAGGAAACCAGTAACAATGGCTAAAATACCCGTCAGGATTTCATCACCACTGTCACTTGCCAATTTACTTAGAACCGATTTTGAACTGGCAGTGAAAAAGCACCGATATTATCCGGCAGGTCAGGACAAAAGCCACACACAGAACAGACACCGTGAAGACAACAAACAACGTTCAGGTAACGTGTTTTTTAATCCAGGTGCAACAATTTGCCACGGCGATCGTGCCCCGTGGTTTTACGGGGCAGATGTCCGCGGACAGAGAGTGAGGCTTGTGCCGCTCGGCAGCAGCAGAAAGACTTGCAGCTGTCAAAGGAGAACAGAGAGGGGATCAAGTTTTTATTATTGCTGTTAACGCGGCAGCATCTGCACTAACGCTGTGCAGGACGCTGTACAAAAGGGGGAGCAAGGCACACGAAGGGTTGAACTGGATGGTTTTAGCACTGCAAATAGACTTGGCAAAAAAAAAAACACCCTCACAAGCTGCAAATTAGGGAGAGAATAAAGCGGAGGTGTAGCAGCACTTAACTGATTAGCAGCACGTACAATCAACTGATGCCAAGAACCATCATCTGTCATATTCAGTTTTGTCTGTATTATACCTTGTATTTGAAATTAAACGTTCCTCTTAACTGTTTAATTTCATTAGAAGACTCACAGTTTAGACAATGCTCCTGGCTGACCAGGTTTTATGTTCAGGATTGATCTGAATTTGTCCTCTCTGGTTCCCACTGAGATGCTGATCGACAAACACACGGCAGTTCAGGATGAAACACTAAGACTGTGAAAAATCCGTATTTAAGCATCCGATGCGTTGATCGGCGCTTTGTGTGTCTCCAGGAAAAAAAAAAATAGCATCACTTGGAATTACAGAGTAAAGAGCTGTGTTCCTGGGACACAGACACTTCTTTTTAGGAATTATACAGAGGTTTTATTCTGGTTTCATTTCAAAAGGGAAGCGTCGTAGAGCCTCGGCCAGAGCTACACATAACGAGCGTTTCATTCACAGAAAGAAAATACCAGTTGGTTCTCAAAGACCATGTGCAGCTGATCCTGTTCCTAACCAGTACTCATTGAAATCAACCCCTTCTTGTGAAAAAATGCTGCAAATGTAAAAAGAAGTTTCTTTTCTTTCTCCTTTACTGGAGAATAATAATGAGCTGATCCAAGGCGGGGGAAGTCAGAGGGCAGCTTCGCATTGTTTTCAACAGGCAGGACTAGACCTTTCCCTGGGATACTTCTCAGAACGATGGTCACTCTCTTGTAACTAAACGTACAGCACTTTGCACAATGAGTGGGAACACACAGATAAACTGCAGTGTGGGCAGCAGCTGACAGAAGGTGTAGAAGTTCAGAAATAACAGCGTCTCTGGAGTTAACTTCCTCTAGCTCCTTTAAAAAGAAAAAAACCTAAATAAAAGAAGTGGCTCTTATTTGCAGGCGAGTTATTAAAAGTAATAAAAATAATAATGTGCACAAAGTATTCTGAGCATGAAACAGCAATTGGCTGAGACAAGGAAAGCAACTGATGAAAGTGCGAAGAGGGTGATGGAGGCAGGTGGTCTGTGGCCATAACTCATCTGCTTTTGGCACAGAAATCCCATGAACGAGGGCAAACCTTGAAAAGAGAGAAAGAGGAGGAAGAGAAAGCAAAGAGCCAGCGAGTTCAGCATCTGCAAGTTTCAAACTCCAAGCCCTTTGTCTGAGGATGGGAAGCAAGAAGACTCTAGCTAAGCACCCCAACTGCATTATTGCTCTGAAAGCTTTGGAGGCTGTTATACAGCAAAGGAAAATAAATCAGGGAGAAGGGCTGCCCAACCCTGACAGGCTTGAGCAGTTATAGTAATAATAATAATAATAACAACAACAATAATAATAATCTATATATTATACATTACAAATATATTATATATTGATATACAATATACTATGCATGATATATAGATCATATATTATGTATTCACATATAAGATACTAAATATAATATATAAATGTATGTCTAAAATAATGCTTCCTTTACATTGACACGTTATGTGCAAATGTATATTTATAACATATATTTTATATATTTTTAAAATATGTAAAAATGCAAAACCTTTCTATAAAAATTAAAAATATTTGGAAAAAATTTTATATTCTAATGAGCATTTAATATTAGTTATCAAAGTTTTGTTAACATTTACATATTCCTATAAATATTTCTATATAATTTATGTAAAATATTTATAAAATGTGTAGAAATATTCAAAGTTTACATAAAGATATTTAAAGTCTATATGAATATCTTAGATAAAATTTATATGACATTCAGATAAAATTTATATTAAAATATTTAGATAATTTTGTTTAATGTAAATATTAAAATATATACAGTTTACATTAAATGATATTAAAATATGTAAATTATTTATATATTAAGATCTCTTTGTATAGTATATATATTAATATATAGAATTTTATTGAATCAATTTTTAAAGTAACAACAAAAAAAGCCCCAGTGAAGGAGGGGAAAAAAAAAGCTGTAATAAAAAGAGGCCTTTAATTAAATACGATTGCCACTCTGGGATCAGCCCTTCATGCTTGTCAGCTTACTCTCAAAATAAACATCTCAAACCGGGGCCTCGGTGGTGTCACTTACTCCGGCAAGGCACACTGGGTAATCCCTCGCTGCCTTGACAGCTACATAATGTTCAGGCTGCTTCACGGGTGAGCGGCGGCACCGGCGCGGAAGAAAATATTAACGCCGGGAATTAATAGAAAAAGGGATGATGGTTTACAAAAGCCAAACAACGGGGGGAAAATGGTGTCAAGTTAGTACCGGTGTTAATTGTTTGGGAAAATAATTGCGGAGGGGCGCGGGCTTTGGCGGCGCTCGGCTGTCTGGCTGTCAGAGAGGTGACATCTCAACTAGGCAGGCAGGGGGAAAGGGGTCGGCGGCTCCCGGATCATACAAATGACGGGCTGACACGTCCGCGCCAGCAAACAGAAGGACGTTCACCTCTGCGGCAGGAGCTGGCACGCACCAGGGCTGGACCTGGGTAGCCAGGGATAGGGATGGGACTGGATATGGTCCTTTTGGGTCTTTCAGGGCACCCCCTGACATGCTGCTCCTTGGATGTTGGTGAAGCTCCTCGACCTTCTCAGATCAGCGTGCCCGTTTCTGTTTTAGATTCTCAGAGCCATCCAGTTTTGAAAGAACTCTTGAGATCAAGTCCAACCAATAACCCTACTCTACCAAGGTCACCACTAAACCAGACCTCTAAAGCATCAAAAATAAAACACCTTTAAACACATCCAGGGCTAGTGACTCAGCCCCCTCCCTGAACAGCCTGTTGCTCCAATGCCCAGGTACTATTTTTCCTAATGACCAGCCCAAACCTCCCCCGGTGCAGCTTGAGGCCATTTGTTCCTGTTGTTCTGTCACTAATTACCTGCAAGAAGGGACCAGCACCTACCTCTCTACTATGTCCTTTCAGGTAGTTGTAAAGGACCAAACAGCCCCAGCTCCCTCAGCCACTCCTCTCACAAGACTTGTTGTCTGGGCCGCTCACCAGCTTCGTTGCCCTTCTCTGCACTGGCTCCAGCACCTCAATGCTTTTCTCAAGTTTATTTAAAGATACCTCAGATCACATCCAGGTGATTAAAACAGGTTTAAAAAAAAAGGAGGCTGGGAATAAAAAATGAGCAGGTGGAAAAGCCTCACCTGATGGGATGAACAGCATGGACTGTAGAGCACAGATTATAAATTACTCACTAGATTTGCATTCAGAGCTTGAAGTCTTCCTGATTCAAGATCAAGAAGACATCTGCATCTATTAAAATCAATTTAGTTGATTTTAAAGACAATCTAAAATCTGTCCAAAAGAATGTAACATTTCAAATAAGTGCCTAGTGACTTTAGAGATGAACCCATCTAAAAAAATCTATTTATCTATAACCTTTGCTTAGACACAACAGGCACACAATGATTTTCTTAAGAAGCCAGGTCACTCAAAGAAATAAGAAGTAAAGTTTTTCAGCAGCTGTTTCCCAGTGAAAGCAACCAAGTCCATTCTTAAGCACAGACACCCAGGCTATTCTGCAATACGACGTCTAAATCTGCTCATCTCAGCCACATCAGCTATAACGATGCATCAGCAGGATGATGTGAGGAGCCCGATTATTCTTGAAATCAGTTGAGAATTTAGCCCAAGAAAAACACTTTTGTGGTGGGAAAAGCAAGACGCGATGCTTTGAGGTTAGTTTAAATATTACTCAATGAGAAGAAGGCTGTCACACACCAAAGTGTATGGACAAAATACACAACACAAACAGGATTATCTGCTTCACAGCCTAAAACAAACACTGTGAGAATAAAATGAAAGGATGAAAAAACACCTTTCTGTCTGCTGGACCTATTTAGAGAAATAAAATGCATTCCCTTGAATTAATCACAGAACATTAGGGATTGGAAGGGACCTCAGAAGATCATCTAGTCCTCCTGCCAGGCCAGGATCCCCTAGATCAAGTTGCACAAGAACTTATCCAGGCGGGTTTTAAATGTCTCCAGAGAAAGAGACTCCACAACCCCCCTTGGCAGCCTGTTCCAGTGCTCTGTCACCCTCGTTGTGGAGAAGCTCCTTCTCATATTGATGTGGAACCTCCCATGTTCCAGCTCACACCCGATGCCCCCTGTCTTATCATTAGATGTCACTGAGAAGGGCCTGGCTCTGTCCTTCACAATTCACTAACATCTGTGCTACTCCAAGTTTCATTCACTAGCACTAACAAGCAACGAGCGCAGTGCAGGCAGACCAAGCATCACCTAAAACCTGAGCAGGCTTCAGTGAGCAACAGTTGTGGAGACACGGCAGCGGGACAGGGTTGAGTAGCCCAAGAAACTGTTAATGGTGGTTTTGAATGGATACTGCTGCCCTCTAGCAGCTACAGGGAGTTGGATCGCACCGAGTCCGTTTAACCCAACGACGCACATTCTTCTCAACCGAGAAGCAAAACCATAAATACCAAAACCAGAGGAGCCGATAGAATGTCAAGCCACACACTGGTTTATAAGGGTAGGCTTACTGGAAATGTAGCCTATGAAACTAGTCTTGCTACATCAATAAATAAAAGTTACCACCGAGTTGCCTTAAAGTCCTGAAAAATCAAAGGACTGTGTGAAATATAAGCTGGGCCATCTTTAACATTCTGGTTAAAAACCCAAAATTCAATCTGAAGAAGGAAATGAAGGATTTTGTTTATATGCAGGTAAAGAATACATTTCTTCAAGTCTTCCTAGAAATAGGATTACTGGAGTTATTTACAACCAGAAGTAAAAGGCATTTTAAAGTGGAACACACACTTTTCCTTTCAAGTGGAAAGGCACTATATTCGTGCAGGGAAACGGGGAGATCAAGGCTTAGAGGGGGAAATCAGATGCCAAAGCAAAAAGTATTCTGCTGGCAAGAATTTCAGGTCATTTTGGAAAGTTTAGTGTGCAGCTAGTTTTACGTGGCCAGATGGAAATGTAACAGGGCTTGTAAACATGCAGCACCAGTAGATTCTGAGAGAAAATAAACCAACAAGAAAGCAAGAAAAAACACCCACCCGTATACCACTAACATAAAAAACCCTCAAAACACACCACACAGCGAGCCACAACGGCAGGAGGAGTGTGAAGGATGCAAACCCACAGCTGATGGGGGTGGAGGGGGGAACAGAGGGAGGAAAAAGTCTGAACTGAACATTAATAGAATAAAAGCAACAGATACAGGATGTTCCATGTAAGAGACTTCACGGACAGCATCTGAAGAACAACTGAAGGACGTCATAAAATACACAAGACCCTACCAAAACACTGTGTGAGGGACTCCAGGGATGTGAAGACACAAAGAACAGGCTGACCCGCAGCAAAAACCAGTCCAAGCGAATGTCGTACTCCCAGCCCAGGCTTGGGTGTGATGGCAGGAGCACAGGACAGAAGCCACTTGTGTGTTACTAGGAGTTTGTCCCACAAGGGTGTAAATTATTGCCTTCCTGTCTTCTCATTGTTTGGCCTCGTAAAATGCCCTTACAGGTGTCCCAGGCACGGGGTGTGTTGTCAGCCTTACAGTGGTCCTTACAGTGTTATACAGACCCTCACAGGAGACTTCCTTTCTGCTAAAGACAGCTGCAGGAAAACTGGGGATGGTCTCTTCATCAAGAAGTAGTGATGAGGGGGAACGGTTTTAACTTAAAGAGGTAGATTTAGGTTAGATATTAGGAAGAAATTCCTCATTGCAAAGGCGGTGAGGCACTGGAACAGGTTGCCCAAGGAGGATGTGAATGTCCCCTCCCTAGAAGTGTTCAAGGCCGAGCTGGATGAAGCTTTGAGCAGTGCAGTCTGGTGGGAAGTGTCCCTGCCCATGGCAGGGGGGGGTTGGAACTAGATGATCTTTGAGGTCCCTTCCACCCTAAACTGTTCTATGATTAACACAAGCAGATGCCCACCTTGCAAGAGGCAGCTCCGACAACAGATGGAGCTCGAGCAGTTTAAGAAACCTGTTACTTCAGTCACAATTCCCTACAAAAGAAGAGTTATAGGGTGTTCTCTGGGTCTCTTCCAGCACTGCCACCCCTCTATTTGTTAATTTCATATTCATTTACCAGAGGTGGCTGTGAGCATAATGGATTAATTGCTTTTGAGCTCAATCTGTTTTGCTGAGATTTTACCCCCGTGCATTTACTTCCCGCAGCCAGTCCCGGAGGGATGCTGAGGGATCACTGTGTGTTAGGGCAAGATGTCAGCCTTGCTCACGGCACTTTCAGAAACCAGACTTGGCACAAGCCAAGGGCTCACAGCACAAGCCCTCATGTGTGGAGCTTCGTGGGATCCAGAAAACAGCCACATCGTACCCAGCACCATTCAAATTCTGAGCAGTTGTAAATGAGCCATGATTATGCCTTTCAAAAAGAAGTGCGAGAAGTTGCCTCAATGCATCTCAATAATTAATAAATCTGAAGGACTAATGATCTAATTGCAGATACCCTGAAAACAGAGAAAGTCTAAATTAATCAGTGTGTTTGCAGCCTAATTGCTCTGAGCATTTGCCTTCCAAACAATGGACTTGCTCTGAGCTGACAAACACCCAGCGCAGCAAAACACATCCCTTCTCCAGAGCTCCAGTATCTGCACGGGCCCAGGCACCAAACAGCACAGAGCTATAAGTGATGGGCTACTGGAGGTTCATTACTGCTTAGAGTTAAAAGGACACGTTAAGTCTGTCCTCTTTCATTTCATTTTGCCCTTGGGAGACAGCTCTGGCACCACTCGCAGTGATGTTAGCAGCTGCCTCTGCAGCAGAGCACCGCAGACCCTCTGCCAGCACCAGGAGCCCACCCGGACCCTCTGGCAGTGGGTGGGTGTTAGATGAGAGAGCAGATGGCACATTCTGTGCTTCTGCAGCCCACCCTGCTCCCTTCGTATGTTCAGCTGCCTGTACCACAGGAGGAAAGAAAAGAGAACAAAACCAAAGTGCAGCAAAAGGAGACAACAAAGGAAACTTGAAAGAGCTAGAGACAGGCCCCAAAGACCCTATAAAACTCTAGGAAACACAAAACCATGTGGAAATGAGGCACAAAAAATCAGGCTGGAGCAACGCAGCTGAAGAATGACAGAAAAAAGATGACGGCAACCACAGCCACTCACCAGCTGACATCACATCTGAGAAATATATTTCTTGTCACCACACTGCTTAACAGATGAAAAACTATCCTCAAACTCTGAAAGCAGAGGATCTGGAAACAGGAGAAGGCTTCCCAGCCTTGCAGGCACTCAAACCCCAGCTTGTTTTCACTTGCAGCAGTAGAGCTGGGTTTGTCAGCTCAAGGTAACACCTCCATACAGCTGTGGCATGACACCGCTGCTCAGCATCAGGGTGTCACTGTTGTGCAAAGTGACTTGTGCAGGCAGCAACATGCAGAGTCAGAGCATCTCGGAGCCATCAGGGAGCAGGACAGTTCAGATTTCATTAGCCTGACTCAAAAGAGCACGAGGCATCACCTTGCCCTGTGAAAGTGAACCAGCAAGTAGAAATGGGCTCCAGCCTCTCCCAGTTCAAAGCCATTAGTGACAGAGCAAGAGGGAAGGGCCTCAAGCTGCACCAGGGATGGTTCAGGCTGGACATCAGGAAAAAAATTTTCATAAGAAAAGAAGTCAGAGATTGGAACAGGCTGCCCAGGGAGGTGGTAGAGTCACCATCCTTGGACGTCTTTAAAGAACATTTAGACCTGGTGCTTAGAAATCAGGTCTGTGGGGAACTTGGTAGAGCAGGGTTATTGGTTTGAGTTGATTTTCTCAAGGGTCTTTTCCAACCTGGATCATAGAATCATTAGGGATTGGAAGGGACCTCGAAAGATCATCTAGTCCAATCCCCCTGTACTTCTAAAACAGAAATTGTGATCTTCACCAAAAAAATGCTCAGAGAGTCTATAAAATCACTACGGGCTCCACAAAACAGCTTTTGGAACATGGGTGATTAAGAATGCTTCATATTTTCTTTAAGTCAAATAGCATCTGCTTTATCAATCACAACACAGGAGGACCCACGCACCATCTAACACGGGGCTCTAAAGGTATGTGGAGGTGATGGCACTGCCACTTGCCAAGCGCACCTTGCCACCTGCTTAGGCAGTTTCTACTGCGCGACTGAGTGAGACTGTGTCTCAAGCAGCATCAGAGAGAAGCAAATAAACTTCAAACACACTGATGACCAGCAGGTAGCACCTCTCTCATCTGGACTTCCAAGAGATTGTGGTTTGACCCAGAGAGGGATTTTCTGGAGTCATGAGAATCTAGATCCTAAGAGGATTCTGCTCCCTTGATTGGGGTGCATATACTGGGTGCTGCTGTATGGCAGTTTTTTCTTACCCTTCCACTTAAAAAAAACCCAAGAAACTAGAAAAACACTGCAATTCTGGTTCTTTTTCCTGTATTTTCATGTATTTTATGGGAAGCAACAGGGAGTACACACAGCCAGCCTACAGAGAGCAGGTACAATGAGATGAGCTACAGAAAGTTGGGGACTGGAGAGACGTCAGATACAAAAAACAATGCAAGAGGTTAAAAGAAAAGCAGGAGAGAGCAGATATTAACAAGAATAGTATTATGGAGGGATCAAAATAATGTAATGACAATCTGGTCAAGGGAAGGAGGAATTCAAATCAGCTCAAAGGGAACATCTCCTGAGTCAAAAAGTCTGGAAAAATACCTGGGAAGAAGCAAAGTCATGTTAGTCTAGGAGCCTGCAGCTACCAGCAGAACTACTGCTCAGCTTTACTCAGCCAAGTGCAATTAACTCCTGCTTCACAGCTGTTGGGCGTGTAATGAGGAAATCCAGGGAGAGCCCTGTGACCTCGCTGAGCAGAACCTGGAGCTCCCAGCAACAGCTCTTTGCAGCGGCAGGCACTTTTCCCCCGGTCACACACCCCTCCTGGATTTCTTTCTCCACGTTCATCCAGACAGAGCCACCACGAGAGGGCAACCGCCACACACGGCGCGGGCTGCTCCCACCGCCCGGGCTGCTCAGGGTTAACACCGAGGGGAAAAGCCTGTGTGAGACGTGGGCAGGACACCGCGCTTAAGTGACATTTTCCTGGGTAAGTACAGAACATCCCTATTTAAAAATATAAACTGATGGGGTTTGTTGATTTCTTCTTGTTGTTTTTTTTTTCCCCTAGAGCAATTCCTGAGTATTAAAACTTAGACCATCTACAAAAGTTGGGTTAAACCAGATTTAGGATAAAGATGCTGGCATCATGCTTCATTCTGCCTGTGGTTTTCACGTGAACAGTTGGTTCCTGAACAGATACCACAATCCTCGCCAAGCGTGGAGTCAGTGTTCATCAGTGACCAAGCGAGATGTTACCGCTGCGTACGACCACTTTGACTCAAACAGTGCTGCTCCCAGCTCCAAACCACAACGCTGCTACCTCTGCTAACCGGTGTCTTTGCAGATGCTCTCACGAGACTGACCAGAGGAGGCTTCAAAGTGCAAACACACACAGAAAGCACCAGAACAGCAACTCTGCCACTGGAGACTGGCAAAGGGAACCACAGGGCTGACAGACTGAACCTCTCCCCGAGCTCTCACGCAGCACTGGCTTAGACCTAGGGGTTTGCTCTTCCAAAAACATGAGCAAAGATGACTTGGCCTTCAGCCCAAGCCACAGTCTGACGTGCACTGGCTGTGGTTAGGTTCCTATATTCAGATTATTCAGAGCAGGCTGGTCCACCCCAGCACACAGGCTGTACCCAGCACTGCAGTGGGAGGAGAAGAGGGAAGTCACGTTCTCCTGGCCCACAAGTTTTCTCAGAGGTTTTCTCACAGCACAGGGATGAGCAACACTGCCAACTTCCCACTTTTAAAAGCACATCACCAAAAGCATGGTGGTTGCAGGGAAGGCCTGAGTGTTACAAAGAACCTACACAACCAGTTTGTTGGCAGACATCTACACGAATGTGCACCAGGGCACCAGAAGCATGTCTTTGGGTTTTGATAAGGAGCCACCACTGCAATGTGATACTGACTAAAGACTCACAGAATCATTAAGGATTGGAAGGGACCTCAAAAGATCATCTAGTCCAACCCTCCTGCCAGAGCAGGTTCACCTAGACCAAGTTGCACAGGAACACATCCAGGCGGGTTTTAAACGTCTCCAGAGAAGGAGACTCCACAACCCCAATAATCCTTAAGTCACTTATTCCCACTCCCAGTGCTCACGCAAAGCTAGCGGGACTTTTATTTACTGAATGATGCATTGCTTCACCCACCTAGTTCACTAAATGGGTCACAGCAAGAAAGACCCTTCAAAACGGGGTTTTCCCTCCTCACTTATGTTTTTTCAGTGTTGTCCAGTGCTCCACTAACGAAGCATTTGCTTTCTTAGGCAACAAAGTACAGTGTAAGGCAAACTGTGCTCTGTCTTCCTTAGAAACACTGCTCTGCTGAAATGGCTTATTTCTATCATCTTTTCCATACAAACCAGTTGGATGCATCCTGGCTTGTGCAGCTTCCTAGTAAATCTGATGAACTGCCACACCGTTAGGAAACGGGAGGTTCTGTTCAACAAGTAAAGATCCTAAGCTAACTACTCACTCAGCCCTTCCAATAGCTGGGAGGGGAAACAAGCACACGCCTGACCAAGAGTTACTGTGTGCTGAGTAACATGAAAAACCAGCAGGGAAAAGGTTAACTGAGATAAAAGGTAAGAGAAATCCCAGCTGCTCATATATTTTGCAAGGCAAAGGCACTAGAACGACTTCCAAAATAAAGAATAACTCTAAAGTGCAGAAGACTGGATGTATGGATGAGCTCTGTGACAGGATCAGATCAAAGGTCTGAAGCAGCAGCAGCTGCAGAAAGTGTCCAGCAGGACAGCTTTTCCCTCCACAGCAAGAGGAGGCTGTTCATAAGCCCTCGCACAGAATCACCAACTCATGGGAGTTGGAAGGGACCTCAAGAGATCTGAAAAAGAGCCAGGCTAACAGCAGGCACTTTTACACAGTTTTTCCAGGAATTGCCCAAATCTTTTCTAATTTGTTTGATAACATCTTTATTTTTTTTCACATTATCCTCCTCCGGTTGCATTCGAGAGACAGAGGATTGTTGGCTTCCAGCTCTGTTCCCATGGTTTCCCTTATATCAAAATCTTTGCAGATAACCCAGAAAGCAGTTCTGTTCTTCAATAAATCTCAGCATATTCTTTTAACATCAATATAGTTTCTCAAGATTAATCACTCTGCAGTTCCTGAATAGGTGCAGATATAGGAGGTTCCACATCAGTATGAGAGGGAACAACTTCACAGTGAGGGTGGCAGAGCACTGGAACAGGCTGCCCAGGGGAGTTGTGGAGTTTCCTTCTCTGGAGATGTTTAAAACCCACCTGGGTGTGTTCCTGTGCGACTTGGTCTAGGTGATCCTGCTGTGGCAGCGGGATTGCACTGGGTGATCTTTCAAGGTCCCTTCCAATCCCTAATGATTCTCTGATATATACAGGCACTTATATAAGTCCAGCCAAGAAGGTGCATTGCAGCCACACCATCAGACAGAAGGAGCAGGTCCCTCCTCTGTGTATCTAAGGTGGATAAACCAAATCATTGGCTGCTCTGATCCTGGCAAGGGGCATGAGTCAATGACTTGTTGCCTCAGAGATAAGACGCCAGCTACTGCCAAACCCAAGTCAGTGAAAGGAGAGCCCTGTTAATTTGGAAAGAAATGAGCTGAAAGGTGGGGCTCACCACAACGATCTCTGATAACCAGGTTCCGGCCTTCCTTCAGGTGGATGGTCAGCAGGTAGGCAAAGGGGCTGGGCAGGTCACTCAAGCAATCGTTTGCTTCCTCTAGAGCCTAAGGAGAACAAAGAAATCAGTCACCACTGCTCACCTCCTCCAGCAGACCATGACTGAAGCAGGTGTTCTCTCACTTGGGCAGAGAAAGTTCTCATCTTTCATAGAACAAACTTTTACAGAAAGACAACAACAGAGGATTTATTTCTCGGGTTCTGTTTCATTATTCAAGGAACTAATTATCAGCATCAGGTACATTCTCCAAAGCAAGGAGGGCTACATCTGAAAATGAGTGCTAACGACCATAAATGCACACATGGGTTTGCCAAGTCCTACCACTGCTGCATATTTTCCTTCCTGTTTGTTGTGCAGTCACAGACTATCTCAAAACAGACTATGGCAGACTCAAGACAGGCTATTCATAGAGATTCTCAACTTGGAAGGGACCCATAAGGATCATTGAGTCCGTTCATACTCATCTGACGACCCCTTGAGGAAATGCACAGTTCATAAAGCTGCTGAGAGGACAGCATTTCCTTACACAGGTGTAAAGAGAAATGCAGCAGTGGACAATGCTAGCTAAGAACTTCTGCAGTCACACACTTGAGAGGATCCTTGTCCATCAGAGATGCTGCCAGGGTTATGCACCTTAGAATCATCCAGCTGGTACCCGAGTGCAAACAACCTCTGGGCAGCACTTGGGAGGTTATCAGGGAGCAACCACAGAGACATTCATCCAGAATCTACAAACAGACTTTACATGAGAAGACATGTGTCTGAACAGCCAATGCCTTCTTGTGCTGCCCTCAAAGTGGGTTTGTTATCCAGCAAACCCTACAGTGTGTTCAGGTATTTGCTGCCTTCATTTTAATCCAGTTTGTTCCCAGGCTGCTGGTTGAGTATTTATGCTGATGCTTCCATCGGTCAGCAGCACAGCATAGAAATTATAGAGTACTTCAAAAATGCAGAATATTTAGGTCTATGTAAAACATCAGTAGCAGTTTTGCACTGCTGAAAAGAAAGCAAAGAGCCCAAGCAACAACAAAAGCACAAAACTACCACTACACAAACAAAACCCCCACTGGAGAGATACACAGGCATCTTCCACACCTGCTGGGCTTTTCCATCTGTAAGTAGCAAAGAACCTAACCAAAGTTAAATGGTGCTTCTGATAAAGTTTCAAAATTCTTTAAAATGAAGGGGCTTACCATTTGATCATCAAAAATTTGAGATGATGTGGAAGAGTTTAGATCCACTTCTCCACATGGGTACTATAAGAAAAAAATATGATGAATCAGACATTAGTAATACAGGGATCAAGAACATACTCTTGGTATCAGTCAAGAAAGTGCTCGCAGATAGCTGCAACCAGGGAAACTCTTTGACTTTTCCTTATGGAACCTTCCACTCCTGTTTTTAATTAGCTGCAATTAGATTCTTGAGTTTAATCTATAGAAATAATAGTAAGTGCCTGTTTCTACCTATAAGAATAAAATCTCCTCCTCAGCAGAGGAGGTGCAGAAGGTCCTTCGCACAGACTCTCCTGATGCCTGGAGGTTATTGCAGCTGGTGACTTACCACATCACCTCTGCAACGATGACCTCTGTTCCTGAGCAGAGCTTTATGTGCTAAACCTGCAAGTGTCGCTGCCAAGATGAAAAAGCTCAGGAGAAAAGTGAAAGGAACAATCGAATGGAAAAAAGATGCTGCACATGTGCTTCCCCTCACCTTTTCCTGGCATCTCCTTCTCTGGAGATGTTTAAAACCCACCTGGACATGTTCCTGTTCAGCTTGCTCTAGGTGATCCAGATGTGGCAAAGGGATTGGACCAGATGAGCTTTTGAGGTCCCTTCCAGTCCCTAATGTTCTGTGATTCTATGACTGGATGCTCTTCTACCTAGCGCCCAGCACGGGAGAGGAAGTCAAACATTTCTTCCCGAAAACTGACTCATCCAGGGACTTGAGGCTACAGTGGCATGGTGTCTAGACTGCCTGGATGCCCAGAAGAGATTCAGTGGTCAAGATACCTCTGATGCCATTTTGACTGCTGGAAGAGCCTCTGGTCATTCATTGTAGCTGAAGAGGACCTACACGCCTAGGCAAATGTCATGGTCTAATGCAAGGCAGCCAGAGCCCATTTGAATGCAAAGATTTATGCTAAGAATAACCTCAGTCTGCTGAAATGCACACAAGGTGGAATTCGATCCTCCTGCGAAAATGTTGCTCTGTGCAGTGTGGGAACATCCACATCTCTCCGATGAGAGCTGCATTGTGTGCGGCACTACACACACGCAGAGAGAGAACCAGCTCCTGCCCCAAAGGCCATAAATCGTGGAGATACCGATATGCTGAAATAAACACAAACACACTTTTGTGCAGCTCCCCTCCTCCTGCCCCCAGATACACACATCACATACCAGGAAGTACAGTAATCCAGCACTGCAGGCGGAATCCCGCTTGCGTGACAGCCCACATTTAACATTACGGTTCCCACAGTAATCGTAACTCTGCCACCTTGCAAAAACACATTAAAAGTAGAAAAATTATCATCATAAAGAGCAGCAGAAGTGCTTTCTCACACGAGAGAGCTGAGTTACAGCTGCTAGGGGAACCCTAACTTTGAATTTCCTGCCTCGTATGCGTAAAATCTCACTTGAGTGCATTAATCCAAGTACATCTCCTAGTCTCTGGCTTCACAGGAATCTCCTTCAGGCACCATCGCTGGCCCGGATAACGGTTTCTCCTTACAGCTTGTTTCCCATGGCACAAACACAGAATCAAAGAAATGTGCTGAAATTATAATAATAAAAAAGTACTTCTAGCTTGGTATCATTCATAATAAAAGAATTACCCTCAGAGTTATGATTTAGTCTTTATTCTGCTTTGTGTTTTCTCGCATCACATCAACAGATTTGAACAAAGATGATAATTATAAATTTTAAAAGCTCGTTTTATCCATTTCAGCCCCGTGTAATGTAAATTGCTATTATTGTAGGCAGCTAATTGCAATGAGATCACTGACTACAGAAGAAAGCCTCACTGAAAATAAGGTCCTCAAATCCTTGTCTAACTGCAGCATTGTTTCTGAACTTTAAAATACAAAGAACTGTGGCCTCATCCATCAAGCAGGTCACAGTCCCAAATGTATCAGAGTAGAAAGAATCATAGAATCACAGAATGCTTTTACATTGGAAGCAACCAGAGATCATCCAGTTCCAACACCCCTGCCACAGTCAGCAACACCTCTCACCAGACCAGGTTGTCCAGAGCCCCATCCAACCTGACCCTGAACACTTGCAGGGGTGGGGCAGCCACAGTCTCCCTAGGCAACCTGTTCCAGTGCCTCAGCACCTCACCAGGATGAATTACTGCCTCAGATCTAATCTACAGTTCCCCTCTTTTAGCTTGAAACCATCCCCCTTGTCCTATCGCTAGAGTCCCTCACAAAAAAGTCCTTCTCCAGCTTTCCTGTAACCCCCTCAAGGTACTAGGTGGCCGCTGTAAGGTTGCCCTGGAGCCTCCTCTTCTCCAGGCTGAACAGCCCCAACAACCTCAACCTGTCCTCACAGGAGAGGTGCCCGAGCCCTCTAATGGTCCTTGTGGTGAAATCAAACAAGAGTGTGTATATTTATAACACACACAGACACACACACACACACATATATATAGAGAGAGAGAGATAATCAATTGAGTGTTCTTCCAGACAAGATTTACAGCCTCTATCTCCTCTTGTTTTCCGCAGAAGGATGAATCAAAACACAAGGGCACTGAGTGCACCAGCAGCGGGACGAGGCTCTGGGTTGTCAATGATGCACTGCAAGGTGCTAGGAAGGAGACAACTCGGTGGTAATGAGAGCACTTCAGTGCCAGCATGAGACCACAGACAAAACCCAGTGGCAAAACGCAGCGGTAACTGGTGCCCTTTGCAAGCGGAGTCAGTCATGGAGGGGTTCAATGCAGCTCAAGCTGCTTCTCCACCCGTCGAATTTGCCTTGCAGGGCTGCAGCAGAGGAAGCAAACCTCTTAGGAAATGGAAATGTGGTACCTGTGGTAAGAGCTTTTACTGGAGAAGGCACACCCTGAGCACTGACAGCTCTGTACGGAGACTGCAGAAACCACAAGCACACAATGAACTCAAGTGTGAGTCTCGGAAAGTATCGGATGATATTGGGTGATCAAAGAGAACCATGAAAGAAGCAGCTCGGGGTGGGGATAAATCTCAACTTACATTTTTTGCTTTTTTAGTTTGCTTTGTTTTGTACCAGGAATCTGTCTTCTAAATTCCTTCACCCATCAGTGGGCGATGCTCACAGAGCAATGGACCAAGCTGGAGTCATGCTCCTCATAGCAATGCCACCCAGAATTAGGAGACCAAAAACCTCTGAAGTAAACCATCCCCACACTGAGTGCAACCAATGAAGCACATGAGAAGCTGAATATTGAGAGTTGCACCCAAATTAACATTAAAATAATTCAATGTGTTCAATATTCTGTATCTTCTCCCGCTTAGCTTCACTCCGTGTGTGTTCTTCAGGGGAAAAAATACTACTTCTGCATTTAAAAGTTGGAACTGGAGGCAGATGATGGGAAATAAGACAGGATATTGACATAACGGGATGACTTGGTAAATACTAAGAGTAAATGCTAAATTACTTACACACAAGCAGACAAACAGACACACGTTTTGGGAGAGATGCAAATGGCACAAAGGAACAGCCAGACTCAGATATTCCATCGCCTGAAGGTACCTCCTCCTCCTAAGGACTTGGCTTGTCCGAAGTCAGAGCGGGATTTAGGATTAACTTTAGTGCTGCTGCAATAAATTTGTTGTTGAAGTTTCTGGAAAGAAACGCTTCTACCATTAAAATGAGCTGGGAAAAACTGAAAATAATGAATCATAGAATCATTACGGATTGGAAGGGACCTCGAAAGATCATCTAGTCCAATCCGCCTGCAACAGCAGGATCCCCTAGATCAAGTCACACAGGAACCTGTCCAGTCGGGTCTTGAATATCTCCAGTGAGGGAGACTCCACAACCCCCCTGGGCAGCCTGTTCCAGTGCTCCGTCACCCTCACCGTGAAGAAGTTCCTTCTCAGGTTGATGTGGAACCTCCTATGTTCCAGCTTACAACCATTGCCCCTCGTCCTATCACTACTTGACACCGAGAACAGCCCAGTTCCATCCTCCTGACACCCACCCCTCAAATATGACATGATCCAAATGTTCCACCTCCCACTGCTACACTCTGAGTGAAGTTGAAGCACACAAACAGAATGATGTCCTACTCTAGCTCTGTTTCCAACACAAACCTCTGAATAAGTGTTCACTCAGTTTGCTCAAGCCATGGTGTTAATGGTTTAGCAACACTAAACTGGAAGTGATGGTCAGTCACCACTCATCATAGAATCACAGAATCTTCAAGCTTGGAAGAGATCTCAAAGATCATCTAGTCCAACTGCTAAACAAATGCCACCACGGCCACTAAACCAGGCGTCCTAGTGCCTCGTCTACACGTTTTCTGAACACTTTAACCAAATGCCACCACGGCCACTAAACCAGGCATCCTAGTGCCTCATCTACACGTTTTCTGGACACTTCCAGGGATGATAACTCTCTACCGCCTCCCTGAACAGCCTGTTCCAATCCCTGACTAATCCTTCTGTGAAGAAATTATTTCTGATGTCCAATCTAAAGCTCCCCTGGTGCAACTTGAGGCCATTTTCTCTCATCCTTTTGGTACTGACTTGGGAGAAAAGGTCGACCCCCATCTCTCTAGAACCTCCTTTCAGTTAGTTGTAATGAGCAATTAGGTCTCCCCCTCAACATCCTTCTATCCAGACTAAACAATCTCAGTTCCCTCAGCTGCTCTTCATATGACCTGCCCTCCAGGCCCTTCACTAGCTTTGTTGGTCTTCTTTGGACATGCTCCAGCATCAAAATGTGCCACTTGAATTGATGTGCCCCAAACTGCACCCAATGCTCGAGATGAGGCCTCACTAGCACCATGTACAGTCGGATGACCATTTCTCTAATCCTACTGGCCACACTACTTCTGATGCAGGCCAGGATGCCCTTGGCCTTCTTGACCACCTGGCCACACTGCTGGTACATACTCAGCTGCTCTCAATCAACACCCCCAGGTCCTTTCCCGCTGAGCAGTTCTCCAGCCACTCTTCCCCACGTGTTGTACGGGGTTGTTGTGATGAAGTGCAGGACCCAGCACTTGGCCTCCTTAAACCTCATACAATAAGACTCTGACCCATCGATCCAGCCTGTGGTCTGACACTGTACATCACCACGGACTAGAAGCTAACACTGACTGATAACAACACACAGGCCTTGGAGATGCAGACCAAGCAAGCAGTTTTACATCAGAAAGAGCCATTTCCCCCGCAGCAGCATTAACCATCATTTTGAACACAGCTAGAAACGTTAATTACCCTGTGAAATCACCACTCCCAAAGGAGGGTTTTAAACCAAAACGGCCATTTCTTAGTTTTGCATCTCAGATGACTACAGAGCAGCTACCCTAGCTGCAACATCTAGGTTGTGGCTAAGGAGGCCTCAAATTGAAGTTCAAAATCTAACCTTCCCCATGAAAAGTCAACAGGAGATGTATTCCCACAAAACAGGAACCAAATTCCACCTAAAACCTTTCACACAATCTTTACCTGCTGCCTGTATCTGCCAGGGGGATTGATGACTAGATGGTCTTCTGAGGTCCCTTCCAATCCCTAATGATTCTATGATTGTAAAGCCATCGTGCAACAACCCATTTTGCTCAGGCCAGGCAGGAATTACTGCTTCAGATCAAACTTGAAAGACACTGGACTCAGATCCTGCTGTTGATGGGACACTATGTCCAGTCACGGAAACACCAAGCACAGAGGTCACAGGCAAGTGAAGAAAAGGAACGAGACAGGTAATGCAGATGAGACCTTTTCAGCTTTGCAACCCCTCCCTGCAAACCCAAAGTTCAGCCCTGAGCACGACGCTGTGGATTCCATGTTCTTCCACGTCACGCTTGTTTTGGTCAGCCAGGCACAGTTCACATCATTCATCCATCACCTTTCTCCTCTTGCCTTCAGCCAGGTCTTGAGTGAGCAGATGGTTGAGTTGATTTTGCTATACAGTTGTCCTGATGAAGCTGTAATTTTTACAATGGGAGTGATGAAGAACTGGAAGAGGATGCCCAGAGAGGTGCTGGAGGTCCCATCCCTTGGAACATTCAGGGTCAGGCTGGATGAGGCTCTGAGCAACAGGATGCCCCTGCTTACTTCAGGGGGTTGACTAGATCACAGAATCACAGGGATTGGAAAGGACCTCGAAAGATCATCCAATCCAATCCCCTCTGCCACAGCAGGATCACCTAGATCAACTCACACAGGAACATGTCCAGGTGGGTTTTAAACATCTCCAGAGAAGGAGACTTCACAACCTCCCCAGGGAGTCCATTCCAGTGCTCCATCACCCTCACTGTGAAGAAGTTCCTTCTCATACTGATGTGGAACCTCCTCTGTTCCAGCTCACACCCACTACCCTTTGTCCTATCATTAGAAGACACTGAGCAGAGCCTGGGTCCATCCTCACAACACCTACCTTTCACATAGTTATAAACATGAACGCAGTCACCCCTCAGTCTGCTGTGGGAGACTGTGTCCAGTGCTTTACTGAAGTCAAGACAGACCACATCCACTGCTTTGCCATCATTTATCCACCTGGATGGACGTCCCTTGAAGATCCCTTCCAACCAAACACGTTCTATGATTCTATATTAACCAAAAAGAACGCTACAGCAAACACACCAGCAGTGCATTTCAGACCTCAGAGGGCTGCAACAATTTTTATCTTAAACAAGCAATTCCAATAAATACTGAACAAAATCTGGAGTATCATCACCTTGCTAAAATAGAAAAAAATTAAAAATAAGACAGGGACAAGGTTGTTTTGCAGCCCCAGACTGACAGAAAAGGAGGTCTGAGATAGTCTCCAACAAGTTGTCTATCACGTATGGTTTGTGCTCATCTTTATGCCCCATTCATCCCTTGAATGGGTCCCTCTCCTCCACCCGTCTCTAACCGAGAAACGCGGGAGAAGCCCGAGCAGCCCAAGGTGAGCCCATGGTGACGCCCCAGCACATACCTCCGTCCCGTCGTCTGTCAGAGTGGTGCTCAGCCGGGCATTCTGCAACAGCTCAAACAGGTCATCAGTGGATTGCCTCTTCCCCTCAGACACGGGGCTGCCCGTGACTTGTGTGTCTGGCTGGGGGACCGTCACGTCCGCGCGCATCATCTGCCGTGACGCCCACGGCCAGTCCTCTCCCACCAGCCTCGCCGAAGCGCTTCGGCTTTTAAGGGGTGCCACAGACCTGGAGAAGCTCTTGGGGGAGCAGCTCGACACTTGAGTACTTGAATAAGTAGTTTCTTCTTCCGTAATAGTCTCTACCTCCAGCATGTCAGGCACCGACATGCTGAGGCGTCGGTCCAAGGAGTGGACCTTCCTCTCCACCATTTTGCTAGATCTCTTTTTTGTCTTCTTCACACTTAGGTTCTGCAGGAAAGGTCTAGTTTTCTGCTTCAGGGATCCCCAGACAGACTGTTTATCCAAGTCCATTGCTGCAAGGGGAGTCTCGGCAATGCCTCCTGCACGAAACGGCTTCAGCGATCCCCAGGGTGACTAAACGGGACGTAGGAAGCAGGCAAGTCAATCACGAACGCGAACAGCCGCTGAAGATTATGATTCATGTTGTCTCATCTTGAAACTTCCAGTCATTTTTCTAAACAGTTAAAAAACAAAGAACACCACGTTAGCAAGCGCTTCCAAATACAATCTGGTGGGTAGGTTTGATTATTTGGGAGGAAGCAGCCAGAACCAGTGTTTAATCCTACACGACAACGCAGCGTCTGCCCACTGCTTTGTGACTGCTAAGAGGAGACGCTGCATGTCTTCTGCTGCCAACTCCCCATTTGTGAAAATTTGAGATCTGTCCAACTTGAAACTGTTTCTGCACAGAACTTACTGATGGGAGCGAAATCGTGATGATGCCAGCACAGGAAAGACGCTGGAAAAGCTGGCACTGTGATTTCTGCTGATGTTTTTCCAACCTGTGTTGGGTATTTTTGGCTTTTTCCTAGGCTACGTTGATTCTTACACAACGTGTTGGCCAGTGGACAAGCACAACACGAAAAACAGCTCCACGAGCTAAGTGGCTGTGGCTGAAGACATGGGACACAAGAAACCCTAGGTGAGACCTCAGAACACTCCTTTACATAAACCTGCTGCCAGTGAAAGTTGCTGCTGCAGAATCAACTTTCCTGGTAAAGAAGACAACCGAGTGAAAATGAAGACAAAACAGGACAGCTTGATTGCTCACAGGTTTTTGAAAATGTACTGGTAGACTTTTGTCTTTGAGTTGATTGGTGCCGTAGGGAGGCACAAGAAGAAAAGAGACAAACCAAAATCACCCGCTGTATCTGCATCGCAAGGGAGCAGCTGAACGGAGACCTCTGTACTCAGGAGTATTTTCACAGACAGTTTCTTCTGTGGTTAACAGCCAAGCAACCATCCTTATTCTGTGAAGCACAGACAGTCAAATCACCATCCCAATTCCAGAAGAAGAAAGCTGGTGAAACCTGCAAATTTCACAGAATCACAGAACATTAGGGATTGGAAGGGATCTTGAAGATCACCTGGTCCAATCCCCCAACTCCTTCTGATATTTATGTAGAATATCCTATGTTCCAGTTCAGATCCATTGCCCCTTGTCCTATCACTAGATGACACTGAGATGAGCCTGGCTTCATCCTCCTGACACTCACCTTGCACATATTTATAAACATTAATGAGGTCACCCCTCAGTCTCCTTTTCTCCAAGCTAAAGAGTCCCAGCTCTCTCAGCCTTTCCTCATCAGGGAGGTGTTCTACTCTGTTCATCATCTTCGTGGCTCTGTGCTGGACTCTCTCCAGCAGTTCCACGTCCTTCTTGAACTGAGGGACCCAGAACTGGACACAAGATTCCAGATGTGGTGAGTAGAGGGGGAGGAGAACCTCTCTCAATCTGCTAACCACCACCCTTCTGATCAACCCCAGGATGCCATTGGCCTTCTTGGCCACAAGGGCACATTGCTGGTTCATGGTCATCCTGCTGTCCACCAGGACCCCCAGGCCACTTTCTCCTACTCTGCTCTCCAACCTCCAACAGGTCAGTCCCCAACCTATAGCAAAGACACATATGCAGAGGTTACAGTACACATGTCCAATGTCCTCAGGAACGTCCACCCACTAACTACATGACTGCTCCTTCCAAAACTCAACGTATTGATGTTCTGGCAATGGCATGCTTGACCAAAAATTACTCATCCTTCTATTTCCTGATCACTGGAGTAAAACCAGAACAAGCTACAGAAATGCATCAGTTGGGTTAATCCAGACAGAGAAATCTTTGTCTGCTTTAAAAGAAACCTGCTCTTACAATCATGAATTTGAATAAGGTCACACAGCCAGTCACTTAATAAATTATTTAAATGGCTTTATGACTAATGCCATCGTACTTGCAGAGCCTTCAGGCATCTACCAAAAATGCTTTAACTGTGTTACTAAGTAAGTAAAGCTGTGCAAACTTCCCCTCATTAATCAAGTCTACGCCAGCATAAAGATCAGCGTCACTGTACTCCACACAAAACACAATGGGCTTTAGGGGCATCACGTGCACTCATGAGCAGGAACAGATGTTAACCACACAAGGTGTGTTAGCACAGATAAACTGGCTTGACACTGTCTTTTCACCTCTAGCTCCAAAAGCCAGACCCAGCATCAAAGAGCACACAGAACACCTAGGGTTGGAAGAGACCTTAAAGATCATCTGGTTCCATGGACAAACTGAAACTACCTCTTCCCTTACAGCATCTTTGAGAACCTCATGGAGGGAGATCTGAGGCACAGCAAGGAAAGGCAGAGCTTTCTTCTCCCCGACTGAACTCAGGGTGAAGCACAAAATGACCAGATTTACAGGGAGAGGAAAAAAGAAGTAAACACCAACCCAAACACATTTGACAGGAGATGCAGGGATACCCCTGCTGGAGCAGCACCCTGGTGCTCAGCACCAGCTCCCCAGAGACGCGGCTGAATTTGCTTATCTGCTGATAGCCTCCACTGGGGCTCTTCCCTCTTTACATAACAACTTGACAAGGCAGGTGCAGGTCTCCTTGGCAGCATTACATCACATGCCAATAACAAAAAGCATTGGGCTAAACACATTCACACAAAACAGTACCAGACACCCTGCTGGGGCCCAGTGAGACAACTGGCTGCTGTCACTGTTCTCTGCTTTGCTCACCTACCGCATAGAAACCTGCTGAAGTCAAGACACTGTAAATAAAGACAAGACCCAGCTCAATGTCCACTTCCCAAGGCTCTTACTGCTTCCTATTCCCTTCCTGTTATTCCCCACCCTTCTCATTTTGACAACCCACTGCTGGTTTTATTTTGTTTATTTGAGATTTTGTTTCCTAGCAGCAGACTGTTTCCCAGTTACTTTCTTCCAGTTGATTATTTTTTCCAGTTTCCTTCCCTCTGTTGCTGAATAGAAAAGCCCACTCAGCAATGATGGTGCAGGGACCACCCCACATCTCTGACAACCACCTGTATTGAACCCAGAATAAGCAGAATCCTCCTTGAGCCAGTAGAAGGCACAAATAAACCAACAAATGAAAATGGGTTGAAGTTTCTGGGTTTTGGTCAAGGCAGCAGGGATGGCTCCAGCCACCTGTTATCTAGTAGATCCCACACTGGGGTAACACATGTTGTCCAGGTTGTCTGACCCGAGTCCATGGAAGATACAAGCCCAGCCCTCAGTTGTCCTGTAGTCTGGACATACTCTGCCTTTGAACTCCTGATGCAGCTGGAACTTTTCTGTTAGAAAGGTTGTATCTACAAAAAATTTAATCCAAACCACAGTTATAATATACAAATAAAAATAAATATAATCATCTGTTCTAATCTGGTAAGAGGTAAATACTGTCTGAAAGGCAAACGTGCCCTGACGTCCACAGACTGGCTCCCAGTTCAAGCAGGAAAAAGATTTCCCCAAAGAAGTCGCTGAAGGACCGAGGATCACTGTTCTGGGGCCAGGGATGCCAGGATTCCTGGGGTACCCCTGTGCCACACCAGCACATATTCATGAGCCCAACTGCCCTTCCTTCCTACACTAATTGTTCTTTGCTTTTCTTTTCCAGAGGGAGCAATGTCAATACAAAACCTTAAGGAACAATAACATCTCCCTTGCTTATAAAAACTGTTTTCTTGGTAGCGAAGTGTTGTTCACGTCCACAGGCCAGGAGTTTTGCCTCTTCCTTCCACAGCCTCAGAAGTTTGGTGCCAACTGCATCACCAAATACTCCCTAAGCCACCACAAGGAAAAGTGTACTCTGCCAAATTCTCGGTCTCAGCTTGGCTCTCTGTCCTTTCTAGCATCAGCGCACGTTGTGCTGCCGTGCACCAATCAGTACTTGTTCAACAAGAAACATTTCCTGCTATCAGCTTTAACTTTGTTGTTGTCAGCCTCGTTGAATGGCTCCTTGTTCTTATGTAATAAAAATTTAAAAATCATTCGAACCGATCTTCCTCAGCCTTTGCTTTAACATCCTGCTCCATCCCACGTGCTCAGAGGGATCCACAGAGTGGAATCTCTTCCTTCAGAGGCACTTCTGATTGCACCCATCATGTTTATTACAGCCTTTTCCTTTGCTGTCTTCTCTTAGGGGGCAACAGGGGTAAGAAGGAAAAGGGTTAGTGACAGAAAAGTTGATCACAGCCCCCTGTCAGACTGAAGTAACCAGCTTCTTCACGGTGAGGGTGACAGAGCACTGGAATGGGCTGCCCAAGGCAGTTGTGGAGTCTCTCTCTCTGGAGACTTGTAAAACCCACCTGGAGATGTTCCTGTGCGATTTGGTCTGGGTGATCCTGCTGTGGCAGGCGGGATTGGACTGGATGATCTTTCAAGGTCTCTTCCAGTCCCTAATGATTCTGTGATTTCTAGCACTTTATGCTCCTTTATTTCTCTTCTAGTTATCAGCATTGGGATCTTTTTGTGTGTACTTTGGTTCCTCTCACTACAACACTTGCTGTGTACTCCCTGAAATCATTATGATATTTAGAGCTGAACGATGTTTTCAGATGTTCTAGCAGGTGGCTGTGAGACAGATTTTAAATGCCACTGAAAGCCTCAAGAACTGATGCTGCAATTCTACTTCACTTACTATCTCACCAAGAAGCCAGCAAAGCCACAAGTGAGAAATGCTGCAAGATGCTCTGAAAACATGATCAAAGTGCCCAATACAATTAAGCAGGCAAACAAAACCAACCAGATGGGAAATTAGAGAACCCACTGGCTTTCTTCACTAAGTGACCATTCCCTGCACACCCAGAAGCACTTACTAAAGCACCCCCAAACTCTCCCTAGAACTTTTAGGCATCAGAGGCAGTAAGAAGATAAAAATGCAGCGGAGCACAACACTGCCGCTAGGACAACTCCCATAAATCTCATGATCATTGCACTCAATTTGCTTATCCAATTAAGATGAGAAGGCTGGGTCAGTCTGCAGGCCATCCATCTTCCTAAAGCCTCTTCGCTCAGTGTGTTTCCAGCTGCAGCTAAATGCTAGCCAGCAGCTAAACCCAGTGTCACTAACGTGCGTTGGAGGCTGTTGGGAAGATGTTCCTCACTTGCATCTTCATGCAGGTTCAGCCTGGGAGGAACTAATGAAGCCCCCTCACTCTAAAACCTCTATTGACTGTGGCTGTTCTGGCAGAGGCACTGCACCTCAGTCTCTGCCTCCCTGGCAGGGAACCCCTGGTTTTAAAACCTAATGTGCAAGACCCTGAACAAGTCACAATCCAAGCTAATTACACTTCTGTTACGCAGCATAGTACTTGGCAACTGAAAGTTATAGTAAGTGCATGACCCCTTGGGGCTCCGACTTCCAAATTCAGTGTGCTGAGGAACAAGGCTGATATCAGGGAGGAGCAGAGGGGAAGTGGACTGAGACCCTTTTTCCACACCCTTCTTTTAGCTTTTTGCTCTAAATTCCACCCTCTTGCCCTAGGACCCACAAATTAAACCATTTCTCCCTGGGAGAAAAAGGAAAATATAGCTCTCAGCTGGCTAAACAAAACCTGTGGGGGGGGCTAGTGGCTTCTATACCAGACAATACCAAGTACCCCAGATTTGTCTCACCACTTTGTTTAGGAACAGTTAATTAATAATCATTACTAATCATTACTTGGCAAAAGAAACCTAAACTTCCTCCTTTGCAATTGGCTTATTTCAATACCCTGCCTGCAAATTAAGTAAACCTACTTAATACCTACTTATTAAAAGCATCAAGCACCACAAAGAGAAGAGAATAAAATACATCCAAATAAAATAACCCTTTGTTCAGAGTGACTAGTTTCTCAAGCCCAGCACCAGTTACACCCACGTATGATATTTGAAGTGTTTAAAAGAAAAAGGAACACAGCTTAGCAGGGGCAGGATGTCCCTTGGACTATCAACTCATGCAAAGGAAGCACCACACTTGCAGAACAAAACAAGTCCAAAATGAGATTGTGACTTAGGTGTGGCCGAGGCCATTCCTCTCTTGTTATGATCACAGGAGCTAACAAGGGATGCTGAAGTCAATACACAGAACCATAGAACGTGCTGGGTTGGAAGGGATGTCTCTAGAGGTCCTCTAGTTCAACCCTTTTACAACGAGCAGGGACATCTCAACCCCCTTACAACGAGCAGGGACATCTCTAACTAGACAGGATTGAGGACCTGAGACAGCCTTTTCTTCCTGCAGCTGTGTCTTACAGCACACGGCCAACACCTGAACTTACACTTTGTATAAGGCACCAGAGAAACCCTAATCTCAGCCCAGTTCTGCACTAATTGCCCCTGGGGAAACCAGTGTGATAATTATTTTTAGAGCTAACAAGCATCAAAGGGAGAGCACTGCTCAAGTGTGGCTAACATCTTCATTGCACAGGCAACTGGCTGTGAAAGCAGGGTCGTGTCTTGGCCACCTTCCAAACCTTGCCACTGCATTTAAGCTTCAGCTTCCCTGCAGGGCTCCAACTGATGCCAGGCTGTTGCTGCAGACCCCGCTCCTCCATGACTCCATTGTCACAGGCTCATTTGCGAGCAGAACGGGATGCTAAACTGAAATATAAAATCAAATGAAAACCTGACCTGTTGCTGCCAACCCAACAAGCACAAGTACCTCATGAAAGACAGCTGTGTGTGCTTCCACGCTCCAATGGAAATATGACAACCAAAAGAAAGTGGCCTCATCATCACGATGCTGGAAGAACTCAATGGTCTTGATGAAGAGCACAGATACTGTCTAGGGTAAACACAAAGCTTAAGAAAAGCACCTGTGTTACATGCAGATAATACAGACACCTTCAGTAAGACTTTGTTCCTGTCTTTTAGGCTTTAGGTTTGCTGCTGTAGGGGTGGGAGGGTTTACAGATCCCTGGGGTTTTTGGCTCTGGGCTTCTAGATCCCATGATTTGCTTTGCAGTTTTTAATCGGCTCAGATGTGACGAGCTCCATCTTTCACAAACACGTGACATAAGAACTCTTCTTCCTCCACTTGTCACCCAAGAGAGGAAGAGAGATGCTCTAACTCCTTAGAGGCTCTTTTGCACAATCTGAAGAGCTTTCTGCTCAACATTTATGAGCAGGCACTAACAGAACGACCAGCTGCTACGAGCCTCTTAAAATAGCACCTGATGGAGAAAGTTACTGAAAAAAAAACACCCAGTCTGCACCTGCCTCCAGCTGGTGAAAGTGCTGCTTTTGGGTTGATTCTGTCTGCTCTAAAACAGAAGAAAAAAAATGATGAGTATCTTTGTGTGTATGGGGGAAATGAAGGAGGAAGTGTTTGGGTGTATTTTTACCAAAATATTTCACAAGTTCCTTCCACTCTGTCAGCTTCCTTCAAAATATTTTGGCCTGTAATTGTACCTGTGCTAGGCAGAAGGCCTCTTCAGTCCTTTCAAACTCACGTACGGGACTGTACCGAGCTGATCTTCACAGCACAGTCACACCTACCAAGCATCAGACCTGCCAGAGGACACCTATGCTTGAAGACCTTCCCATAGCCGTGTACCTCAGGGAATGAGATGCACATCAAGCAAGACTCCAGGATCCTGGAGTGACGGAACCTGCCCCCAGGAAGCACTGTGCCACATGCTGTGAGGTTTATCAAAGCTTATATGAGGAGCAACATGAGATCTGGAGAGAGACAGGGTCTGGTGCCCATCCAGAGAAGCTCCAGTGGGAATCCAAACCTGCCTGTGCGAGTCTAGGTTCCTGTGCAGCCTGGTCTAGGTGATCTTGCTCTGGCTGGGGGAATTGGACTGGATGATCTCTCAAGGTCCCTTCTAATCCCTTATGTTCTGTGATTCTCACTCTCTCCTTCTAGCCCTCGGTCATCTCTCTCATAACAAAAGGTATATTTTTATAACAAGAGCTGCACAGAAATAGATCCATCCCTTTCCATACTTCTCAGGGACAACAACGCTAGGAAGGAAATCTGAGACTCATTTCCACTGGAAGCCAAACCAGCCAGCACCTCTTACTAGCCCTGAAGTCACATATTTAAGTAAAAGACACTCATGCTTATATGCAGGTTACTTGCCCATGTGCCAGCACTGCTCCCTAAATAACTGCTGTTACTGCCACACCACTTGCCAAAACTCAGTAACTACAGCAAAAGGATTTATTAAAAGCTCTGAGCGATTCTTTATTTAGCCACAACTCACTGGCCCACACAGAACACTTTTGATCCACAGAAATGGCCTGATGCTAACCTGGACAGGACAAAGACCCGTGGCTGAGCTGGTGTGTTGGAGTGTTATCACTGAATGAGGGAACTGGCAGAGAGGGACCTCGGGGTTCTACTTGACAGGAAGATGAATATGAGACAGCAGAGTGCCCAGGTGGCCAAGAAGGCCAATGGCATCCTGTCTTGTATTAGAAATAGTATGGCCAGCAGGAGTAGGGAGGTTATTGTCCCCCTGTATTCGGCACTGGTGAGGCCACATCTCCAGCGTCATATCCAGTTTTGGGCACCTCAACACAAGAGAGATGTGGAGGTGCTGGAGCAGGTGCAGAGGAGGGCAGCTAAGCTGGTGAAGGGCCTGGAGAATCAATCTTCTAAGGAAAGACTGAAAGAGCTGAGACTCCTTAGTTTGAAGAAGAGGAGGCTAAGAGGAGACCTCATCACTCACTACAACTATCTGAAAGGACATTGTGGAGAGGTTGGTGCTGGTCTCTTCTCAGAAGCAGTTAGTGACAGCACAAGAGGGAATGGGTTCAAGTTACAACGGGGTAGGTTTAGACTTGACATTAGGACAAAGTTTTTCACAGAAAGGGTGGTCAGGCACTGGAATGGGCTGCCCAGGGAGGGTGCAGGAAGGCCATGAGCCAGTAATGTGCCCTGTGGCCAAGAGGGTCAATGGCATCCTGAGGTGGATCAGAAGGGGAAAAGTTAGCAGATCAGAGAGGTTCTTCTACCCCTCTAGTCTGCACTGGTGAGACCACATCTGGAGTATTGTGTCCTGTTCTGGGCTCTTCAGTTCAAGAAGGACATGGAGCTGCTGGAGAGTCCAGCACGGAGCAACAAGGATGATGGAGTACAACACCTCCCCAATGAGGAAACACTCTTCAAGCTGGGTCTCTTGAGCTTGGAGAAGACTGAGGGGTGACCTCATTAATGTCTATAAATATGTGAAAGGTGGGTGTCAGGAGGGTGGATCCAGCCTCTTCTCAATGTCATCTAGTGATAGGACTAGGGGCAATGGGTGTGAGCTGGAACATAGGAGGTTCCATATGAGCATAAGAAGGAACTTCTTCTCAGTGAGGCTGATGGGGCACTGGAACAGGCTGCCCAGGGGGGTTGTGGAGTCTCCTTCACTGGAGACATTTGAGACCTGTCTGGATGTGTTCCAGTGCGACCTGGTCTAGATGATCCTGCTGTTGCAGGGGGATTGGACTAGATGATCTTTCGAGGTCCTTTCCAGTCCCTGATGTTCTATGATTCTGAATGGTTAAGTCACCATCCCTGGATCTGTTTAAAGATCATTTGGATGAGGTGTTGAGGGACATGGTTTAGGGGTGAACTTGTAAGGTAGGGTGGATTTTGGACTCAATGGTCCCAGGAGTCTTTTCCAACCAGAGTGGTTCTATGAACTGCACCAGGAACACTCCTCATTTTGTGCAAGAGTCACATGTCTCTTTAGAGAAAAATCACTGCACTTAAGACACCAGGGGTTGTGGAAAAGCTGAAAAGGGAGACCACAATACAGCCCTTAGGAACCTCTTGCTGAAGCCAAATGTTTGAGGGTTTCAGAGCCGTCTCCTGCACAATCACACCATCACCACTACAACTAACCTGAGCCTTCTGATGGACAAAGATCACAACCACAGGGGAGGTGGAAAGCCTGGAAGAAGCAAGGGGAGTTTAAATGAAGAACAAGCAAATCTCAGCATGCAAAGTAGTCGTCAGATCCTGGGCACCAAAAGGCACTTAGCCCCAACCAATGCACGTGTGCACCCTCCAGGCCACACCTGGGAAATGTTTAGTATATAGGACTCTTACATTGTCTTAAATGTGTCCAATAGCCAGTAATTTCTCACCGAAGAGAAGCAGCTTTGAGGTTTACCTTTCCCCACATCATCTGAGTTTTCAGCTTTCTGGCACTAGAAGTGTTCACCTTGTCTCCAGGTGCTGTTACAGCATTGTTTTCCCATTGAGAAGACCAGATAAAGTTGGTAAATGGTTCATGGGCTGCTTGGCACTTTCCAAGTCCTACCACTGGGGTTTCAGTTTGCCAAAGCCCTTAAGCACTGACACCAGGATCAAGAAAAGCACAAACTATGATTCTAGTGACTCTTTTATCTACCTATGAATAGAAGGGTCAAAAGTTAAAGTATGAGAATTTGCTACAACCTCATTCAGAGATGAACAGGATGAGACCAGTTCAAAGTTCACCTGCAGAAGTTGAGAGAACCTCAACTCTATTACAGAACCTGATTGTGTTACTTCTGGTGCACTCCTGGACATGGTATAATGTGAAAAGCTCCCCCAAAAGAAATGCTGGCATTGCTGAGTTGAGGTGATGCTTCCTTCACTTGTGCTTGATTAAATACTTTAAAGTTCACTTTCAGCTCTTCTAAGGCAGCTGGTTTACATAACAAACCTGCTCAGCAGCTTTCCTTTTGCACATCTTGGCCCCAATGTATTTACAAGCAGCTACCATGTAGGAATCGGGCTCACTGGCCTTCTGGTCTGATGTCATGGACAATTTTCTTCTGTTTCTAACCCAGCATTTTCAAAACATTCTGTCCAGCTCCAGCAAGGGCTTCCTCAGCACCACACTGGACATTATGCCCTGTTAGGGACTGTCAAAGATCAGGTCTAAGGGGCACAGACCTTTGATGTCATCCAGTATGACTATCATCACATGACACAGAACCAGTTGCTGAAGCTACTGCCCCCAGACAGGGCTAACAGAGGTACCACACAGCAGCACTCAAGCCCAATGCCTGCCTCACTTCAGCATCTGCAGCACATTACTGGCTCACACCTCCCTTACACACACTTTGGGAGAAGAGGGAAGGAGGAAACGCCCCACGCTTGAGAAAGGCCGTGAGGGACCAGTGATTCATGGCAGAACTGGTGTGCATCTTCAAAAGCATTATTCATCCATCAAATGATGGGGTGGTTACCTTATCCGTTGGCATGACACACCCAAACCTCAATATAGATGAGTTTTAAATAGAATTCTAAGAGATGCTCCATTTAGAGCCAGTTTGCCGGATTTTCCTCCCCTTCAGTTGCACCAGGCTGAAGAACAACAAATCCTAGATGCAGAGAGCTCCTGGCCTACTACAACCAAGTGGCAGACCCACGCAGACATCAAACAAAACTACTCTTAGTGTAAAACTCTGCAGACGTGCTGCACAGCCCTTAAGAACTGTAGTCCTGCTTCAACCAGAGTAAATTTGCCATCGGCTGGGCAGGGTAAAGTCTGCTAAACTTATTTAAACACCTCCCCTGGAGCATATCTACAGCTGCCCAACCACCCCGGCTGCTCCTTTGCTCGCTGTGACCACAGCTGGGTTTTTTGTTTGGTTTAATTCTCTTCCAAGCATCCATGGCTGCAGGCAGGACCGCTTAGAAGGGCTTCAACTGACCACCATGGGTATTCTCCAGCAAAGTTCTAAGAGTCTGAGTTACGACCACTTAGCCCATAATTAACAAACAAAAAGCAGAGTTCCATGAGTAATGGGTGTTTAGTGCTGGCGAACAATAACTAAAGGGCATTGTAATTCAACGGTCCTATTTACACAGTCTCCCATGTTTGTTCATAGATTAAAACCACTTAGAGCTCAAACCCAAAACTTCTGCAACAGCTGTCAATACAAAACTGTTAGGATGTAGTGATACACAGATCATTAAGGGTTGGAAGGGACCTCCAGGAGTCATCAGGTCCAACTCCCCTGCTGGAGCAGGATCAGAGAGCTTAAGGCAGGTTACACAGACACATATCCAGATGGGTCTTAAAAGTTTCCAGAGACGTGGACTCCACAACCTGCCTGGGCAGCCCCTTCTGATGCTCAGTAACCCTTTAAGTTTTTCTCATATTGAGGTGGAACTTCTTGTGTTCCAACTTACACCATTGTCTATCACAGGGTGCAAGTGAAGAGATCGTCTCCTTCTTGACACCCAGCCCTCACGGATTTATAGACAGTGAGTAAGTACCCTCATAACCTTCTCCTCTCCAAACTGAAGCCACAGGTCTCTCATCTCTCCTCATCAGGCAAGGGCTCCAGTCCCCTCATCATCCTCATGGCATTCCGTTGAACTCCATGAGGTTCAAAGGATTTAAGAGCTATCCCCGTTCCAGTCACCCCTGCCCAAGAGCCAGTAGTTTGGAAAGCACCCCAAAACATGAACTGCCCACAGGCAGCTACACAGATTAGGAGGTTGTCTGTTTCAAACAACTTCTGCACCTTTTGCTTGATCTTCTTCAGCTTTCACTGACTTGGTATCAAGGGCTGGGCAGAATTTTTGCTAAATGTTTCTTGTGAGGCACTTGAAATAGTTTGATGGATGTTAGGAACCAGAACCCTTCCTGAGCTGGAGGAAACAGGCTGCATGTCAAAAGTCAGATGTCTTCCTCCAGCTAGTAAAGAGGTTTCACAAAGTTAATCCGGCCACTTACACATTACAGTAAAACAAAGATAAAAAGAGTTGAAGAACAAATCACACCTCAACCACAAACGTAAAATCATTATTACCACTGACTTTAGGAGGGGAATACATATCCTAGAAGACCTTCCTACAATCTTAGATAGGAGGACTTCTAATTAATATACCAGAATACTAACTGAAATTAGAAGTTCAACAAGAACAACAAGACAAAACAGAAGTTAATTGTTTCCAAGTACTAGAAATCTGGGAACAAAGCCTGCCTTTGAGTGAGCATTAATGACCTGTCCTTTGGTTCTACAGATGTTTCCCATGAGGGAAGACAGCAAAACAGCATACCACTAGAACCCTGGAAAAGCAACAACAAGGAGCTGAGTTATGTTACTGCATTCACAGAATCACAGAACATTAGGGATTGGAAGGGACCTCCAAAGATCATCCAGTCCAATCCCCCAATCACAGCAGGATCACCTAGAGCAAGTCACACAGGAACACATCCAGGAGGGTCTTAAACATCTCCAGTGAAGGAGACTCCATAACCCCCCTGGGCAGCCTGTTCCAGTGCTCTGTCACCCTCACTGTGAAGAACTTCCTTCTCAGATTTATAATGAACCTCCTCTGTTCCAGCTTTTACCCACTGTCCCTCTTCCTATCACTAGATGACATTGAGAAGAGCCTGGCTCCATCCTCCTGACACCCACCCCTCACATATTTATAGACATTAATGAGGTCATCCCTCAGTCTCCTTTTTTCCAAGCTCAAGAGACCCAGCTCCCTCAGCCTTTCCTCATCATCCTCCCCTTCCTTCATCATCCTTGTTGCTCTACACTGAACTCCCTCCAGCTGCTCCATGTCCTTCTTGAACTGAGGAGCCAAGAACTGGACACAATACTCCAGATGTGGTCTCACTAGTGCAGACTAAAGAAGGAGAAGAACCTCTTTCAATCTGCTAACCATTTTAATATCCAATTTTTAATTGTATATTTTTAACTGTCAAAACCATTAGGATTTCACTTTTAAGTGGGACCTGCAGCAAAGAGCTGAGCTCCATAAACTTGTCTCACTTGAACCCACGTGAGCCAGGCTGAAAGAAAACTCCCTCAGGTGTGACTAGGAGCTGAGGGAGTCTGCCCGGACCTTGCCCACAGCTCCAGATCATCACCACCTCCACATCAGTGGCCATGAGTTTGTGTGGCCATTTCATTTCCATGCATCTCCAGAAGGAGATTATCAAACACTGTAAAGTACACACCCTGTCCTGGCTACAACTTGATTCTAGAGCAGAGACTGTCTGTTTGGGAGCAAAGGCAGCAAGGACAAACTCTTAAATCCTGAAGAAACAACAGAGCTGCTTCTGCTTCTCCTTTGATGGTGGTACAGGGAGCTAGAAAGTTGTCTTTCCAAACTAGATCTTATCTCTGATCTGAAGGTAAAAAACTCAGAGAATTCCAAGAGCTTCCAGAACAATGAAGTCTGCCCAAAACTGAGGTTTCCAGTAAAACTGAATGTCTTTTGCAGACTGCAAACACAGTTCTTAGCCGTGGGCAAAGGGAAGACTTGTCAAGGGTACAAGTACTTTCCAGACAGGAAGGATATGAATAAGATATCCCCCTTTTTTTTCCCTCCTCATTCTGAAAGGACAGCAAAACAAAGATCTCAAAACCTACTTTACTATTTTCCTTGTATCTTTGCAAGTTGTTTTTGTGGGAGAGAGAAAACAAGCCAGAGAAGGAGCATCTGTGTAAACACATGTGAAACAGGCACCCACCACAGCAGGCAGAGAAGCCACCCTCTGGGTCACTTAGTTCCAACTCTCACCACGCACTAACCAAGAAACCAGAAGCAATCAAACTGGTTTTAATGAAGGAACACTAGAAAGTGTTACCAAGAGGCCAAAGATGATCACTCTATGCATCCAACTACCTACAGAAGGGTTGGGGCTGGACACCTACAAAACCAAACTGGAAACATTCCAGCTCTAATTCCACAAGCAGCCTGGAAGACTTTGAGCACAAGGGTCTGTTTTCCTTAAGCAGCAGCAGCTGAAATCAAAAGGAAAAGTGTAGGGGGACACCATTTGTCACCATCAGCCCTGCTGCAGGGTTTAACAGGTGGCATCAAAAGCAAGGGTTAAAGAAACTCAGAATCACAACATCACTGAACATTAGGGATTGGAAGGGACCCTGAAAGATTGTCTAGTCCAATCCCCCTGACACAGCAGGGTCACCTAGACCAAGTCACACAGGAACACATCCAGGCAGGTCTTAAACATCTTGAGTGAAGGGGACTCCACAACCCACCTGGGCAGCCTGTTCCAGTGCTCTGTCACCCGCACTGGGAGGAAGTTCCTTCTGATATTTATATGGAACCTCCTCTGTTCCAGCTCACACCCTTTGTCCCTTGTCCTGTCACTAGATGACACTGAGAAGAGCCTGGCTCCATCCTCCTGACACCCACCCTTCACATATTTATAAACATCCTGAAGGTCACCACACTGCTTATGCAAAGTGAAACAGAAAGATAAGCTGCTTAAAAAAAAAAAAGAAGAAGGTATAGATTTATGGAAATAGAAATCAGAACTGAAATCACAACATCCTCCAGATTTTCACACAACAATCCAATTACTCCACAAGGGTCAAAAACAAAGAAACTTTGCAGCTGTGCAGAACATCAGATCTACCTGTGCTCCTCACGGAGCAGGTGATCAACATTTAAGGAAATGACTGCATTAAGCAGAGAAGTTACTGCAATTTGTACCTCAAAGTGCAAATTGAAGTTACACCTGATGTTCACCTGCTTGGAACTGTTTTAGGTAAAGTAGTAGTCATGGGGGGTGAAATTAACTAGGTTTTCATCACAAAAAGCATGTAAGTGCATTGCATCACTCCAAATACTGAATTAGCACAATCAGCTGCCTCTAACTCAGACCAAAAGCAGGTGCCCAGGGGAAGAATATCAGGTCAGGAATTTTTATAGGGATTTTGCCTGCCTCACAGTTCAAGAAGGACATGGAGTTGCTGAAGGGTGGACTCCCCCTTGTAGAGCAATGATGATGATTAAGGAAGTAGAACACTTCCTTTACGAGGAAAGGCTGAGGGAGCCAAGTCTCTGCTTGCAGTGCAGCTCCACTATGAGTTGGTGCAAAGAAAGTTGGAGGTGAGCAGGAACTCACCCCAGCACAAGGGGATGTGTTGCACCTGCAGGTGCTGGAAGCACAGTTTGCTTTAGGAGTTGGCATCCTCAGTGCAGGACGGACAGATGGCACATCCCAAGCACCTTCCTACCCAGGGAGAATGGAGCACAGCTAACAGAAATCAAGACCCCATTAATAAAGCTACCTGATTACTGATCCCTAAACTGGACCAAAGCCATCTGCCCACACAGCAAATGGTTGACTCCACGGCAATGTTGGTAAACCTGTAGTTACACCCAAACGAATTTCTTCAAGTGAGAAATTGCCAAGCATGTAATAAAGTGATCAATCACTTGATCAAATATGAGAGAGTTGGCCCAGTTTCACAGAACATTAGATACTGGAAAGGACCTCAAAAGATCATCCAGTCCAATCTCCCTGCCAGAGCAGGATCATCCAGAACAAGTCACACCGGAACACGTCCAGGCGGGTTTTAAATGTCTCCAGAGAAGGGGACTCCACAACCCTCCTGAGCAACTTTTCCTCTCATCACTCTCCATTTTCCTTAGTACCCTCATGCAGAAGGCAGCAGGGAGTTAATCCTTACATCACAGACCAAGCCTTGCAATTGAGACACAAATTGCTTAAATAGAAATACTCCATCTGTTTCTGTGATTTGATTTTATAGCACCAGCAGCTTAGAAAGCAGAGGAACACTCAGGTAGAGCTCTTACACCAACACTCAATTTGAAACCAGATTTCGAGGCACTCATGCCCCTGACAGCCTCATAATTCTGCAAAGACCAATTTAGTTTTGAGAAACAGCTCTCTGGGACCCAGGGAACATTTTAACTGCTTCACTTTGGGAGGAACAGATTGAGGGAAAGCGTTCCTTTTGCTTATAAACAGGCTGCTGTGCGAGCGCGTTATCTAGTAAGCGCAACTGGAAGCAAAATGGGAGCGTGGGAAGGGTGCCAATGTAAATCCTCCAAATCTGAGGCAATCAGGAGCAACTTTCCACTGAGGGATGGACAAGGCATGGAGGAAATGCAGAGCATATTTAGCATTCTCTGCTTTCCTCTGTCAAGGTAAAGCATCCCTCTCTGCCAAGCATGGGGCAGAGGGACCCCAAGCAGCATGGAGATGATGAGAGACCCGGTCTCTTCATACCTTGGGAGACTGAAACTCAAAGCTCCATACTAGAATTATATTACTGTGTGAGAGTGGTGACCAAAGGGATAACACCCAACATTATTATAACAAAGTGACAGCACAAGCTGTTACGTGTGTCCTGCATGAATTTCACAAGCTGCTGGTGGAGGCTTCATAGTAACTTTCAGCTATCGGTAAGGAATCGGTTTGATACAAGATGGGCAAATCAGCACCATAGAGATTAAAGCAGCAGAAGCAGGCACTCAGTACTGCCTGGAAATCTCACTGGGAGGCAATAAGATTCTGGGGTGAGGTTTACGTTCTGTTCCACACCCACTGTGGCCACACACACGGCCCAACACCAGCTTCATCCCAGGCAGCCCCAAATCCCTGTGAACTTCAGCACTCAAAGCACAACGACTGCTTGTCTCACAAACATTCCTTGGCTGAGCAGGTATCTTGGAATAATTACCTGTTCAAGTAAGGGGAATTTCATCAGTGCAGTTAGTTGGAAACCAGCTGCTTGTACTACTAAATGCAAAAGACACCAGGAATAAAAAAACTTGCAGTGAACTTGAGCCAGTTATGATAGTAATTACCTCAAAGGACCTGATACGTAACAATCCCAGCCCTCTGTTGTGGTCTGATGCACTGCCCAAAGAGAGGATGATTATTGGAACCCACATGCTATTTGGACACCCACGATCCACTGACTGCCAATGACAGCAGTGCCCCTCCTCATGCCCTTGTTTCTTAATCGACACCTTCCATACATCTACAAACTGTTCTACAGCTTCTTTAAATAGAATCAACGTGAAACCATTAGGGCAACAGAGCACTGGAACAGACTGCCCAGGGAGACTGCGGAGTCTCCTTCTCTGGAGACTCTGAAAACCTATCTGGACACATTCCCATGCGACCTGATCTAGGTGATCCTGCTCTGGCAGGGGGATTGGATGGACTAGCTGATCTTTCCAGGTCCCTTCCAATCCCTAATATTCTATGATTCTGTGAGACAATTCTTAACACCACAAAACTTACCATCCTTGTAAAAATATACATTAAGAGTGTCTAAATATTTAAGAAATAAAATTTCCTCTCTTCACCATTTTATTCAAATTATTTTTCCCTCAGCTACTGCAAAGTGAATCTACACATACTTATTTCACCTTCAGACTTAACCCTGGATGAAAGTCTGTTTGCTCTACTGTAAGCTATTTTATGATGGTACTGTACAGCAGCAAGAAGTCAAAGAAACAAGATTATTACTCGAATACACCCATTCGTCCTGACAGCTACATCTACCCACTCAACAGAGTCATCTTCTGAGAGTGAATCCAACCTGCACACAATACACAGCAAATTCCACACCGATAGAACACAAACAAACACATGAAGACACAATTAAAATAAACATTAAAATTAAAACAAAAACATCCAGGTGAGAATTTCTGTTTTCTTAATGCCACGTAGTCACAGCTCAGCTTCCAGTGAGCTTTGAGCAACTGACTGTCATAAAACTAAGGGCACCAACTGGTCTCTTGCCAGTTGCCATAGCTGTGCTAACACCACTGCAAATTACACTGCATCCCAGTAAAAGCACATACACTGATTTAAATGAAAGTAATAACAACAAACCCTTAGATCTTAGATTTGGCTTAAAAGCACTTTTAAAGGAGCTCTGCTAAACCGAGGTGCCTGTGTGTTTCCTCTTTGATTGATTTATTTATTTTAGGGATTGTTTTATCATTAAAGAGAGTAGAAGCAGTTTCATTATCAAAGGCAGCCAGTAGGCAACCGAGTCAAATGGAGTGAGCAAGCACACATGGGCATGAACCGGTTCAGCCAAAGCTGCCGGGGAAAGAAGGGGATTTCTCCAGCACGGATTCATTTCCCCACACAGACAAACACATACAAATACACACTTAGGCAGAACATTCCCGGAAGGTCCCAGTCTCCCATGCAGCATCACTAAAGCAACGCACAGCAAAGCGAAGCGCCGAGTGACTCACCTCGAACCTACTAAGTTAGTTCTCTTGAGCACCTGGTTAGTACCAACAAGGCACAAAACAGGCAAAATCCAGGAAGAGCCTCCCGAAAGTAACGAAAACAAGCAAACGAAACCCAAACACCCTCCCCCCCACCCCAAACCACCACCTACAACTCCTAACACCAGATGAGTTTTTTTCTCTTAAAGCGAATTTACTCCGTATTTAAAGCTGCAGCCCCAGCCCCTCGGGCGAAGCGGACCCCCCGCCGGAGGAGGGTGGTCCCCGGGTTCCCGCTGCGGGTTTACCTGGCCGCCGCTCCCGCCGCCCATGTCGGCCCCGCTGGCTCGGAGCGGCGCTCCCGGGGCGGGCACGTGTGGCTGTCATCGGCCCCCACCCCCTCCGCCCCGGGGCGGTGCCATCACCGGCACCTCCCTGCGCGCCCCGCCCGCCTCCGCC